>CAJQUN010000027.1:2582830-2902681 GCA_907163345.1 Haberlea rhodopensis | reverse complement strand
ATGAAACAAGTAGGATTATCAGGTTGATAATGATTCCAGTTGATCTTATAAGTATTTCAATCCTGATTCCTACCATTATGGTTTTACCATTAGATGATTTAACAGTGCAAGTGTGTTTGTGAACATTCTACGGTATACCATTGTCACATAATTGACTTATACTAATCAGATTAGCATAAATTCTCACTAATAACACATCATTTTATATATGTTGCCATGGACAATCTTACCCTTGCCCACGGTCTTACCCTTTGAGTTTATCACCGAAGGTGATCTTAGGACCAGTGTATTGATAATTCAGACATCAGCTCGATGTTCCCCGTCATGTGTCGAGAACATCCACTGTCTAAATACCAGTCTGATAGTTTCTTCTTGGGTTCCTGTCAAACAAGAATTACTGTTGGTACCCAATCCTACTTGGGTCCGAACGATTAGTCCTTTTGGGACCCACACCTGAATCAGCTTCATTGGTTTATGTGTGTATGGTGTGGTGTGTGTTTTGCGATAACAAGTATGCTGAGCTTGTTGTGTGTAGTGTGTTTTGTGAAATGGTGGCATTTGATTCTTGTCAGACAATCTATATCTTCTTTAGACTGGTTGTGAGTTGTGATAATTGGATGGTTTTCCTTCCTTGCCTTAGATTTTGCACTCTTGAGTTTGGTCTGATAGACTCAAAACTCGCTGGTGCCTTTTCAGTGGCTTGGTTACATACCCAATCCCATTTCTCAAACTTTATCCTTGAAAGAGATTCCTGTTTGATATGGAGGCACTCCTGATTCATATACTGTGCTGGATCTAACAAATTTTATTTGTGTGACTTTGTTCTTTTCCAGCAACAATTTTAGTTTCATTGTTAGTGCTTTCATTGATACCAAAGCCTATGCCAGTGATATCACCGACATTTCTTTGTACCTCTTGCAACTCATCTAACGAAGCTCTTGATTTTGTCCATGTTTTGAAAATATGATAAAGTTTAGCATTTTGTGCGCTAATTCTCTGATTTTCTACATGGAGTTGTTCATAGGAAATTTTTAGCTTATCCAGCTCGATCTTCAGACTGTCACATCATTCACCTAGCTTAGCAAGTTTGGTATGATGTCTCATCTGTTTGATCTTGCTTTCAGCCTTAAATTTATCAAATGATTCAGCTAGCGTTCGTAGTCATTGGCCATATCTTGTAGTGTCAAGTACAAGTTATTCTCGTGTAAATTCATCTGAGTCAAAATCGAATACCTCATCGTTCTGACTAGTCTCCTCGTCTGCCAATTAGGCATTGTATCTCCTCTTCGCTTTCATGGAGGATTCTTTTGAGCTCTCTGACTCTGAATCAGTCTGAGCCCACTTACTGTTGCCTTCTTCTGCTACCAGAACTTTTTGAGCCTTTCCATAATTCCCTTTACGATCTTTGTAGTGATTCTTCTTCTTGTCATCTCGGTGTCTTTCCTTCCTCTCGTCTTTCTTTGGTCTGGTGCATCTGCAATGAAGTGTCTGGTCTTACCACAGTTGTAGCAAGACTGATCGTTAACAGAAGCATCTTTCTTGACTTATATTGATGAGAAGGTTTAAAGTTCTTTTTATTTTTAAAACATGAATTTACCAAATTTCTTAATAAATAATGACAGCATCATTACTCATATGTTTGACAGATCGGTCTGTAGGGGTAGATTGATCTAGAATGACTGCAAGTGCCTTGGTTGGATGAGAGGTGGATGGCTCTGCTTCCCCTCTAGTGATTAGCTCGAATTCATAGGCCTTGAGATCAGCGAACAGATCATGGAGTTCAATTTTGTTCAGATCTTTAGATTCTCTCATTGCAATGGTCTTGACGTCCCATTCCTTTGGTAATGCTCTCATAACTTTCAGAGTTATATCTCTGTTGGTATAGTCCTTGCCAAGACTGTTCAGCTCATTAACAATGCCTGTAACTCGTTCATCAACTCGTTTAGAGTTTCTCCATGTCTCATCTTTACGCTTTCAAACTTTTGTAGAGCCACAATCAGCTTATTCTCCTTGGTCTTGTTATTCCCTTCACAGAGTTGTGCAATCTTCTCCCAAATTTCTTTGGCAGTGGAGCACATCTTGATTTGCTGAACATATTCTTGTCCAGGGTTCTGAACAGAATATCCTCGGCTACATTGTCGAGATTAGCCTTTTTCCTTTCTTCATTGGACCAGGTCGCTCTTTCTTTTTCAATCATCTAGGTTTACCACTTGACCCTCCCAGGGCAGGGTTAACCATTAGAATCTTCATTGGTCCTTCTGTAATGACGTACCACATGTCATCATCCCGAGCTGCTAGGTGAGCTTGCATGCGGATTCTCCAATTGTTGAAGGATGCCATCAGTCCAAGTATTCTTTTGATTAAGAACACTCGCTCTGGTACCACTTGTTAGGATCGAATATGAGTGTTTAGGGGGGAGGGGGTGAATAATCACTCTACTAAAATTTATCTTTTATGATTTTCCTCGATTGATTTCACTTGGGTTAGCAAATGAAACCTATTTCTTAATCAATTCTAATCTGAAAAGACCACTGATAGTGTGAGTGTGGAATCGGTCTGTTCTTGATTAGTAAGACTGGTCTGATGGCTTGAAACACGAAGTAGTGCGATATGTAAATAGATAGGATGTGTTTCTGGAAGTTCTAAGGCAATTCCTTCTACGTCTCCCCTTCTTCCAATATAGGAAGGATTCACTAGAAGACTTTGAGTAATACAATCCCGTTGTACAACCCCGATTCAGCTGGATTTACCCCACTACCAGATTGAAACTCCTAGTCTCTCAATCTGTTCAGACACCATCCGTCTGACAGTTACAAAGAACTCACTCTTCTATCTTAGAAAAAATACAATTGATAGAGTGAATTATTCTAAGCACAAATAATCCTTAAGCGATCAAATAAAACAATAAGACGTGCTTTTAACTTTGAGCAGATCGACAAGCTGAAGTCTTTCGATGATAGTGTTCTGCTCAAATGGATATGCTCAATAAGATGATTGATTGTTGATCTTGTATGCGTGTTGTATCTCTTGTATTGTCTCGTATGTTGAGCATCTAAGTTGCACCTATATATAACCATTTCTGCCTACAACAATATTTCCTTTTGTGTGCAACTCTTTACTTTGATCAATCTCTGAACAAGCTGCAGTCTTCTATTTTAGACTCTTTCCCTTCTGGACTGTTCTTTCGGCGCTTGTCAGATAAGATCTGCTTTGTCTATTTACCATTTAAGGTAACTTCAGTCTTTGGTCTATTCAGCATTAAATGCAACATTAAATGCTTCAATAAATAACCGTTGATTATTCGGACTGATGAACGAAGTTTGCTAACTTAGTCTGAATTGATAAGTTCTTGTCTGATCTGTCTTGATTTGCGTCGATCTGGTCTGTTCTGATCTGGTTGACATCGACCTGGTCTGTACCGATCTGGCTGACATCGATCTGGTCTGTTTTGTCATTGTCTTTATTGGTCTGGTATGTTTTTGTCATCTTTAAAATCAGGAACCAACAAATACAATCAAATTCCAAATCTTGCTCCACAGATCTCGCATTTGCCTAATATAGAAGATACAGTTCCATTAATATGTCGACGTATTATGCAAGGCATGATAAGAGTTCGGTCAATGAGCTCGGTCCCCAAAAGAGGCCGCTAGACTGATTGGAGAAATGTAAACTAGTGAGACCAAACACGTCATCTATCAGGTCAGTCCTTACCAAAGATGTCGGAAGGCCAGGCGAGGGTCTTTAAAGCAAGACAACTAGGCCGATAATAGAGCAATGCTGGCTTCTTAAGTGGTGTTTATTATTCAGGGGTATCACAATCCCCCTCCCTATCGAGCTAACGTCGTAGAGCAGAAGCTTGTGTGTGCTTAGCCGACCTGATTTTGAGAGGAGTCGGCTCTCCTATCCGTTGATAGTTTAGGCAGGAATCCAACTACTGATTAATTCAAAATTTAAGTTTAAAATTTTGACCGTTGGGATGTCTGTTTGTATTCCGAGGTAAATCCCAACCTTTCAATGCATCCGAGATTGACAGTCAAGATTTGGGAGGCTCCATATATATATACAAGACTTGGGTCCCTCATTCTTCTATTTAGCAATGATTGAAACAGATCGGCTCCGACCTCTCTTACTTGTGTTATATCAATCTCCGTCTTTCTCTTTCTGAAAACACCTACGTACGTTATTCTTAGTTGTTTTATTGAGAATTTCTTCTTCCTCTGATAAATTATTTCATTCCCCATTGACTAACGAGACACTTAGGATAGTAGATCAGTATGGTTCCTTCTATCCTGGGGGTGGGGGGGGGGGGGGTGCGGTTATGATTCCTAAGGAGGTTGTCCGAGCCGAGGACACCAGAAGCTGGGGCCTCGGTCGGAAATGAACTTCAGCTCGTCGAGCCAAGCCCTCAGCCCAGGTCGGGATCTCCTCCAGGCAATTATCCATGATATGAACTGTATGTTCCTGCCGTGGATGATTCAGATGAGGCCCATATCCGAAAGCTCAGCCAAGCTCCTCTTGACTATGAATTCTTGTTCCCTCCCACATCCCAACGGCCTAACCAACCTCCTGAAGGTTACTACGCCTTTTATCTTGGGCAGCTAGAGGGGGATTACACTTTCCTTTACCCGAGTTCTTTCAAGAGCTCAGTACATATTATCAGCTTAACCTCAGCAAATTCTCCCCCAACTGCTACCGTATTTTGTGCAGCTTGGTGGTTATTTTTAGGGCGTTTGGGCTACCTTATGACAACCCCTACCTCTCGTACTTTTTTCCAAATTAAGAGATCTGATAAGGGACCTTGGTATGTGACTAACCGACCTGGTTGTGCTTTTGTTGGGGGTATCCTAGTAAGGTCAAGGATTTGAAGAATTACTTCTTTTTTGTAAAACCTCCTCGATGAGCTCCTTTGTTTTGCTGGTTGAGTCCGGCTGATATAACCTTAAGGGGGAGAGCTAGTACTTATTTTAAGCAAGTTTAATAATCACTTTAAATTCTATTTGCTCGGTTATCCTGACCTCATGCCTATTGTCTCATTAAGTGGACAGAGTGATGAGTTTGTTAGTACAAATCGCTCTTCAAAAGAGTAAACAATAGCAGGCCCTTCAATCCCATAGAATTAAGGAAGTTGCGAATATTGTTGATGTAACGTTTGAGAGTCCTCATGCGGTCGAGTAGGTTCCCTTACGCAGGAATAAGCAGGCTGAACCGGGGGGAACTGAAGGGACATCAGCCATTGATGCTCAACCTGTGAGGCAGGTTCGGATCCGGACTAAACCTTCAGACCCACCTAGGAGGCGAGAAGGGAAGTGAGTCGGCTCAGGTTGAGAGGCGTCATGAGAGGGTGCTGGAAGCCTACCGGGGAGGAGTTCGGCTTGTTGGAGAAGGGCTGAACTCAGTTTCCTTGGCTGTTGCTCGTGATCTGGCTAATGCTGAGTATGCCTTTTACATGAGCCAAATGGGATGGGTTGACCTCCTTACCCAAGTTGGCAGCAGTCTCACGAAGGTAATACTTGGTCCGACCACCTATATATATAGATTGTTTTTTTCATATTAAGTGTTTCTCCTTAGACCATGCTTTTGATGGGGGAGTTCGCATATCGGGCTACGATGATTCGAAGACAGGCCATCAAGGACACCAAAGTATTTGAGGCCACACAGAACACAATGGTCAAGGCCAAATCCCTGTATGAGAAGGAAGTGGTTGATCTGAAAGCTGATTCTGCTGAGCAGGAGCTTACTAAGGCTCGAAAGGAAGCGATCGAGGAGAAAGAGAAATATGAGGAACAGTTCAAGGAGAAGCTCCTTACCTTCATTGAAGCCGGCTTTCAAGAATGTGTAAGCCAGTCAAAGAGCATGGATATCCTCCCCCTGATGTCTCCTTGGACTTTCTTAATGTAGATAAAGTGGTCGAGGCTCTTCCTCCTGGCCTATAGATATGAGCTCCCCTGCTAGGCTTGAGCTGCAGTCGTACTCTTCTGTTGTATTTGTTGTTTTTTTTTTCTTTTTTGTAAGCTCATCTTTTGATTTTAGTGGAAGTGTTATGTACGTCATGTCACATCGGATTTATCACCAGTTTGAGCAAATTGTATAACGCTGAAAGACTAAGTAAAATCAAATAGAACTTAGGCATTCGAAACAGCTCGGACACTTAAGCAATGAGCATGTAAGCAGCTCGGCTGGTTAATCCACATAAACTTGTTAACTAGAAACAGGTCTTATCAAGCATGATTGAGCTCAAAAAAGATGTTATCAACCGTTTCAATACAAACAGATCAATTCTATTACGTCAGAGCTTGGTTAATATGTTATTGTGAGTTAGGAACAGGCCGAAGCAATCATCTAAGAGCCCAGTTAATATGTTAAGAACTTGTAAAGTAAAATCAGATCGCACCAAGAATGTAAGAGCTCAACAATTATTAACCCATAAAGTTAAATCAGATCTCACCAACCATTTAAGAGCTCGGCCAAGTGCTGATAAAATTGTAAAGTTTAATCAAATCGAACCGAACAGGTAAGAGCTCGGCTAAGTTAATAAATTCCCTAAAAGGGCAAGTAAAAAGAGATAGAACCAAGCACACAGCTCAGTTAGTTTACTAAATTCCCTGGAAGGGCAAGTAAAAAGAGATAGAAGCATGTAACAGCTTGGCTAGTTTACTAAATTCCCTGGAAGGGCAAGTAAAAAGATATAGGACCAAGCATGTAACAACTCGGCTAGTTTACTAAATTCCCTCAAAGGGCAAGTAAAAAATAGATAGAACCAAGCACATAACAACTTGGCTAGTTTATTAATTCCATGGAACGACAAGTAAAAAGAGATAGGACCAAGCATGTAACAGCTCATCTAGTTTACTAAATTCCCTGGAAGGACAAGTAAAAAAGATAAAACCAAGCACGTAACAGCTTGGCTAGTTTACTAAATGCCCTGGAAGGGCAATGTAAAAAGATATAGAACCAAGCACGCAACAGCTCAGTTAGTTTACAAAATTCCCTGGAAGGGCAAGTAAAAAGAGATAGAACCAAAAACACGTAACAACTCGGTTAGTTTACTAAATTCCCTGAAAGGGCAAGTAAAAAGAGATAGAATCAAGCACGTAACAACTCAGCTAATATAAGCTCGTGCTTCTGAGTTTGGGTGAAACCCTTAGCACGGTGTAACCATGTGCGAGGTGATCTAGTCATAAACGTGATCTCGAGGTTGGGTGAAAACCCTTAAGCCCGGCGTAACTAGGGTTGATGTGAACTCGTCGTAAACGACTAAACGTGCTCCTGAAGTCGGGTGAAAACCCTTAAGCGCGACGTAACTAGGGCTTAGGTGAGCTCGTCGTAAACGTACTCCTAATGTCGTGTGAAAAACCTTAAAGCCTTGCATAACCAGGGATGAGGTGAGCTCGTCGTAAACATGCTCATGAGGTCGGATGAAAACCCTTAGGATGGCGTAACCATGGCCTAGATGATCTCATAGTAAATATGATGTTGAGATCTGGTGAAAACCCAGCACTAAAATTATGTATACAACGAATAATAGAAGTCCTCAAAATTATATTGAAATCATAAAAAAGCAAATTATTCGAAACCACAACCTTAAAAAAAACAAAAGACGTAAATTAAGAATAATATTTGCGGAGGTGATATGCATTCCAAGGCCTCTTTAATGTCTTCCCCGCAAGATCTACCAGGTAATATGCTCTTGAGCTCAACTTCTATACTATATTGAAGGGACCCTCCCACTTAGGATCTAGCTTGCCCACCTCCACTTCTTGCACCTTTCCCAGTACTAGGTTTCCCACTTGGAAACTTTTTTGAATAACTCGTCGGTTGTACATTCGTACTATGTTACTGCGATAGGTTTCCATTCTGATGGCGGCGGTTTCCCTTTTGCCTTCAATTAGATCAAGATCAACAGTTCTTCTTTCATTGTTCTGGTCGTCGTAGAAATGTACTCATGATGATTCTGCTCCAATCTCGGCTGGGAGTACTGCCTCATTTTGATAGACCATACTGAATAGTGTTTCGCCCATTCCCATCTTTGGCATAGTCCGATAGGACCACAAGACGTTAAGTAGATCTTCCACCCAATTTCCTTTTGATCTCCCAAGTCTAGCTTTGATGCTTTGGACCAGAGACCTGTTAGTGACTTCTACTTGATCATTGCTTTGAGGGTAAGCGACAAAAGTAAAGGCCTGATGAATCTTTATGTGATATCCCTGAAATAATTATGTGCATTAAAATACACTGTTATAACAAGACTATGATTGGTGATTAACATGTATTTTGTATACATATTGGATTATGCATTGTGGTTGCATATATAAATGTTGAATGCTTGGTGCACATCCCATGAGTCGTTGTTATATTCGAGTGATGATTTTAAATGCTTTGCCGCTGTCATTTGAAGCGATGATAGAATACTTGCCGTTGTCATATCGTAGTGAGGAAAGAATATTTGCCGCTAATATGTTGAAGCGATGGTACATGCCGCTGTCACATTAAAGCTAGGTTATTCGATGCCGCTGATATGTCGAAGCGAGGGGTATTAGTGCCGCGGTCATGACAAGCGAGGTGCATTAAAATACACTCTTATAACAAGACTAGGGATTGGTTATTGGTATTGATGGAATGGTTATATGTCATGAAATTTGTGGAACCGTAATATAATCCATTGATTATGATTATGAGTTGTGGTACAGGGACAACCAAATGGAGCATTTTAAATGCATTGGAATACAAGAAGTGCTTTGTATTTACGGTTTATGCATTTACTCATGATAATCATAATGTTGTGAATATGGATTATTATATGCTCATGGTTTGGGGGTTGTTCCTGTAGGTGCATTTTGGCATGGAGGGCTAAGGCCATGGTTGATGCAGTGAGCTGTGTGAGGAGTGCTACTGGTATAGCAAGACATGAATTCTTTTGTATACTTTCTACATATGGTAGAGTAAATCTACAGACTTACATTCATTTTGATGGGAATGTAGTTAATTCCTTTTTGGAAATTTTATTTTGGCACTGTAGTCCTTAAGCTCAAGGCATCAACATGAACCCTTATACTCTGATGAATGCATGTTTAGCTCTATTAATGCACTTAATCCACACTTAAGGTAGCGAGGCCTTACACTTTAACTCTTTACACCAGGTCCGGATTAGAGCTCCTTGAAATTGTCTTCAATTATCAGAGATAGTCTTCCTTGGGACCCCATATCGATAGACAATGTTCTTCTAGATGAAGTTGAGGACCTCTCTCTCCTTGAGTCTTGTTAATGGCTCAGCTTCTACCCATTTAAAAAAATAATCAATAGCCACAATCATAAACCTCTTCTGAGCTCTAGCTGTTGGGAAATGTCCTACGATATCAATGCCCCACTGATCAAATGGGCATGCCACCAAAATTGCTTTCATCATCATGGCGGGCTGAAGCTGGAGTCTAGAATTTCTTTGACAACTATCGCAAGTTATAACCGTAGTTGTAGAGTCTTTCAGAATTGTAGGCCAAAAATACCCAGCGATGAGTACCTTTTTGCTATAAAATATGCTCCTAAATGATTTCCGCAGCATCCATCGTGGAATCTCTCATTACATAATTTGATTCTTTTGGTCCCAAAAATCGCAACAATGGCCGAGCAAAAGACCTCTTATATAAGATCTCTTCAACGATTACGAACCGCTGGCTCATCTGTTTGAGCCTATAGGCTTTTTTGGGATCATCTGGGAGCTTGGCCTTGTCAAGATATTCCAAAAGATCTACTCTCCAATCATTTTCTTCAAGGGACCCAGACGGATGATCTTGGATGGAGGTTAACTCAATTTGAACACCACCTCCCTATTCTGCCAGGTGCGAAGGGTATAGCCATTTTAGCCAAGCTGTCTGCTTTTCCATTCTGTTCTCTTGGGATCTGTTTGAACATTACTTCTAGAAATTCTTCTTTGATCTTTTCTATGGTGATGTCATATTGAATTAACTTTTCATTCTTAACCTCATAGACCCAATACATCTGTCGAGCTATCAATTGTGAATCAGAGAAGACATGTATCCGCTTAGCTCCAACATTCCAAGCAGCACTCAACCCCGTTAGTACTGCATCATATTCTACTTCATTATTGGAGGCTCTAAAAATCTAATCTTACTGCTAGTTGGACCTCATCTCCTGATAAGTGTGATTTTTACACTTAATTTTATATAAGATTAGGGGCATTTTTGTATTGATTCCTGAAAAATATTACGCATTTTGGTATATATTTGTATATTTCAGGAATCTAGGTCCAATGCATAAAAGTGGAGGAAATATGCTTAAAATGATGAAAAAGGACCAAACCGAGGAAACATGGAAATGAGGGACGGAATCGTAATTTGCTAAAAATCAGAGGAAGCGATCGATCGCTTCAAATGAGGAGATAGATCGCCTCGAGGCAGTAGCAAAATGTGATCGATCGCTTCATTTGAAGCGATCGATCGCCTCGACTCGGAAATTTTGGGATTTTGTTTCCATCTTGGTTATTTTGTGTCCAACTTACTTGAAACTCCTCCAACATGATATATAGAAGATTTCATACGTTTTGGGGACTTTTGGCTCATAATAAACCCTACAACAAGCAGCCTGCATCATTCTCCTTCATCTCCAACCATCCATACACCATAACCATTGAAGAAGAGACCATCGAAAGAGACGGGACGCCGGAGCAATGCAAGGAGTCAACGCCTCTCGTTATTTCCTTATTTCTAACTCTAGTTCTATATTTTCATTATATTTTAATGTTTAGAATGTTGCAAAACATGTTTATGCATTGTTATTTGATGAAGATTGTTGGCTAGGTTTGTTATCAAGACTTATGGGATCCTTTGTATGAACCCATGATTTAAATTGAATGTTTTGATTGGTTCTTATATATTTAAGTGCATAGATCATTGTTCTTCACGCTTTTAAGGGTTTGGCCATCCTTGAATGATAGTAAATTACAATTGAGATTGAGAGATAAAATTGTGATTCGATATAGTGATTTATGCCGTGGATTTCAGACTGATATCGAGAAATGAAGTCAAACACACATGTGATAGCTATAGATATCTAGTAATCGAAAGCTAGAAGTTTTCATAGATCAACTTACAAATTAATTGTTCAATAAGGATACTGGAGTAGTTTATTACAACGTTAGTATTAGATTTGTTATAGCCAGACCAAGGTATAATAAGTGCTTTAGGAAAACTCGTCACCTTAGATTGTTTGAATTTAATTCTTAACTAATAGGCGAATTATGGGGGATTACATAGGTGAATCGAAAGTCTTGATAATTGTTTCTTTTGATTATTGATCTTATTCACTACTGTTTGTTTGGGTTAATTATTGAGTTAATTTGTCACGTTAGTTTAATAATCACAACCAGTTATCGTAGACTAAATATAATTAAATTAATTGAGTTTGGTACTTATTTCCTAGTCATCGTGGGTTCGACACTCGTACTTTTTATATCATTATACTAAAATATGACACCGTGCACTTGCGGTACACAATCGCTACACTGAAAAATACTGTTTAAAATAATAGCGATCAAGTTTTTGGCGCCGTTGCCGGGGACTAGTTTTAATAATATCAAACGATATTAGTTGGATGTAGTTTAGTCATTTGTTTTTTTTTTTTGTTATTAATTTTTTTATGTCTGTGTCTTTTGGTTGATTGTTATAGGTTGTTATCTCTTGGTGCATGCTAAGGAGTAGCAACCCTACACTTGAGCCCTTTGATCCCGAGATCGAACGCACCTCTCAAAGGAGGCTAAGGCAAGCAAGTGCACTAATGGCTGATAATGAGGAGATTCCAGTACCACCAGTTGCAAGATCACTCATGGACTAGCCCATCATTCATTCCATGGATCACTGTCTAGTATCACGAGATCCCTCATCCAGGCTAACAATTCGAGATCAAGCTGGCTATCATACAAATGATCCAACATTCGGTCCAATTTGGGGGAGCAGGTACTGATGATCAAAATGATCACATCTCCAACTTCTTGGAGATTTGTGATACATTCAAACATAATGGCGTCACTGACGACGCCATCAGGTTACGTTTTTCCCTTTTCTTTACGTGAAAAGCTAAATATTGGTTACAATTGTTGCCTGCAGGTTCTATTACCACCTGGGATGGGATGTCGCAGTTATTCTTATCCAAATTCTTTCCACCATCCAAGACGGCCAAGATGCGCAATGACATCACGACTTTTGCCCAATACGATCCCGAGACATTATTTGAAGCATGTGAGCGCTTCAAGGATCTACTGCAGAGATGCCCACATCATGGCCTCCCTATCTGGATGCAGGTACAAACGTTTTATAATGATTTATTTGCTGATAACCATTCTATGATTGATGCAGCATCAGGAGGTACTATGATGAGGAATACGCCTGATGAGGCTTATACGCTGTTAGGAGATGGCTGCTAATAGCTGTCAATGGCAGTCCGAGAGGAACGTGCCAAAGAAGCAAGCCGGATTGCATCAAGCGAGTGAAGTCACTGCCAAGGAGGAATCTAGGGGCGTTTTTGTATTGATTCCTGGAAAATATTATGCATTTTGGTATATATTTGTATATTTCAGGAATCTAGGTCCAAATGCATAACAGTGGAGGACATAGGCTTAGTCATTTACTGAAAATCAGAGGAAGCAATCGATCGCTTCAAATGAGGCCATAGATTGCCTCGAGGCAGTAGCAAAATGCGATCGATCGCTTCATTTGAAGCGATCGATCACCTCGACCCCGAAATTTCGGGATTTTGTTTCCATCTTGGTTATTTTGTGTCCAACTTACTTGAAACTCCTCCAACATGATATATAGAAGATTCAAACGTTTTGGGGACTTTTGGCTCATAATAAACCCTACAACAAGCAGCCTCCATCATTCTCCTTCATCTCCAACCATCCATACACCATAACCATTGAAGAAAAGACGCGTCGAAAGAGATGGGACGACGGAGCAATGCAAGGAGGCAACGCCTCTCGTTATTTCCGTATTTATAACTCTAGTTCTATATTTTCATTAGATTTTAATGTTCAGAATGTTGCAAAACATGTTTATGCATTGTTATTTGATGGAGATTGTTGGCTAGGTTTGTATCAAGACTTAGGGACCCTTTGTATAAACCCATGATTTAAATTGAATGTTTTGATTGATTCTTATATATTTAAGTGCATAGATCATTGTTCTTCATGCTTTTAAGGGTTTAGCCATCTTTGAATGATAGTAAATTACAATTGAGTTCGAGAGATAAAACTGTCATTCGATATAATGATTTATGCCTTGGATTTCAGACTGATATCGAGAGATGAAGTCAAATACACGTGTGATACCTATAGATATCTAGTAATCGAAAGCTGAAGTTTTCATAGTACGGTAGTAGCTTATTGCAACGTTAGTATTAGATTTGTTATAGCCAGACCAAGGTATAATAAGTGCTTTAGGAAAACTCGTCACCTTAGATTGTTTGAATTTAATTCTTAACTAATAGGCGAATTATGGGGGATTACATAGGTGAACCGAAAGTCTTGATAATTGTTTATTTTGATTATTATTCTTATTCACTACTGTTTGTTTGGGTTAATTATTGAGTTAATTTGTCACGTTAGTTTAATAATCATAACCAGTTATCGTAGACTAATTATAGTTAAATTAATTGAGTTTGGTACTTATTTCCTAGTTCTCGTGGGTTCGACACTCGTACTTTTCATATCATTATACTAAAACTTGACTCCGTGAACTTGCGGTACACAATTGCTACACTGAAAATACTATTTAAAATAATAGCGATCATCTCCACTGGGGGAAATTAGTACAACCCCAATTCAACTCCCATCATTGCTGGAGGAGCCATCCGCAAATGCCTTCCATAGTCCCTCTCTCTCGGGATATATAGTTTCTGCAAGGAAGTCTGCTAACGCCTGTGCTTTGATGGCTGTGTGGGGTTCGTACTGTATGTCATACTCCCCTAGCTCGGTGGTCCATTTAACTAGCCGACCTGAAATATCTGCACAACTGAATATCTTTCCTAAAGAGCTGTTTGTTACTACAATTATAGGATGTGACAGGAAATAAGGCATGAGTTGTCTGTCATTCATAATCAACATTATAGCCAACTTTTCGATCACTGATACCTAAGCTCAGTCCCCTTTAAGGCATTGTAGGTATAGATCGGTTGCTGATCTGTTTGCATTTCTTTCACGAGAACCGAGCTGATGGCTTCTTCAGTGGCTGAAAGGTAAATAAAGTGATCCTCAAGTAAAGCATTAGCTAATATAGGTAGCTCGGCCAAGTATTTCTTCAGTTCTCCAAATGCTTCCTCAAATTTTTCATTCCATTCAAACTTATATGCTTTTCCTGTAAGGCGTTGTACCTCCTGACGATTCGTCGGAGGGGACATTTCACAACTAGCCTTAACATTTTCCGATTAGCTTCAATACCCCTTTCAATCACTATATAGCCCAGAAACTTTTCACTTTTCACCCAAACACACATTTATGGGGATTCAACTTTAACCCGTAGGACCTGAGAGTGGAGAAAGTTTCAGACAGGTCGGTTATGAGGTTGGTGCCACTTTTCGATTTTACCAGAATGTCATCGGCCTAACTGTTTTGAGAATACCTTATCCAACAGTCACTGATAAGTAGCCCCTGCTTCTTGAGCCCGAAGGGCATAACAACATACCGAAATGTTCCATGTGAAGTGGCAAAACTCATATTATCTTGATCTTCTTCAGGCAAAGGGATTTGATGATACCCTTGATAGGCGTCCATTAAACCTAAGTACAGATGTCCTACAGTGGAGTCGACCATTTGATCAATCCTCGGTAATAGGTAACAATATTTTGGGCGTACCTTATTAAGATCTCGGAATTCTATGCACATCCTCCATTTTCCCGAGCTCTTTTTGGTAGAAGAACCACATTTGAGAGCCACGTTGGGAATTGAACTTCTTGAATGTGACATACCCGTAGGAGTTCCTCCACCTGTTCTCTTATCACTTTATCTTTTTCTGGGCCGAAGTGTCTTTTCTTTTGCTTGATAGGTCGAGCTCCTGGGTGCACGTTTAACCTATGTTCCAAGAGGCACAGGCTGACCCCTTTCAGATCATGAGCTCTCCAAGCAAAGATATATTCATTCTCGATCAGACAGGAGATGAGATCTGTTCTAATGTTTGTGCCAATATCCCTTGCTATTTTTACTTTCTTAGATGTTGAGTCGAGTACAACTGTTTCAGCTCTTCGTCTAAGATATTTGGGATACCTCTGTCAATGTGCATCAATACCTAGCTCTTTCAATACAACCGACCTCTCGACGAGCTTGTTTCCCTTCTTCTTTCACCTCTTCCACATAACACCGGCGGGTTGCTTTTTGATCTCCACATAGAACCCCAACTTCCATGCCCACGGGGAATTTAAGCTTCTGATGGTAAGTAGAAGCTACTGCTTTGAAGTCCTTCATGGCAGGTAGGCCTAGGATTGCATTATATGAAGATGGGGCCTCAACTACAGTGAAGTTGACCATTTTTGTTATATGTGTCATCCCATGACCAAGAGATAATGGCAGCGTAATCTGTCCAAGTTTTTGAATTGCATGTCAGGTGAACCCGTATAGGGGAGTGGTGATATGCTTAAACTTTAACCCTTATATCTGCATCTTATCTAAAGTGTCTTTGAACAACACATTAACTGACCTCCCAGCGTCGACAAAGATTCTCGTGAAACCATAATTTTCTATGGTTACAATGACCACTAATGCATCATTGTGCGGTGTTATTATACCCTTCAGATCATCGGCCCAAAGCTTATGATTGGATCGTCTCTTTGAATTACGTCTTCCGCAATTTCAAAACTTTCCAACCTCATGCCATGACTTTTGGGAGCTCGGCTCGAGTCTCCATTAGTTGGTCCCCCAAAGATTATATTAGTGGTTCCTGGGGTGGGGTTATTTTCCACCTGTTCGACAATTCTCCTCTGATTTTCCGCTCCTCTTGGAGGGGCATCCCATTCTCGGGATTGATGTCGGTTATCACGTGGTGTCCTCTCTCTTCTATTATCTTGATATCGACTTCTATCACTGTAGTTCTGATAAGGTTCCCGAGTCTTTGTTAGAAGAGTTTTTATTTGAGGATCTCTTCGGATGATTCATTCTACCTCATCTTCAAGCTTCCGACACTCGTTAGTTACATGACTGTATTCTCTATGGAATCCACAATATTTATCAGATGGAGGCAGACGAGGACCTTTTCTGACTTCCTTGGTCTTTCCAGCTTCTTCTTATCATCACAGATTTCCATAGCTCTTTCAAGGGTCATGGATAGAGGTGTGCGCGAAGCACTTTGGCTTGTAGGTCGGATGTCCTCATCGGCCTCTCGGCATGCCTTTTCTTGCTTACCTCTACCTTATCTTTATTCTCTAATGGCCTTAGATCTGTCAGTTTCTGTCTCTGAGTGTCTTCGAGGTTGATATACTTTTCAACTCGTCCCAGAAGTTCATCATAGCTGCAAGGGGACTTCTTCACAAGTGACTTGAAGAATTCTCCAACTTTAAGCCCTTGCGTGAAGGCATTAATAAGGACATCAATTGTTGCAGCGGAGACCTCTAAGGCAATCCATTGAAGCGTTGTACGAACTCTCTTAAGGATTCCTGTTCATTCTGTTTGGTAGTGAACAAACTCAAAGAAGTTTTTTGATACATCTTGCTATTGGCGAACTGGTTTAGAACTCCTCAAAGCAGCAAATAGTGTTCGGTCTAAGCAAATTAAACCACTATTGTGCCGATCTGACAAGAGTAGTGAAGAAAACATGGTATTTGATCCCATCAGAATACCTGTGCAGTAGAGCAGCATTCTCAAATCTTCCTAGGTGCTCTTCCAGGTCCGCGCTTCCATCATACTCTACCACTGCAAGCTGTCTAAAATTTTGTGGGAGATCCTCCCCCAAGATGGCTTGTGAAAAGGGGCTTTCTTTCCTAACCAATGGAGTTCGGCTACCCAGGTGTTGACCCAATCGTCTTATCTCTCCCCATACTTCCATCGGAGCTAATGCCGGAGGCTCCACTCGCGTGTTTATATCTGTACATTCAACTCCATTAGGTTCAGGAGTCTGCTCTGGTCGAACAGGCTGTAATGGCTGATTGGTTTCTGGAGGTGGTGGAGCCTGATTGGGTTCTGTAGGTGATGCAGTGTTAGAATCAAGTATTCTGCATGGTTCGGTTGATGAACGGTGACAGTTGATCTATAGTAAGATCTGCAACGTTCCTGACATGAGGGGTCAGGCTGTGGAGGGACATTATGATTTTCAAGGTCAGGGCTTCCTCTTCCACCAGGGTTCCGCCTGACTCCACGTCCACTTCTACGTCTTCTATCCATATCAACGCCTTGAACACAGATTTTCCCACAGGGGGCGCCAATTGATATCACCAAAAAGTGTGATCTTCAATAAATATTAATAAGAGGTAAGGTAATACCTCTCTTGTCTTCAATGTAAATAACGTCAACTTGCTTAGGATCCTTGCCTTAGAGTGACCTGGAATCACGAAATAAACGTGAGAATGGAGTGTGCCGGAAGTTTTTTCGGCGTGTCCACTCTGACGCTCAAGTTAGGCGAGAGGATATGAGAAAATATATGATTGTAAAGTAAGTGAAATTTATGAATGCATAAACATATAGATTGAACATGGTATTTATAGGCAGAAAACTAAGAGTTATCGTGTGTCAATGATTCCTTTTATGTTTATCCAAATCTACTTAGGATATGATAAGATCTTATGAATACAATCAAATCCCAGATCCCGCAGATCTCGCACTTGCCTAACATATAAGATACAGTTCCATTAATATGTCAACGTATTATGCAAGACAGGACAAGAGTTTGGTCAGTGAGCTCTGTCCCCAAAAGAGGTCTATAGATTGAGTGAAGAAATGTAAACTGGTGAGACCAAAGACTTCGACCTATCAGGTCAGTCCTACCAAAGAGGTCGGAAGGCAACACGATGTCTGATAATAGAGCAAGGTCGACTTCTTAGGTGGTGTCTACTATTAAGGGTATATATATATATATATGTAAACCTCGCAATCAATAATTATCATGCTAAGAATATCGTCACATTTTCCAATTTTAACATAAAGTAGTACTCCAACTTATTTTTGTATTCTCTTTTAACAAATTTGTATAAATAAAAATTATCAAATCATTTACTTTGACAATATGCACTTATGACAAATATTGTACTTAAATAGTAAGCACAAACTAGTAAAATAAAAGAAATAAAATATTTGGAATATGCTTGTTGTTTACTTTCAACAAACATTTTGGATATCTAAAAATAAAACCAAATATTATATTCATTATCAGATCAAGTGTGTTTGTCATTTTACTATAAATTATAGATGATGTTAACGATACAACTTAAATCTTCTAAATCATACAGTGGTCCAAACACCATGTTCTGATTGCAATTATTACAATCCCAAATACTCTTAGGTACCGTTTGGAGTTTGGATAGGATTAGTAATCTTCGGATTATTAATCTTATCCCATGTTTGTTTCATTTTAAAAAAAAAAATTATTCTACTATATTTATCTCATTCTAATCCCAATTTGCAACAAAATAACATAAATACCCTTCCCACCTTTTTTACCATCATACATATCATACAAATTATCATATTATCCTAAAAAAAAATTAAATATAAATATACTGTATAATCATTTTATAATTTAAATTAAAAAAAGCTAAAACCAAAATAAAAAACGATGTTACAAATCACAACAATTTACCAAAAATAAAAATATATGCACGCAAGATGTGCATAATGAGACTATTAATATTATATTATATATACTATTATGATTATGATTATTTTATATATATATATATTATGATTCTTAGATATATATTATTATTTTTATTATATTTTATTATTATAATGACAAGGGTATTTTCGTCATTATACCATATAATAATCCTTATCAACCATCTTATTCTGCAATCAAACAGTATATAACTTATCATATACTATTTTTACAATCATTTCACAACTTTTTAATCTTTACATTACTTATCATATCCATCACTTAAAACGGTACCTTAGGGGTTTGGATAAATGGATTTGGGTGTATTCAATTTCGAATTCATTGCCCAAATCACCTACACATGTTTGGCTGAAAAGAGACGCTGATGATTTCAAATCCACTTCTTTAGAACCATGGATTTGATAAGTAGTGTTGATGAATTTGAAAGCTACCACATAACCATGTCATTTGAAATCCTCAACTTCTCATTTCTAGAACTGAATATATATTAAACCTACAAACATATGTTTTCTCTATCCCGGCACGAGGCAACAGACAATTAAACGAAATATCACTCAATTTAGTCAAAATTTCCATAATTTGCAAGCATATCTTGCTCCAGAAAAACAAATATAGATCTTGATAATCAACCAAATGAAGGAAATTCGAAAAAGAATACAAAAATTGTAAAAGACATGAAAGAAATTAATACTTTATTATAATGGATTCATTTACAAATTAAAAAATATTAATCATTTTCAAAAAAAATATTTATTTTTGAGTATTCAAAATAAAATTTAATTCCTTTTATATATACAAATTGTATATGATCTTTATTACAAATTTATCATAGTATTTATTTTATTTTCAAAGTGTGTAGATAACAATTTAGGAGTTTTTAGAATCTAAATTTCTCCACTTTTAGCCCAATAATGTAATTCAAATTAATGAATTTAAATCCATTTTGATAAGTAATAATGCGTTTTGTGTATTTGATAATATGTAGTATAAATTAATTTTATTGCTAAAATGACAAAAATACCCTTGAATTTATTAACATATTAATATTTTTAATTAATAAATAATTTTAATTAATTATTTAATTAATTAACTTTAATAAATTATTAATTATTAATAAATTCAATTTAACTAATTAATTAATTATTTATTTATTTTATTAAATCAACCGAAATAAATTAATTAATTAAATCGAAACAAATTAAATTTAATTTGCTAAAAAAATTTAAAATTTAATTAATTAATTTAATTATTAATAAAATATTAAAATATATTAATATCATTTGTTTTACTTTTACCAACCCTAACTCCTCTCATTTTGTCACACTACATGCCACCGCCGCTTCTCTTCTCCTTCTTTATCTTCTCATTGTCCCTCTTTATGCCACCGTTTCTTTTCCCCCTCTTTATGCCACCGTCGCTGCTCACCATGCTACTGTCATTAACCACGCCACCTTTGCTGAGGTTTTGGTCCCAAGTCTTCTCGCGGCGTCTAGGGCTTGCCCCTTTCTTCTTTGCTTCTCGTGCAACAAGTCTTCGAACGCGCTCACAGTGGCTCAACGGTTTGTGCTCGCGGTGCTGCTGGGTTTCTTCATTTATGTAATTTTTATTTCCATTTACGTTCATGAATATTAAATCACTAGTATCAAAGAATACTTTGTTGATTTATGTTCAATTGGGTTAATTTGATGGACTTCACGCCAATATCAACGGCGACGAATGGGTTGTTTCGGGCCGTCCCGTCGACGGCTGGTGGCGGGGTTGAGGCTACGCTTTTCTTTGTTTTTTTTTTAATTATTTGTTATGGTTTTAGAAAGACAAGGTCAACATTGTAAATTATCTTCTAATCTTTTTTACTGTTCAAACCTGGTTTCACAATCCTTCTCTCAAGTAGGGATCCAAATTCAGGGTTGAATAGTGCGTAACAGTGCTTAAAACAGGGGCTCCGGGAAAAAGCTCTAATCTTTATCACACCAACCAAACATGGGACAAACAACTTTTCCCAACCTAATCCTGCTAACCAAACATAGCCTAAAGCTATTATATTCTAAGGACCCAATGTTGTTTGTCTTAATTCCTACGTGCCCTTGTAAATATACTCAAACAAAATTCCCGTGTTATAAATAAAAGTCAAATTTTCATGTAAGACGTACAAATTACAATGGTTATATATATATATATATATATATATATATATATATATTATCATTATTACAACTACAATTTTTAGGAGAGGGGAGCTCTATCCCTGGTGGAGTAGGGTGACAAACCATCAGGCTAACCATGTGACTGTCAATTGTGTGATATTTTTGGTTGCCTGAATTTTCAGGTTTATAAACTCTTTCAAACAGCTTATAAAATTTTACTATAAGATTTTAAATGACAACATACTGTAATAAAGTTTATTATGAACTAATTCTAATAAGAATATTGAAAACTACTTTTTTATTTATAATATATGTTCAAAATTAACACAAAATATAAAGGATAAATGCACTTATCACATAATCTCTTTTGGACCCAAAAAGCTTTGGGTACCTATCTTTTTTTTACAAGTGACAGAAAATCACATAAACAATCGGTATCAACAATCAGTTGGTATCATAAGACACATGAAAATAGCAAATTAACAACCGATATCAGACTGGCTATGTTCAACAGTAGAACATCCTCAACAAATTATATCCAGCAAATGATGTCAATCTACTAGTTCACATCAACGTTCTATTTTTTTAAAAAAAATCTATTTAGACATTACATTTGGTGCTTTAATTTATTTTTCGTTTAACAAGATATCCAAACTTACGCCTGACTAATCCTTGGGTGACAACTCCGACCCCTAAGGACCGTCACCAGTTGGTGCTCTATTTTGAGTCGCACAATAATTATCGAACACTTACTTTTTGTCGAGTGAAAAATAATAATTTTATCATCAATCCAATAAAAAAAGGGTAAATTCAATTAAAATCCCCCTACCCAAACATAATTTTAACATTCATCCCTTTGTCAAAGATTCTTTATTTAAACTCTATTATGGCTCTTAATGATGATTATGAGGTGAGTATGGTATTATAATTATATGTGGATGTGAAATGATATGAGTATGCGATGGGCATGAACTGATTATACATTTCAGGGTGAATGTAAGGAATTATGTGGAATTAGTAAATTTGGCATGATGCAATTTGACAGCGATTATGTACCGCAAGTGCACGGTGTCCAGTTTTAGTATCATGTATGAAAAGTACGGATTGTCGAACCCACGAGGACTAGGAAATAAGTATCAAACTCCACTAGTTTAACCATATTTAGTCTACGATAAATGGTTGTGATTAATAAATAAAGTGACCAATTAATTCAATAATAAACCCAAACAATCAATAGCGAGTAAGAATAAAATCAATAGAGACAATTATCAAGACTTTCGGTTCACCAATGTAATCCCCCACAATTCGCCTATTAGTTAAGAATTAAATTCAAACAATCTAAGGTGGCGAGTTTTCCTAATTCACTTGTTATACCTTGGTCCGGCTATAACAAACCTAATACTAACGTAACAATAAGCCAATCTCTTACCCTTATTGAACAATTAATATTGTAAATCGATCTATGAAAACTTATAGCCTTCGATTTTGGTAAATCTATTGCTATCACACATGTATTTGACTTTATCTCTCGATATCAGCCTGAAATCCACGGCATAAATCACTATATCGAATTCCAATATCCTATGGTCAATTCAATTGCAATTTAATATCATTCAAGGATCGCCAAACCCTTAAAAGCATGAAGAACAATGATCTATGCATTTTGATAAATAAGAATCAATCAAAACAATCAATTTAAATCATGGGTTCATACAAAGGATCACGTAAGTCTTAATAACAAACTTAGCCTAGAAACATATTCAAAATCAAATGCAAAATTGTGTTTTCCAACATCAAAAGCATAAGGAAATCAAATAGAATCAAACAAAGTTTAGAAATACGCATAAACTAGCGATGTTGAATCGCCTCGTCTGTTCCATATCCGTCTCTTGCTGCTTCGTGCGTTGTGTTGTACGTGACTTGGTCTTCAACTCCTTGCTGCCGTGCGTGAAATCTCCTTCTCAGTCTGCTGTTCACCTTTCTTTCTTCTGATATCGTCCAAGTCACGTCCAATTCCTTCACTAATTATTTACGTGAAAATCCCTCACGTTTAAGTATCTGTACGTTCAGAATGAATACATGGACAACCAGAGAGAGCATATTAAATGCATGGAATACATGAAGTATTTTCGTATTAACGATTTATGCATTTTTATATTATGATCATATTGTTGTGAATATGATTTATTATATGCTCATGTGTTGTGGGTTGTTCCTGTAGGAGCTTTTGGCAAGGAGAGCTAAGGCAAGGGTTGATGTGGTGAGCTGTGTGAGGACTAGTACTACTGGCCTAGAAGGACAGGAAATTCTTTTGTATAGTCTCTAGGCAGGAGTAGTGTAAATCTATAGTGCTTACATTATTTTTGTTGGGAATGTAATTATTTTGGAACTTTATTATTGATACGTTAGTCTCTAAGCTCAATACATCAACATAAACCTTTTTACTCTGTTAAATGAATAGCTCTTCTATGCTCTTAAATCACACTTAAGGTAGTAAGGCCTTACAAGGAGACTAACTTGTTAGCCTCTCATATAATGAGGCTGGACTCGAAATACATAGACTGAATTACAAAACAGAAATACTACAAAGTAAGAAAGAAAGAAATTATTACAAAGCTATGAAGGTTGAAAAGATTACAGCTTGGTGGCTTCAATTTTTATTTCTGAGAAAACTATGGAGAATTTTCGATGTCCTTAGCTTCCTCTATGGTTGGCCTTATATAGGCATGAATCCGGACTTCAACTTCGGATTCCAAACTCTCGTTCAATGTTGCGCATGTGAGTGCACCTTTATCTCGTGGTCTGGCATCTTTTGTCTGAGTGAGCCAACTTTTCTCGTGAGTGGTCCATTATTTTGTCTGAGTAAGTTTAATGGTCCGCGCCTTTTTCCTTTGTCGGGGAATCTTTACATTATTGGCTTTTGTGGTCCCCAGTCTTTAGGAAAACGTGCCCTCTTGTCAGCAGTTCATTTCTCTTTTCCTGCCTCTGATCTGTCAGGTTTGGATCGGAATCCTTTCCCGAATTCTGGTTCTTTCTGGTGTGGGCATATTTGACAAATCCGATCTTTCCATCGGCCAATATGTGCCATGTTGCAGAATTTCTGGTAAGTTTCTTTGCTTGCCGGAATATTGTTCTCCCAAAGAATTCTTCATTTTGTTTCGAAGAGCTCTTCGGCAAATCCTGTTGTTGTTCCTGTCATGGAATTCAGCATGAAAGTTCCATTAGCTGAATTTTGAAAGTACTTGAATGAGTATTTGACTTTGTCCATTTCTTTTAGACAAACCCAAAGACCCCACCGCTCGTCTGATTGAAGTTTCATCTTCAATGATGGTTCCAACTAATAATGGTGCGTCCTCTGGTAGCGTCGTTTTGATATTTTTTAAGTCGTTGCCATCTGGTCGTCTGAGCTTGATAAAATGAAAAGCTTCAATAAAGCCTTTCTTTGCTGGTTCTGGAGCGGCACTGAAAAATACAACTCCAAAATTTCTCCTCGAGCCAAATGTGGATTGTTGGCCCATGTCTCGTGAACAGCTTCTCTGATCAACTTTGATAATTTGGAGATTTCAGAGAATACAAATGCAACAGTATAAATCGAAGCCATAACTCTGAAATTATACCATTCTTGTACCTCGTTTGGATGGCTACCTGGTTTCATCCAATCCTTGGATATTTTCTGGATATATCAACAATTGTTTTGTTTGGGTTGATACCTCGTCTGGTAATCAGTTTCTCCCAAATACGTTGGTAATCCTTCATAGGAGAAGAGATTAAATCCTCGTTAATTTGAACCTAGAAGTGCCTGTCCATGGCCTAAGGTTTAACTCCCCCTCTTTTACCCCACAGGTGCTGGGTTGACTTGAAGGTTCAGATTGTGATGACATCTGACCTTCAACATTCGCTATAGCTTGTACTTCATCAAGGAATGCATCATGTGCAGCACCTGTGACAGGGGTATGTGAATCCCTTGCCTCCGGGTTAGATGAGCCCCGTTATCTAAACACTCATTTTTGCATCTTTGGAGATGCGGTCTGGAGGATAGGCCCCCTCAAGACTTTGAACAAGCGTTCTTGGACCAGAAGGCAACCTCGTATATGACCGGAAACTAAGTCCAGGTCTACATGTTGTAATCGTCCTGCGACCTCAGCATTGAGAAAAAGAGTCCAAAAATATTGTTCCAGGATCTTCAGGTTTTCCCTGAGATGCCTAACTCGTTTGTGGGTATCGCTAGCAATGTGTCCCTATCTCGTGTTAAGAAATATGCAAGAACATTTTTATCAGATTTCGCAATGATAATATCATAATCATAATATTGGCATTCAGCTTGCCATCATAAAAGTCTAGACTTTTAGTTTGATTCAATTTTATTTTTCAGAAAATACTTAACACTAGTATTATCTATTTTCAGGATAAATTTCTTTGCGAGTAAAAATAGTGGCCATTTTTTTAAAAGCCTTTCGAACTGCAAAGAACTCATTGTCGTTGATGTGCCGTCTGATAACTTCGCCTCTGTCGAATAGACCGATGCAATATCTGCATGTCACTTCTCCATCTTGTGTGGCCTTCATAAGTATTGCCGCCGACCAATGATCACTGGCATCTGTGTACAATATCAGTCCATCCTCGTGTTTCGAATGCAAGCTTTGGTAGTTGCCTGCAAACTTCTTTAAGTTGTTTGACAGCTTGTCTGTGATCTTCATTCCACTCGAACTTAACATCTTTTTTGAGCAGTGGACTGAACACTTTCCTGTGATTTGCTACGTTATTGATGAACATTCCAGCAAAATTAACAACTCCAAGAAAACTCTGAAGTTGTTTTAAATCTTTGATATCATCCGAATATCCTTGTTGTGGGGCCTGGTCATTCTTAATCCTCAATTATACATTTAATTAAGTAAATCACATATCTTTACTTATCGGGATTAATATACTATGACTACTGATCAAGATTTTTCACTACGTCTTGCGCTTACATAGTTCATATACATCACATCTTGTATATCATTTACAAATCAAATTTCATTCAATCTCGATCAGTTTAACTCCTAGCAGCAGAAGGTAGACTTACAATCCCTGCTTTCCCCAGCTATGAGTCCCTACAGAACCACGCAAAACATGAGTATATAAATGATGCTCAAAATCCAACATCAATGTAATGCATAAATACTGTATAAACAACTTCCTATAATTCATGCATTTGCAATACTCTTCCCTGGTTGTTCATGTACATACCCCATGTATATACCCCAAAACATAGTATACATCATGATACAATTGGCCACATATGTCATTGCATATGTCATTCAACATCCTATTATAACGGGACCAATATGATATGCCTCTCAGCGTAATATGTCACTGGCTCAGCCTTCACGTCCCATATTAGCAGCACAGATCATAATACCGTCCTCAAACGTTATAACAACTATATTGAATAACATGACCAATATGATATGTCTCTCAACTTAATATGTCAGTGGCTCAGCCTTTACGTCCCATATTAGCAGCACATATCATAATATCGTCCTCAAATTATATCAGCTAAAGCATATACTCAACAATAGCATATCTCTCATGACATCAACTATATGCCTCAATAACATGCCCAACAATGGCATACTATTCATGGCATCAACTATATGCCTCAACAACATCAAGATACAACATGCCCAACAATGGCATGGCATCAACTGCACATTTCAACAACATCAATATGCAACAATAATAATAACAACACGTCGCTCATACCAGTGACCCTTAACATCATCATCATATATAATGATCATAAATGAAATATTAATACTCGTACGTCAACACGTACATGTCGTCCTGTACAAACGATAGACAATCAGGAGTCAATGTTTAATCTCCTAACTATCATGTCCATGTGATGGTGCTACATGAATACCAACAATGTATAATGTTAATAATAGACATCACCATCAAATTCCACAAAATATAATATTTTTCAACATTTTAACCCTAGCAATCGATCTCCGCTTTTACGCGATCGATCGCCAAAACTTTCTGGTTATCAGCGATCGATCTCTATGTTTCGGGTGATCGATCGCCTCATAGCGACGATCGATCGCGATCACGCGATCGATCACCCATGTGTTAAATCGCCTTATATTTTTGTCTCAGCATCGGCGATCGATCGCCCCCTGACTAGCGATCGACCGTGATGCTCTGAAATTTTCAGAACATGGCGATTTTGAGCTCATCTCCATGGCTCTCATCTTCCACGTCTATTTCCAACATTAAAATTTGATAAACTCATATTACACAACCTAAGAACATGTTTGTCAACTTATTACAACATATAACATGGAATTTTACTCATATAAATTCATACAAGTAACATCATATCTCCACATGTTCTAAGCACTACCATACACATACACATGCTAAGGAAATCTTACCAAATAGCTTCAACTTTCATATATAATCAAGTCTCTACTTGATTCCATGCCACATCTAGGCAAGGTTTGTGAAAGAATCCATAAGGGTTTTGAGAGCACCTTGGTAGAGATTTGTAGTGAATTTAAGCGCATTATGTGTTTCAAAGCTGATTTGCACTTAGTTATATTACATATTAGTTCATGCTAATTTTAGTCAATGTGTTCTACCAGGCATCAAATACATGCCCTTCTTATAGAGATACTCCTAAACCATGTTCATATCATTTCAAACTCATCATATAACACAACAATACCAATTGTATAATCAACATGGTATAGGTGTTCCCAACTATTTGTGTCCAACTATGTGTAGTTCATTTCACCATACACATTTCATCATCTATCAATTACTTCATTTCGTCATTCCTACTCGGTTCAATCCGAACCCGAGTCCAAAATCATATCACGACCACCATACGTCACGTCACATATATGACTTAACTTGCGATATTATGGCATAATTACACAATACTCAAATGAAACATGTACACTTCATGTTTAGCATTACACTTGCACTTTCTCAACAATATGATTATGCAAGATGATTCCAGATTCGTCGATCTCAATTCCAATGAACTCGATTTGTCTTGTGGTAATTAATGTCTTCCTTTCGGAGAGCACTAATCCTTCCTTATAACAAACATCTGAAAAGTTTTCCAAATGCTTAAGATGTTCTTTCATGTTTCTTGACGCAATGAGGATAGCGCCAATATACACGAACATGAAGCTGAAGTAATCCTTGAAAAGATTGTCCATCTTCATTTGATATATATCAGGAGCATTTGCCAATCCCATTGACATGACAATCCAGATATAGTGTCATTGTGGTGTGGAGAATGATGTGAACCTTTTGTTAGCTTCATCCATCTTAATCTAGTAGAATCCAGACTTACAATCAAACTTAGAAAACATTTGGCATTCTTGATGCTATTTACCAAATGTTCTCTGCTTGGGATATAATATCCATCGAATTCCAAGATTTCGTTGATACCTTTGTAATTGATCACCAATCTTTGTTTTCCTCTTTTAATTTTTCCATGATTTCGGACGAGAAATCCCGGACTATTGTATGGAGAAACACCTGCTAAGATTAACTTAATGTCAAGATGTTCCTTGATTATCATAACAAATCTTTCCGATCTTCCTGGTTCATGGGGATCGGCTTGTACCTCACGAACTCATACTCACTTCTAGTTTTCACTTTCAAAGATGTTGTTTGCTCGTTTCTGTCCCACCATGCCAGAGGATCCTCATTGTAGTTCCCCTGAATCTTCCTTTTTACTTCCTCTAGAATAATCTGCTCTTCGAGGGTAGCTTCAGGTTGCATGGCTTCCTCATGTAATGCATTTTTCAGTAACAGTAGGATGTCTGGATTAACTTCTTCTTCATCTTCATCCACATCTTCATTATGTTCTCTGAATGACATAACATTTATATCATCAAAAGTTATTTTACGCTTTTGAACAGTTTCTTGTTCTAAGTTGAAGAATCGTTTCGCCAAATATTCGCTGATCCTTAATCTTTGGGTGTCAAATTTTTCCTTCATCACCACGCTAGCTGCGAAAACTAATGGGAAATTTCCTGTGAAATGCTTCCCTTAGTCGTTGGACAATGATCTTATGATCACAAAGGGTTGTGAAAATATGTCGACGTGTTTCGTTCTCCTGTGTGAACCGCCTGAATGTCTGTAGGAAATTGTTTCCTAGCAGCATATCAACTCCTGTATCATGGAAATAAATAGGTGGAGTCTTGACTTTGTGCCATAGGGTACTGCCTGCTCCTCTGATTATTATCTCCGCCGCCTGGACTCCTTCATTAAGAATAAGAACCCGCTTTGAAAAGTCTCTTCCGACAATGGCTGGTAAAATATCCCAGCTCCTGAATCAATATAAGCTGTAAAATATTATGCTCGATATTTCTCGTATAACATCCCGACCAAGATGTATATTGAGAATGGACTGGTGGTCATCGGATTCTATATCTTTTCCTGTCCACCGTGAATTCCATTGCATCCTGCAATCTTTCCCAAGGTTTGTGTTCCTCAAGGAACTCAATCCCAATAATAATATGTTTTGGGAGTCTTCCTGCTGTCCCGTCAATTGTGAGATCAATTTCACTAATTTTGAGGTTTCTTTGATATCTACAAATTGTAGGTTGTTGTAAATAATATAGGACATCACAAGGAAATATGTTATCCTTTTCCGTAATGTCGATGATTATTTCAACTTCTCGACATCCTTATGGACACTTCAGAACTCCCTTTGTTTTGAAAATTTCTGGGATTTTCTGAATCCTGCTTGAGACTGCCTTTTGTTTTTCCTAGGGATAATTACTGATTAATCTATCATGTTGAAAAGACATTCATCATGGCTCGATCATAAGGCTCCTGCTTCTATTCAAAACAGGCTGGTCTTGTATCCTCATTTCAATTTCTTCAATCGTCAGAGTATTGATAATATCCGGTAATATCGCTTTTGCGAAATCTTCAAAGATTCTGGGGACTTCGATGAATTCCTTTCTCAAGAATACTTTTGAGTGATGAGTAATCGAGAGTGCGTATGACACCTTGTAGGTGATCGAGTAAGGCCTATTCCTTTCTTTCATAAAATCATTTCTTTTAAAATCTTGATGAAGAGTAAGAACCTTGTTAAAGTCTCGATCTCCCAAATTGTACGCTACTCTGGGACAGATGTTGAAGGCCATCTTTCCAGCATACAAATTTCCTGCAACTGCTCCCAAACAAGAATCTTTAAGGTTCAGGATTCTCTTGTCAAAGATCACCAGATTAAGTGGCGAATCAATTCCTTCCTTGAAAGTTGCCTTGATGGTAACTTTGATGGCTCCAATATGAATCAATGAGAGCGTAGCAACCTCTCTTTTAACCATGTTCTTAATCTCCTGAATTTCTCTGTAGGGGATTAATTGCATCTCAATTTGGTTTCCCATTAATTCCATCGGGATCACAAATTCGTCTATTTACCTTATGGATAATCTGATGCTTCTTGCTTCGAAGACCAATCATATACATGGCTCTTTCCATTGCTCCAATTGTAACTCCATCATACATCTGGAGCTTTGGCTCTTCTTTCATGATCCTCATAAGAGTTTTATGAGACACCGTGGTATGTGAGAAAAACCCTGATGGTTCTTCTCTGATAATGTGTTGAAGGAATTCTCCATCACTCTGATTCTGTACTGGATTCACCTCCATTATCAGAATAGATTTCTTATTCATAGATGCTTTCATCTAAGGGGATATCCTCAAATTGATACACCTGCACCAAATCTTGGAAATAAACATCGTACTCCTTGGTATGCTCGAACTGTCTTACTCCTTGGTTTTGTTTTTTGGACAGTCTGTATATATATGTCATCTAGCTCCGCACGTCCAACAGTTACAATCTTTAAAACTTTCATTTGCACGAGTATGCGTGCGTCTAAAGTTCTCTTTGTTGGAGTTCTGCTAGAACTTGCTTGATTGGAACCCATTGACAATGTTATACTCCTTGTTGGTCATGATCTTTTTGCTGATCTGTAACTTTGGGCTTTTTGCTTTGACCAGAACTTCCTAGGTCTCCATGAAGACCTACTTCTTCTCGAACTACTTCCTCGGGCATAATGATGACTTCTGTGTTTTTTCACCTTCCGCCTTTGGGGGTAATTTCTAATTATAGTAGGGATATCATTCATTGTACAACAAAAATGTGCTGTTTTGTTGATTCCTCTTAGCTTCTTGTAATTCTTTTGGAGTTTCGCTTGGTAGCACCACTCCGCAAGCTTCATTTTAAGAAATGACATTCTCCTGGCAACCGTCTCCATTTCTTGCGGTGTATACTCCTTGATAAGCATTTCACTCCGTGGACTCGGTATTTTGGCAAAGAACAGCTCGACTGCATCATTTTCTGTCATCTTTGTATTCCATCTTTACTTTGTGAAGAGTTTGATATACTCGTCTACATAACAAATATCATGTAGTTCCAGGCTATATATAGCTTGTCTATATTTTTTCGTCTTCTCGTGCTCCATTCCTTCGAAGTAGCCCACTCCAATGAAATAGATTTTAAAGAATTTAGCCATCTTATTCATAATTGCTTTCAGGGATTCTCTGGCTATAACGTTTTCCTTGGTACCTGGGTCTGAGAGTTCCCAGATAATTTTGGCTGATCCTTCCAGACTCATATTAAGGAGTAATATGAATATTTCTTTGCCTAGATCCAGCGTTCCTGCTGCTATTCTCATTGCTGAAGCCCATTCATCAATAAGAACTTCTCGATTTTTAAAATCCAAGATATCCATGTTGAGCATAAGTCCATATGGATGAATCGGATCTAACTGAGACTTCTCGTAAGGTGTTTGGTGTATATCTGGCCTGCGGGAACGACTTCTTAATCCAACTGGGGAAATTTGAATATGATGGATCTGCGGAGGGACATGGTATTGTAAGTATCCATAACGCTCTGAATCTCTATAAGATCTTAGGATATCTTAGAAGTATCTGGATCGATTTCTCGAATGGTTAGTTCTCCCATCCTATCATCTGGTCCGGAACCTATTGGATCATTCGGGTTTGGAATAACGTCTTCATGTTCAGGATGATCGTCTTCCTGAAATTCGGCTAACTGGAACTATAGTTTGATGTTCACTTGATGAAGCCTTTTAGCCATCATTTCCAGTTTCTTGTAATTTTTTGATAGGCTGTTATAATCTTGTTCCTCGTAATAATTTCCACTTATGGTTGAAGCATCGAGCTTTCGTCATATGCTTTTGATTTAGTACTTCCAGTGTTTGAAAGTACCACCTGTATGAATAATACCTCGAACATTCTTTCGGATCCATTTTCTCGAATTGTCTCCTCCATTTGGGATAATATTAATATTCAAAATATTATTATACAATTTCCAGAATAAACCTAGGCTCTGATACCATTTTCGAACGGGGTGGATCGCGAAGGAAAATGGTTATTAGAAAAATGGTAAAATTTGGGGTAAAATTTGAAAAGTATTTAAAACTCTAGGGGGTATCAAGCAAGTAATCCATTTTCCACTTTTTAAGGATAAATTGATAAAGTGTTGTGGGGTAAAGAGTTAAGATAAAGATGAAAGTGTTATTGGGGAGTTAGAATATTGAATAATGGATAAGGGGAGTAAAGTGAAAAAAAGTTTAGATTTAGAGATTTTTCATGAGTTTACCCAAAAAAATAACTGATAAAACATCATATTTTACACATTTTTGTTCTAAATATATGGGTTTTCCCTAATAAAGCTATTATATTAAAAAGGATCCAAGGTTGTCATGATTTTCGTCATGTCCCTGCGTTTTGAGTTAATACTACAAATTCTGGTGTTCTATTCCTAAATAAAAGTATTGGGAGCGTTATACCCAACAATTCTTCTGTATGCTCGTGGATGTAGGTGCAATCATATATTGTCTAAGGTATAACAAATATGACCCATTATCACCCATATGATGCAGCAATTTATGTCCACATGTCGCTTAACATGAGGCTTTTACGCTGCCAATATGAGGAAATAAAGTGCTGACAGCTATAAATTTTGGTAAATTTTAAATTTTAATATTTGGACACCATAATTAATTCTATAATTATTCACTAACGCTTAATTTTAGTTTTTTCCATATAATTTAATGCTGAAATTCTAAATATCAAAATTAATCCTACGGATATAATCAATAATCAATTTAACATCTTTCTGATTATTTTTATATAAAGAAAATACTAACTTTATTCTTAATTTAATTCAATTCAAATATTTTAAATCATGTTAAATACGTGGCTAGTCGGCAATAAAGTTATCATATTGAAAGGGTCCAATGTTTATTTGACTTATTTCCTATCAAGCCCATGTGTTTTTAGATATGCTCGAACAAATTCTTCTGTTGTATATAAAATTACACCCCACCACACCAATCCACTCGCCAACCCCCTAAATTTCCCATTGATGTTTCAATAATGTATCCAAAATTGGTTCATAAAATTTATATCCAACCGGCATTTATTACTATTCATCTATGGAATATTGTCTCTAATTAATATAGTAGGTAACCAATGGTTTTCAATGGCATACAAGTAGGGGTGCTTAACGGATTGAATCGGTCCGGTCCGGTCCGGAATCGGTCGGTTTCGGATCCGTTAAGCACGGAACTGGTTCTGTTAATTAAGGAACCGGATCGGGTTCGGTTCTAACCGGTTCCGGACCAATCCGATTCGGTTAAGTCCTTTGTTTTTTGAATTTTTTTTCCCAAACACTTTCCAATTTTTTTTGATGTTGTAAATGTTTCCACAATATTCATCACAAATTCAATATATTTCTTCTTCATTTCAGAATATAAATGCATACAAATAATTGTAAAAGATGGCAATTGAAAATCTAAATAAAAAATATTATTATTTAGCACTCTTCATAATTGATAAGTATTGTTTTGGCGTTATCTTCTTCTTGCTCGTCATAATGATTTACGAATTCGTCAACCGCCCCATCTCTTCTTTTCTTATATTCTGTTTCAAATCAAACTTTAAGTAATGTGAGCATGAATAACGAATCAACAGATGGACTACTTCTGTATTCTCCAATAATTCGGCCACATTTGAGAATGGTGATTCAGAAGCGACGCTTGAAGCTTGTACTGCATACACGTCTCTAGCCATTTTGGCTAAGATTGGGAATTGTGCTGCATTTGCCTTCCACCATTGTAAGACGTCGAAGTTGTCTTCCGTTAAAAATTGATAATTCAGATAAATTTGCAACTCAGTCGACGTGCTAGTTGAAGGTTATTTGCCCATAAGTTTTTTCCTGCCCAGCATCTTAAGCAAATTTATGCCCCCGCCTCTAGATTGAGCTTTTGGTTGTTCTTCAACAGCCCTTTGTTGCGATGATTCACTTGCCTGTTGATTATAATATAATTGAAACATATTTTGGAGAGATTGCATTGTAGACGTCTTTTGATTGTCAACAACCTTCCCCAAATATTAGCATAATATTCAAAAAATATCTCAAATGAAGATAAACATTGACTAGGATCTAGCAATGTTGCGATGCAGTGCACGTGTGGGAATTGTTCCAATACTTTATAAATTTAGTTTCCATTGCACTAACAAAAGAATGCAAGTCGTAGTCCTCTCTAAATTCTATAAACTTATCAAACATGTTAAATACTAAAGGAAGAAAATAAAAGAAAGTTTGATAAGTAACACCTGAGAAGCGTTCCTTCGCTTCTTTGAAAGTACCTAGCAATGATACAAAATTTGCAACAAATTCTCAATCCTCATCAGTCAAATAAATACTTTCATCGGTATCAGCCATTTGATATGAATTATAAAATGGAGTTATAATATCTTTGTAAGGTAACATAGCATTTCAACATATTGTATAACGAATTACACCTAGTTTATATTGGTGATGGAAAAAGAAGATGCTTTAAACCATTAGATAAACATAATTGTTTCCAATCACGCTTAACACGGCTCGTGCATAACCGTTTACCGCTGTATCATTTTCTCAATACATGCTGAGCGATCGTCCTCATAACCAACTTTAACAACCAAATTAATAACATGACATGCACATCTAACATGAAAAAAAACACCATCAAGCATTGATTTTAGATAGGTCTTTAAATCAGGCATCACAACATTGTTATTCGCAGCGTTGTCTAATGTGATTGAAAATACCTTATCCTGAATTCCATAATGTCTACAAGTGTTGAACATATATTTAGCAATTACATAACTAGTATGTGCACAATCTAACTCATTTAAAGACAAAATCCACTTTTGCATACAACAATTATCATCAATCCAATGACAAGTGACAGCAAGATATGAATCCGAATTTACATTTGTTCAAATATCGGTTGTTAAGCTAACCCTACAAGGTAAACTAGAAAGATGTTGAAACAATGTATTTCTATATTCAACAAATAAGTCCATACAATTTCTTTTCAGTGTGTGCCTAGAAATATGTTTAAACATGGGTTGTATAGACGAAGCAAATTCAATAAAACCAGCATGTTCAGCTTGTATAAAAGGTAGTTCACATCTAATCACATATCTAACAAGTGACCTACGGTTAATTTCAGCAGTTAACATAAAATTCGTGCCAGTGAGAACATTAATTTGTGCTTGTGTTGCTTCTCAACCTAATGGTTGTAATATTGTCTCATCAAAATTATGTTTTTTTACTAAGAGAACCACCAGCTTTATATGAATATTGTATCTTACATAATTTACATATTGCAACAGATTCATTAGTACCTTCTTTTGAGCGAGTTCAAAGTGATCTCATATCTTACTTCTTTTGGCACGAGTCGGTTGTCTACTCCCGCTGTAGTGGCTCCGGATTACTCCATTTGTTGTCTCTCTTGGGCTTAGGCAGCATGAGGTTCGGCAGGTTGTTCGGGTTGTTGCGGTTCAACGTTCATAGATGAATTACCAACATTGAGGTCAGCAAAATAATCATAACTTTCATTTAACTGAGGAATTGGCACAGGCAAATTCATTGCCGAAGATGAACTCAGTGATAGACGACCCGGGACGAGACCCCGACTGCGACCCCGGCTACGACCAGCGCCGCTGCTAGATGAATATGTCATTATTATATAAGTAAACTGTAGATAGCACAATGGAGAGAAAATATGAGATTGAAGTATACAACTTTGCAAGAATGAATTGTGAGGATTTACAAAGCACAACACACCTATTTATAGTTTTTTAAAAAAAATTAAAAAAAAATTGAACGTTGGCAACAGCTAAAGAGCCGTTGCCTTGCTGATATTAAATTTTTTTTTGAAATTAACCGGTTCCGGAACCGCAACCGACCCGGTATCACCGGAATCGATGGTGTGATCGCTTTTATTTTAAACAATTAATTCCAGTATAGCGATTATTTATTTTATGGTGTCAAGTTTTAGTATAATGATCTAAAAGTAAGAATTGTCATACCCACAGGGACTAGTAGTAATTACCAAATTTAATCAGCGTACTATATTTAACCTACGAAATTGTTTTGAAAGATTAACTAATTTACTTAAATCCAAAAATCAACCACACCACCAAGAAATAAGATAGTAAACAATAGAGATAAATATCGAGACTTTGGTTCACTTGAGTAATCCCCCACATTTCATCTACTAGTTTTAATTAAAGTTAATGCATCTAAGGTGACAAGTTTTTCGGTTATATCTAATACACTCTCTCGAGCTTTATCAAACCTAACATCGATTTGCAGTAAGTAACTCTCATTTACTTATTTAACAATTCGATGTTGCATACGCTCTATGAAAACCCTTAGCCTTTGATTACTAGATATTTATAGCTTATACTCGTGTATTCGACGTTATCTCTCGATCTCGGTCTGAAATCCACGGTATATTTTATTGGTTCCGTATTACAATATCATCTCTCGATCTCAATTGCAAACTAGAATCATTCAAAGGGTAGCTAATCCCTTAAAAGCATTAAAAGCATAACACAAACACAAAGATAACAAAAACTCAATCAAAAACTAGAATTAAAACTGTGGGTTCATACAAAATCCCCTTGTATCGATAACAAACTTAGCCTATCATATTAACGAAAAAACAATGTTTTATTACATCTAACAACATTATAAACATTGAAAATCGAAAATAAAACTTTTTTCAGAAATATGCATAAACACTCGACGTTGAAACCGTGCGTCGATCCGATGTTCCCGTCTCTAGCTGTGTTGCTTTAACTCCTCTTGTAGGTGATGGCTTTCCCAATGGTAGGCTGCTATAAGAACCCTATTTTTGACATAAAAACTCCATTTTATACTCTCCTTCACAAGCCCAAGAAATCTGGTACCAAACATAGCCCAAAACTTAATTAAGGAATTTTTCTCTTATAGGACTCTGCGTGAGATCGATCGCGTCATAAGTAGCGATAGATCACTTGAAGTTTTATCTCTATGGCTATCGATCGCTTCATGATATGCGATCGATGGCATAAGTGTTCTGTCCCGATGCGATCGATCACTACCTATAGGCGATCGATCGCCTCTTGCTCAAATTTCGATCATGTTTTTGGCTGATGGCGCTCGATCTCATGGTAATTAGCGATCAATCGCTTCATCTTATTTTCATCAATTCAACCTTTTTTCACTTCTTTTCCAATGACTTGACTTGTATTGTCATAGTTCCACCTCCTAGTCCATAAAACAGGGTTTTTTCCAGTGTTTCTTGCACTTCTACCTGATTCCTGTAAATATACCAAAACACAACCAAAAACGTAAAATCTTCCAAGAATCACTATAAAAATAGCAAGAAATATATGCAAATATAAGTGTAAAAATGACACTTATCAACTCCCCCAAACTTAACTCTTGATCGTCATCGAGCAAGAATAGAATTAAAAACAGTGAATTCACAATAGATAAGTGACATGGATTATTTTGTGCTCATATGTTTATCTCAGAACTCTTACTCATACCACAACAAGAATCCCTCAAATCATTGGACACGAAGTGTTTTCTCCTTAAGTCAAATAACAGTCTCAAATACGGAACGTGTATATGTGTTGTTGTCAATCACAAGTATCATACAATCATCATAGATCAAAACAGTGTTAATCAATAACAATGAAGATTATCATCGAGTATCTCATATGCCTAGTTTTCAAGCACTTCTCCACTAATGTAATTAATTCCTAGACTTGGATCAAAAGGACTTTTCAAGCTTATAATGTTAGGTATTTTGGTGTCGGTTACAAAGAAAGATAGGATAAGCACAAAGAAGAGAGTAGATCATGTAAAGTAAACATTTTTGTAGCACATATCGAGCTTCTCTTCCTTTTTCTTTTAGCCTTGCCCGTTTTGGGTCTTATTTATATAATTCTTTTTTTTTTCAAGGCTTTATCTATCCTTTTCTTTTCTCATTCATCAATTCTTTTCACAAATACTGAAACCGGCCACAAAACAACCCCTACCCAAATACATACAATACGGGGTTGAGGTATCAACCACAACCACCATCGGGTTATCCACCACAGCCGAGCATGGATGAGCTATTGACCAAGTTCATATCATCAACTGAAACAATGATGAATAAGAAAGATTCATCTATCAAAAACTTGGAGATTCAAGTAGGGCAATTGGCAACTATCTTGGCTGAGAGAGCACAAGGAACTCTACCGAGTGACACAGAGAAGAATCCAAGGGAGCAAGCCAATGCCGTGACCTTAAGAAGTGGAAAGGAACTTGGCAAAGAGAAGGAGACTAAAAAGCTAGAAATCAAGCAAGAGGGGAATGAGCAATCACGCGCCAAGGGTAAGTCTACTAAGTCCACTACACCTAGAACACCACTAGAAAAGGTACATATTCCTCTCCCATTTCCTGTAGCAGTCAATAGGGCAAATATTGATTCAAACTTTGCCAAATTTTTAGACATGCTTATGAATTTGCATATAGACATACCATTTATTGATGCATTACGAGAAATTTCAAATTATGCAAAATTCTTAAAGAAGATGTTGTCTAAGAAGCAGAAATTAGGAGAGCACGAAACTATCTTATTGACCGAGGAATGTAGTGCCATTATGCAAAAGAAGTCGGCCACGAAGTTGAAGGATCCAGGGAGTTTTTCTATTCTTTGCACAATTGGGCCTACTTCTTCCATTAAATCATTATGTGATTTGTGTGCTAGTGTGAACTTAATGCCTTTGTCAGTTTTTAGGCGACTTGGACTGGGAGAGCCGAAGACCACAAGGGTGGTGTTGCAAATGGTGGACAAGTCTATCACCTACCCACTAGGAATCGTCGAGGATGTGCCAGTCAAGATAGATCAATTCACTTTCCCGATGGATTTCCTTGTGTTGGATATGGAGGAGGATGCGAGCATGCCATTGATCCTAGGGCGTCCATTCCTAGCTACCGGAAGAGCTATTATCGATGTTGAAGAAGGGAAGTTGATCCTCCGTGTAGGAGAAGATCATGTCACCTTTACCATGTTTCAAACTTCACCACACGCACACATGTTTTATTATTGATAAAATTAATATTTTGACTGATGATGTGGTACAAGGTACTGATGAGGTGAAGGCGAAGCCCGAACTAGAGACTGAAGAAGGCAAGAGCCATGACAGGGTGAATCCAAGGAAGGCGAAGAAGCGAAAAGATAAAAGGACGTTTATGAAGGGAGAGACAGTTCAATTGCATAAAGCGCCACCACCTTGCATTTTCCAAAGCAAGCGAGAGGCTTCATGGGTTGGACCATTCATTGTTACCAATATGCGCATGGAGCCATTAATGTAAGTGATCCTATTCTATGCACTTATGTCGTTAATGACGAGAGGTTGAGGCATTACCCAATTGATTACGGAGATTCGTGCTCCACAAACGATTCCAACCTTTGAGGACATGTAGAAAAGTCTAGCTTGTGACTATAAATCAAGAACTTTTCTTATCTTTTTGCTTTGTTTTTGCTTTGCTTTGCTTTTGGGTTTGTTTTGGTTTGCTTTTGTTTTGTTTTTTATTTTTGGTGATACTCCATGCGTGCTGTGTTATGTTCCATTACTTTGCCCCATGAGCTGATGAGGAATTGGACAACAATAACTGACAGTCGTTGTCAAAGGTAAATGATTTGTCTCATTTTTCATGCCTAGTACATTGAGGACAATGCATAAATTAAGTTTGGGGAGTGCATTACATTACTGTGTCATGCTTCTTAAAAAATTGATCGTTTTTTGAGCACCAACAAAATTTTTCTTGAAAATAGTTCATTTAGTAAGATAAGAATGAATCATAGTAGTGGTCTCTATTCCATAATGATATTAGTCTCACTATGCATGTCAACTTAAGTTTTGATGATTGTAAGACTGTTTGTGAATATCTTGTTTTGAGTAGCATGTCTAAGATGAGGAATTTATTAAGCACATTTGAGTCATAATCTTGTGAATTGCTTTTGGAGTAGTGAAAATCTTTGTGAACTTGATAAATTGTTTGAGCATCTTAGAGTACCTTAGAACTTATTTGAGGTGACACTTTGAGGCGAAATTTTATAGTTATGAACTTGACTTGGAATGATTTAGACGATCTTTGGACCGTTTGAGCCTTTCAAACTTACCATGTATATACCAATCCCTAGTTTCCACTATTTGAGCCTAATGAAAAAGAATAGAGTGTGTTTTGCATACTATTAGCCCCCATTCAACAATTTTTTTTGGCAACTCATTACACCTGCCTATTTGAGCTTAAACTGAAATTTTTATCCTTACTTAAAGGGAGTATAATGAATCTCATTAGATGCACATAAATTGCTATATTTTGATGAGCTTATTGTAAAAAAAGATGATTAATGAGAAAAGAAAAGAATAGAAAAAAGCGTTGAGAAAAAAAATCCAAATAAGACCCAAAGTGGCCAATGCTAGAAGAAAAAAAAAAAGAGAAGCTCAATTTTGTGCTAAAAATATGAATATTACATGCTTATATTCTCTTCTTTGAACTATCACATCCTTTCTTTGAAGCCAAACACCCAGGCCTAACGTTACAAGCTTAAAAAAGACATATTGATCCAAGTCTAGGGAGTGACTACATTAGTGGAGAAGTTGTTTGAAAATAGGTCTATGGAATGCTCAACGATAATCTTACTTTTCATTGACTAGCATGATTTGATCTATGAAATTTGCATGGAACTTGAAAGTGACAATAGCACACACGCACGTTCGGATTTGGAGACATGTTGCTTGATCTAGGAGAAAATACAACTTGTTAAACTTTCTGAATTGTTTTTGTTCGTCAGTAATTGAGATATCTGAGCTACATGATTGACTGTGAATTGGTTTATTTGAATCTTCAATATTGAACTCGACGTTTTGACTTTATTTCTTGCTCGATACGATCAAGTTTAAGTTTGGGAGAGTTGATAAGTGTGATTTTTACACTTAATTTGATATATGATTAAGGGTGTTTTTGTAGTAATTCTTGAAAAATATTATGCGTTTTGGTATATATTTGTATATTTCAGGAATCTAGGTTCAATTGCATAAGAGTGGAGTTAATAAGCTATAAATGATGAAAAAGGACCAAACCTAGCTAAATATGGAAAAGGAGGGACCATATCGCAAAATTGGAGATTTTGATATTCTGCGATCGATCGGCAACTTACGAAGATCGATCGCCACCATCCAGACTGACGAAGATCGATCGCCAAACCCGAAAAAATCAAGATTTTGTTTCCTACTTGGTGATTTTGTGTCCAAACTTTGCAAAACTCCTCCACACTATTTATAGAAGATTTTCAGACGTTTTGGGGGACTTTTGACACTTTTTATGAGGCCCAAGGGCAGCCTCTTCTTCCTTCATCCACAACAAAACACACCACGAATCATTGAAGAGCAAGAGCAACGCAAGGAACGGAAGAACGGAGCGACGCACGGAGTAACATCCTAGTTATCTTAGTATTTCTGAACTTAGTTATTTTGAATTTCAGATTTTGATGTTGAATTTGTTTAAAGACATATTTTTGCATTATAATTTGAATATGGTTGTTGGCTAATTTTGTTTATAAAGACATAGGGGATCCCATGTTTGAACCCTTGAGTTAATTATCGGTTTTGATTCGATTTCCATGATCTTTGTGCATAATTTATGTTTTTAAAGCTTGTAAAAGATTAGCTAACTTTTGCATGAATTTGGTAATCGTGATTGAATTGACCATAGGAGATTACGATACGACGTAGTAAATTAGGCTGTGGGTTTTAGGTTCAGACGAACCAATTAAAATCTAGCACACGTGTGATAGCAATAGATTTACCAAAATCGAAGGTTAGTAATTTCACAAAGCGTTTTTCGCTATTAATCGTTCAATAAGGACACGAGAATGATTTATTGTAGATTAATGCTAGACTTGTTATAGCCGGACCAAGGTATAACGAATGAAATTGGAAAACTCGTCACCCTAGAACATAGAATTTTGAATCTTAATTAATAGACAACTTTTGGGAGATTACATGGATGAACCGACGTCTTGATAATTATTTAATCATATTGCTTCAATAATCCATCGCTGCTGTTTAGGTTGATTTTTGTGTTTGATTCAATTTAATTTGTTAATCATTCCATAATCGTAGGTTAAATATAGTTAATCTAATCGAATGTGGTACTTATTTACTAGTCCTCGTGGGTTCGACACTCGTACTTTACAAATCATTATACTAAAACTTGACATCGTGCACTTGCGGTATGCAATCGCTACACTGAAAAATATTGTTTAAAATAAAAGCGATCAGACGTGTATGGGGTACAAGCTTCAAGCGTCGCTTCTGAATCGGCATTCTCAACATGTGGCCGAATTATTGGATAATACATAAGTAGTTTATCTGCTGATTCGTTATGCATGCTCACATTACCTAAAATTGGTTTGAAGCAGAATGTAAGAATAGAAGAGATGGGGCGGTGACAAATTCGTAAATCTTATGACGAGCAAGAAGAATATGGACTAAATCGAGAATGAATGCAAACAAGAGGGATCATATAAGGTATTATCCCCGTTTGGATGAGTTATATGATAAGTGATAGAATGATTACAATTATGATATTGTATTAATAATATAGTGGGATGGTTATATGATGTTTGATATCATTTTAAAATGACTGATTAATTTATAATTTGGTATAATGACAAGAATATCCTTGAATTTCAAAATTTTAAATTATTGGGATTAAGTTATAGGAAGTAAGTTGAAAGTTTTAGCGAGAATTTCAAACTTTGAAATAGTAAAAAAGGTGGAAAAGTCCATATATGTCATTTTGTTAGAAAATTGGATTAAAGTGAGATAAATATAATGTGATATTTTTTTTCTTAAAATCAAACCAAACATGAGATTAAAATTAGGGGGAATTGCAAAAAGGTACCAATTGGAGAAACTTACTTCAAATAAATCTGGCAAAAAAAACATGTCTGCAACTTAATTCACTTTTGAGAGAACTTTATTCACATAAATCCAATTTATATACACTTAGTTTGAAAATGTATTTTTTAATTCCTAAAATACCCCTGATTTAAAAAAATGTAATCCCTATTTTCAAACTCCAGAGGATTCGATCTTCTCCTATGGAGGAGGGGGGGGGGGGGGGGGGGGGGGGGGGGGGGGGTATAGAGGAGACGCGGAAGGGTTGCCGTAGGGGAGGAGCGGGGAGTTTGGGTTGGGATGAAGAACCAAAAAACTGCAGAGAAGATACATATTTACTATTGGAATGTGAAAGCTAGTAATTGAAGACATCCAAGGAAAGAGAATGAAGAACCAAAAAAATTATGATGAGCAACCATTCATTCATAGTTGTCCAATCATTTGTTCCAGGATAGAATATTTACCAAAGGAAAATAGTCTACATTCAACACCTACTTCCAACGAAGGGGTGGATGGAGGGGAAAGGCCGCCAGAGGGGTAAGGATGAGCATGAATATTGGTATATGGGCGTAAATATGGATTTTAATCAAAGTCATTTTCCTTTCTAGTCTTATGCATCTAACAAAAGCATTATGATGAGAGGCACACTTTACCCTTCTCATTGGATGTTTTAATGTTTTACGTGCACCACCTTGTTAAAATTATCAATTTATTAAATAGATTACGTGCACCAACTTGTTAAAATTACGCGCACCACCTTGTTAAAATCACCAAATTGTTAAATTACTTGCACCAATTTGTAAAATTTACGTTCACCACCTTGTTAAAATCATCAATTATGATCGTTATTATTTTAAACAGTATTTTTCAGTGTAGCGATTGTGTACCGCAAGTGCACAGTGTCAAGTTTTAGTATAATGATATGAAAAGTACGGATTGTCGATCCCACGAGGACTAGGAAATAAGTACCAAAACTTCACTAATTTAACTACATCTAGTCTACGATAACTGATTGTGATTAATTAACTAAATTGACTAATTAACTCAATATCAACCCAAACAAACAAGAATGAATAAGAATAGAATCAAAAGAAACAATTATCATGACTTTAGGTTCACCTATGTAATCCCCCACAATTCGCCTATCAGTTAATAATCGAAATCAAACAATCTAAGATGACAAGTTTTCCAAATTTATCTAATGTACTCTCTCAAGTTATATTAAACCTAATATCAAATTGCTGTAAGTCACTCTCTTGTACTTATTTAACAACACAATATTGTATTAAGATCCATGAAAACTTCTAACTTTCGATTACTAGATATCTATAGCTATCACACGTGTATTTGGCTTCATCTCTCGATATCAGTCTGAAATCCACGGCATAAATCACTATATCGAATCACAATATCCTATGGTCAATTCAATTACAATTTAATATCATTCAAGGATGGCCAAACCCTTAAAAGCATGAATAACAATGATCTATGCGCTTAGATAAATAAGAATCAATCAAAAATATTCAATTTAAATCATGAGTTCATACAAAGGATCCCCTAAGTCTTGACAATAAACTTAGCCTAGAAACATATTCAAAATCAAATGCAAAATCATGTTTTTAAACATCAAAAGCATAAGGAAATCAAATAGAAACAAACAAAGTTTAGAAATACACATAAACTAGCGATGTTGACTCGCGTCGTCGATCCGTAGCTCCGTCTCTCGCTGTGTTGCTTTGTGCTATTCACGTCCAATTCCTTCACAAATTATTTACGTGAATTTCCCTACGTTTCAGTCTCTTATGTGCGTTAAGAATCAGACATCTTTTTCTTCTTCTTTTCTGTTCCTTTTTTCTCGTAACTATCGCTTGCTCCTTTATCTACTGATATCGTGCAATCTGATTCTCCTCTCTATAGTTCACGTTCCTCTCTCTTGGTTCGTAAATCTCCAACTCTACGTACGTTACTTATCTGATTCTCGCCCCTCTTTCTTATCTAATGCTGCTCCCCTAACTTTCTGTTTTTCCAATCTCCTCATGTCTCTCTTTTTTTTTATCTTTTTAACTTCCCGTCTCTCGTGAATCCCCTCCAAAATAAATCTTCTCATATCATATATTATAATCATATATTATAATATAATATTTCATCCATGTTGGTCTCTTAAAGCAATGAATTTCTCTCCAATTTAATGTGTGCTTGAAAATTCCTCCACGTCATGTCACGTGTGTTGCTCGGTTTGATCATTTTTCATCATTTTAAGCTTAATTCCCCAACTTTTATGCATTTGGACCTGAATTCCTGAAATATACAAATATATACCAAAAATCATAATATTTTCCAGGAATCACTACAAAAACGTCCATAATCTTATATCAAATTAAGTGTAAAAATCACACTTATCAAATTACATGCACCGCCTTGTTAAAATCACCACTTTATTAAAATTACATGCATCAATTTGTAAAAAAAATGAGTGCATCATAGTTAAAATCACCAATTTTATAAAATTAATTGTCCTATATTGTTAAAATCACCAATTATGTGCACCACCTTGTTAAAATCACAAATTTGTTAAAATTATGTGCACCAATTTGTACAAATTATGTGCACCAATTTGTAAATTTACGTGCACCACATTGTTAAAATCACCAATTAAGAGCACCACCTTGTTAAAATTACCAATTTGTAAAAATGATCTGCACCAATTTGTAGAAATTATCTACACCATCTTGTTAAAATCACTATGATTTGTTCGTGGATCAGTTATGTCCATGCACTAGTTAATTTATAAGTCTGTGCATCAGTTGTTGGAATATGCCCTAAAGATCATTTAGTAGATGATTGATTTTGGCATACATTGTATTATGATATTTCATTTATGACAATTCATTATTATATTTCGTTGTCTATGTAATATGAATTTATATATAATAACGTCCTTAGAATAATAATATATTATTCTTAAATAGTCAATAGTCAATTATTATCATGAACTAGGATAACAATAATGCATATAGATTATTATATGTTGATTGATGACTTTAGTCATGGATATGAGACATCAAATCACATTTGGGTATATGTTAGAGAACTATGTACTGTACCAACCCATCATGAGACTGCTGCATGGATTGTTATACGAAAGTCATAAGCGTTTCTCATAGTGATAATGTTGTATGTAATCCTTGCGACTTGAGATCACCAGAGATCGCAACATAAGGAGTTGTATATCTTGATATTGTCAGATGTTACCTGTAATAGGACGAACTATAAAAATAATCATTGGAGAGACTACGAATTATGTAGAGGGATGTTGAATGATCAATATAGGATTTCTTGCATCCATATAACGAGAATGGTGTTTTTTGGCCATTGATTGAGTGAGACTAAATATTAGAGATGTCAAACGGGGCGGACGGCATGAGGCACGACACGACATGGAGCGGCACGACATGACCCATTTTGCCATAGTGCCGTGTTGTACCAAGCATGACCAGGAACATAGGCCGTACCGGGCCAAGGGGTGCCAGCCCCTTGGCTGGCACAGGCACGACAGACACTGTAGTTTTTGTTTTTAAAAAAAAAATTATTTGGCGATAGATCGCCGAGAGGCAGTAGTTTACAGACGTGCTTGGCGATCGATTGCCATATAATTTGTGATCGATCGCTGAGTGGCAGTAGGTTATACACGTGCTTGGCAATCGGTCGCCACATAACTGACGATCGATCACCGAAGGCCCAACGGTAAAAAAAAGTGCCGTTCAACTGCATTTTTAAAATAAAAAAAAAAATTGGTTGTTATATATAGATGTGTGTTGATGAAACATTTTATCGTCTCAATCTTTAAGCTCTATATACTTGAAACGCTATACTCTAAATTTGTTCACAAGAAGAAAGAAGTTCGTCTAACGTTTGCCAATACAAGCACAAACAACAAAGCCAATACTCCTCCAGCAAATATTTGGTAACTTTTATATTTGTTGCATTAGATAATTGTAGTCTATATAGATAATGTCCGATTCACCTTATAATGTGAATTATGATGATGAAATTGATCATTTTCAAGAAAATGAAGAAAACACACCAAATATTCAATCATCAACTAGAAGAATTTCAAGAAAAAGAACTAGTAATGTGTGACAACTATTTGATGTAGAAAATGTTGAGGGAAATGGATCAAGGGAAGTTTGTAAAAAATGTAAAAAAGATTATGCATATGCTTCTTCTGGTGGTACATGTCATTTACTAAGACACATGGCTAAACATGAAAGAGAACCAACTGATGGTAACCAAACTACTCTTTCACAATTCGGTACTGGTAATAGTGGTTCAAGTTTAGGTATTTTCTTATAATGTTATACGAGATAGGAAAGAATTAGCTAAATATATAGTATGGGCGGAGAAACTTTTTTCAATGGGGCGGATGTGAAATTCACTAATTATATTCATTTAGTTTTGCAACCTCAACATAAACGATTTTCAAGGAATACTATTAAATCGGATGCATTCACATTTTTAATGAATATAAAGCAAATTTAATTACGTATTTAGGTAATCTTTCTTCGAACGTAGCACTAACAAGAGATATTCGACAACTTATCTTGGCAATGCATCATATCTATGTGGTACAAGACATTGGATTGACGATAATTGGGTGTTATATAATAAAAATTTAGGTTTCACAAGAATTGATTGGCCCCATACGGGTGGAGTTATTTCCAATATCATTATGCAAGTTACTAATGCATATAATATTAGTAATAAAATTTTCTCTATTTCATTTGATAATGCAACTAATAATACCGCTGCAATTACTATATTAAAAACTTATTTGAAACCAATTTTAAATGGTAATCTTTTTTATATTCGTTGTGAATGTCATATTTTAAATTTGTGTGTGTAAGATGGATTGAAACCAGTTGAGCTTCAGTTAGAAAAAATAAAGGCTACTCTTAAATTTCTTAATGGTCCAGTTGCTGGAAAATAAGACTTCAAAAGTTTATGCATTTCTCATGGTATGAATTATAAAGATTTTCCTTATGATGTTCCTAATAGGTGGAATTCCACATATTTAATGTTGCAAGCATGTTTACCTTATAGAAATGCGATCACTTTATTTTTTAATGAAATGATGGACGAACATTTTCATATTGAAGAAACTGATTGGGAAATTGCTTCTAATATTTGTTTTTAGAACCTTTTTATGATGCTACAAATTTATTTTCGGGCAGTTATTATCCAACTTCTTACACATGCAATTCGAACGAACGGAAACGAAACTGACTTTGCATATCTTGCTGGGGCAGTACTATAGGCATTTTCTAGTGTTTGGATGCACGTGTTTTAAAGAGCAATCAAAGAAAAGATGCCGAATAGATTCCTCAACTGAATGACAAAGGACGCAACCCGACCGTGACCCCTGGATGCCGAAGGCGTCCTTGGGGTGATTTCGTAGTTCCTACGGGGTGGAGATGATGGGGTCGGTCCATGGATTTTCCTTCCTTTTCTTTTGCCGCATTTCGCTCAAAGGGTTGAAGAGAGATAGTGCATCAAGCAGTTCGCAAGGGGTAACGAGCAAGAAAATGGATGCGTTGTAGATTGGATTTTGGAGGTCGCTGGTTGGTAGAGAGGAGATTGTAGCAGTACAACGCCAACCATTACTGCCAAAGCTACTGTTCGATTCGCGGGCTGTCATGCATCTAGGGTTTGCTACAGCCTTTTTTTAATATCCCTAGCTCGGAGGGTTACTTCAATCTTTCGTTTTTGTACTCTATTCGTTCCTTGAAGGTCCAATTAATTGATATCCTCACCATTTACACCACCATTTTATGTAGCAAGGATGCAGATTTCTCAATTTCCTATAAAACGTCTCCTCGTCAGCGCTCATTCGGCTATTCCGATTCATTATTTTGAATGTTTTCATCCGCGCGACTCATTTTTCCAACCCACTCTTCTTTCCCCCTATCGTTAGGGGCCTCGCCATAGTCTTAGTAAAGGCTACATTCGATTCTGACAACGGGTAAAGCTGCTACCCAGCCCTGCCTTTATGCACAAGAAGCGACCACGGTCTCCCATCAGGCTCCTCTTCTATATTTAAGCAATGGCCTTTTTTTTCGAATTCTTTAACCAGATAAATTATTACTAGTCAAGTTTAGCTTTACCAAACTGCTCAAACGCCCAACCTTTCAGGGATGGTGCCAAAAAGCTGAACCAACCAAGATGTATGTCGTCCGACCCAACCTCGTACGTGGAATAAAAAGACTTTTTTGTTTTGTGGAATTAACCATTTACTTTCTTTTGGAAAGAAATTATGTTCAAGCAAGCAAACAGTATCAGCATTAAGAAACTTCTTGGGGAGCAGTGAAAGAAAGAGCCCGGCATTCATTTTTTCATGAATATTCATAGCTGAAGTCTATATATTCTTTGATTTCGTTCCCCCCGTAAGATCAATATCACAACCAATAAGGTCTGCAAGTTTCACATCTAAGTCATACCCGATCCGATAGTTTACTATCTCCTGTTTTGGTTTTGTGTGCTTTAGGCATCTCTAAAGGGATGACCGGTATCTTTCTTTGAATCAATATTCCCCCCCGTTCCCTATATAGAGTGACATATTCCCCTTTTTCTTGGGTTTCACACTATCCTTTCTCAATTCCGTACTTGATTGCTAGTGTTTCCGGGTACCATTCCACTAGTGGATCGGAAGGAAGTAAGAGTGAAATAGTCTCACCGAAATGGACGTGTTAAGGACGCGTGTCTCCATCGGCGGGATTCAGTGGCTCTTAGCCGCAAAATAAAATATCTATCTGGTGTAGGACCGGGTACTCCTCATAGCTAGCAGACCCACTTCCATTCGGAGTTACAATTCCAATGGATCCTTGAGCTTAAGCTTTTGGATCAAGTCTGTGACCCAACGTATAAGGTAGAATCAAAGGAAAGGCGTAAAGTGCGAAAAACCTATTTGCCTACTTGCTGCTTGAAGCGTAGTAAACTCACTCTCAACATATTCCTTTATTGCTTGTCTTTCGATCAAGTCATTCTCCTATCCTGAATGATAGATCACGAGCTTCTTGCTCACGCAATATTTTTGAATAGAACTTATGAAATTAGTGAATGTTTTGCGTTACATAGATCTGATCCGTTTTTTACATGTATTGTTGAACCAATAGAGTATAAATATAAAAAATACTGGAAAACTATTCCTATGTTGAATTGCTTGGCATCAATTCTGGATCCTAGATTAAAATTATATACTATAGAAATTATAAAAGAATCTTATTACACCAACATGGCTTATGAAAATATTAATATTAATCAAGAGAAAGATCACATTAATAAATGTTTGTTTGCTTTGTTTTCTTTATATGATTCGTTACATAATTTTATATCAATTCCAGTAAGAGAAAGTTATAGTAGTGGTGATAGTAGTAGTAAATGTTCTGTGTGGACAATGTTACGAAGAAGACATGACAATACTTACGCTTCTTCTAGTTCTAGTTCTAATACATCTTCATTTATTGAGCTTCAATTCTATCTAAACCAAGTCATAGTGAACATGAATTAGAAACTTTTGATGTTTTGGCATGGTGAAAAGACAATGCTAGACTTTGGCCAGTACTTTCCATAATGACACGTGATCTACTAACTCCTCCGATATCCACAGTTCCATCGCAGTCTTGTTTTAGTGCAGATGAAAGAGTCATTTATGAAAAAATAAGTAGAATTAAACCGAACATTGTGGAGATATGTATTCTTTTAAAGGATTGGTTGGATGCTGAAGGTTTGGGAGGACATGATGTTTATTCGGATGAAAATGATGAAAACTAGAATATATTTTTAAACTCTTTTATAATTTCTGATTTTGTTTTGTTCAATGTAATTTGTAGTTTTTCAATTCGTAATCAATAATTTTTTTATTTTGCAAGTATATTGTGCCAATCATACTATTATAACATTTAAATAATTAAAAATAATCAAAACAAATTAAAAAAAACAAAAAAAAAATTAAAAAAATTATTTGGGCCGTGCCAGCACGGCACGACCCATAGGTCACGAGCCTATGGGTCGTGCCGGGCCTGACGAAACAAAGACGTCCGTGCCAGGAACGACCCGTCTCTGTTGCAGGCCGTGCCGGGCGGCACGAAAAAGTGAACAGTTTTAGACGATGATGAATAATGTTTCTCTATAGGGTATCAGTCTAATTTTTTGGGAAAATTATCCTATCTATATCATCCACTTCAAGCATAGTTTAAGAAAAATAATTATAATGGTAATCTTGTCGAGTAATAAATTAATACATAATGTCGAATACTATTAAGACTTCACTTTCACGAAACATAATTCTTTAAATAATCGTCCCGTTGAAAAATTCAAGTTCATTACTTTTCTATTGGTCATTTGATTGTTTGTTCATTGTCTCCAGTCTCTCTCCATTTTGTTCTTGTTCCTATAATCCAAACGTCATTAACATAAGCTAAAATGCGGTGAATTATCTATAGACCCCCTCTACTTTTAACAATAACGAATTTCATCTATATAGTTTAAAAAAAACATCTATCTTCGCTGATATGTATTTTTATATCAAATTATAGGCGACCGTTGTAATTTTCATATATCTAGTCCAAACAAGAGGTTGATATTATAATGTATTTATTCTACATAAAATCTATCCGTTATTGTTCAATCTAGATGCCAAAATTTATAATAGATCTTTTTTAAAGAGATAGTTGTAATTTTTTTAAAAGTAATATGCTATGATGCACGGACACGGATATGTCGATACGTGGATACACGGATACGAATACGGTTGAACGTGTTTTTCAAAATTCCTAGGATACAATTATATATATATATATATATAATTTATAAGAAACCAGGTTTCCAAATATATAGTCAACATTAAACACATAAAATCAAAATAAAAAAGTTTAAACTTCATCAAATCCAAGATAAATAGTAGAATTTTAAACACCAATTAGTACTTAAATCAAGAAAGTTACATAAAAATATTGCCTAATCATTTAATTGACTGCCTATCTCGATATATTGATTCTTCATTAGCATCATCCGTAATATAATAGACTCAAAATCTGGTTCATCAAGTGAGAATTTGCAATACCAAGAATGCTAACATCATCTAACGACTCAAAAGCATCTCCAGCCACGTTCCACATTTTGCAGTCACCCTTCATTTATTGTGGAGATTTCCTTGAAAGAAGACATAACTATGAATGCAAAATCAAATTTTCGACACGTTGTGGTGTTATTTGTAGTGATATATCACCCATCTATCCCGTATATAATTTTCATCGACAAAATTCTCATGGTGTAACCAATACGTATCTTGGTCGTATTCATATAACTTTCTGAAATTAAAAAAAACAATTTTTTTAATCCGGATACACCACATGGCGTATCCGATACGTCGGAATCAGAAGTATCTTGAAGTATCTAGACAAGTATCCAAAATAAAAATAATAATTTTTAATTCAGATACGTCATGTGGTGTATCGAATACATATCGGACGAGTATCTACGAGTATTGATATCCGAAAAGTATCGAATATCTGACCGTGAAAATTAGGAATATCCGTGCATACAGGTAATATGTAATGGTTTGTAAATAAATTATACGAATATATAAAATGCACGTCACTCCGCTTTCCATCATCGCCGGCTTCAATATAAAAACCCATAGATTGAAGTAATAAACCCCTGTAAATCCCCAAATTCAAAAACAAACCCTAACCCCGATCTCGATCAGATACATAAAACGATCGAGGCCGGATGAAATTCGCCTGATTACACCACGTTGGTTGTCAATGGATTTCTCCGAACTGGAAGCAATCGAGGGTTTGCGTTGGTCATGGCATTCGTGGCCCGTTTCCAAGTCTGAAGTTTCATCTCTGGTAGTCCCACTTTCAGTGATGTGCTCACCATTAATGCCATTCAGTGAGCTTCCTATCCTCCCTTACGAGCCCTTGAATTGCTCCCAATGCGCTGCCGTTTTGAACCCCTACTCTCGCGTCGACTACGTATCCAGAATCTGGAACTGCCCTTTTTGCTACCGTAAAAACCCGTTCCCGAAGTCGTATGCCCATATCCACGAAAACAATATTCCTGCGGAGCTTTTTCCCACTTACAGCACAGTTGAGTATCATTTCAGCAAAGGGGGTTCGGGACCTGGTTCGGGAACAGCCCCGGGTAGGAGTGAAAATGGGCAGTTAGGTTTGAGGTCTAATAGTAGTTCGTTCTCAAATGCAGCTGCGTATTCTGGCTCGGCTTTAGGTTCTGATTGGGTGGGTAGTGTGGTTGGTCCAGCTTTTGTGTTTGTTGTGGATGCTTGCACATCAGAGGAGGATTTAGAGGTGCTAAAGAGGGAGTTGTTGCATGTCATCTCACTATTGCCCGAGAATGTTTTGGTAGGTTTGGTGGTTTTTGACTCAATGGTGAGGGTGTATGATTTGGGGTTCACAGATTGTTTGAAGGTCGTGGTTTTTCACGGTGAACGGGAGGTTTCATCTGAGAAGGTATAATGCATTCAAAGATTGGGAATTTATAGTGATGCTTTACATTCTATATAAGGTTTGTTGATTCTTTTTGTGCACATCTTTGTGAGAAGTAAATATTTTCATATTAACGTCTGGTAGATGTATAGTTTACAATGCGGGGGAGCTTCTATAAATAAAGAGGGAATGCTAGTGTTGTACGACTTTCTTTTCTTTGTTACCTTCCAATGTATCATTTATTTTATGATATTATGTGTAACCTAAAAACACGAACTTCACCTTTTTCATGTGTTAATTGTCCGATCAGAGGAATTTTGTGCGTGTATACGACAATGCATGTTTTCATTGCTGCATCTGATTGTTGAAAAGTAACATGTCAAATATGTATAAATCGAGTGACTCCTAGAGAACATGCATGGGTACTAGCAATTCCAACCCTTGACATCCTGAAGCTTTAATTGTATTAGTATCTGAAATTTCAAAGGTGCTGCATAATGGAGTAAGTAGAAGATGCATCGTAATTTCATATTCTTCGTCTTGTTCCATTTTGGATGGAAGTTCATGGATGCAAGCTCCCATGACTCTAAGATTATGGTTATTGTGTTAGTTTTGGTGGATGCTCATTGTTGGAAGAACAGACACAAAGTTCAACTCAATTGTGTTGAGCCATTTGCTCTATTTCTAGCATTTCAACCTACTGCATCCATTCTCAGATCAACCATGCTGTCTCCTCCCTATATTGCCATCCAACGTATAGATTTATGCTTCCAAGAAATCACCTTTCCCCTTGTATTAATCATGTTCTAAACCTCACCGTCTTTGTGCTTTTTCTAGATTTAATCATGCTAGTTATGGAGAAAATTTCTGGTCGCTGAAGCTTAACAAGATTTGAAACTTTCACCTCATTTTTCCTTCTCTTCATGAATGTTGATAGTCCGTTAAGTGATGTCTGTTAATCCGATTGTTTTGGTGAAATGGCCCTGACTGGTGGTAATAAGAGCAGCATTCATTAAAATGTTCGTCATTTTTTAGTAGTAGATGTGGAATTTTAGATCTATGCATGCTTAACTGTTCTGGTGACTTTCTGTAACAGATTCGTGGTTGCTCAATTAGTTAGTAGCAGTTTATTTTTTTTAATTACTCAAGTTTATTGCCTTCTCTTTTGACAGGCCAAACAGTTTCTGGGACTTCATCACTTAACACAGTCTCTTGGAAAGATATCGGCTACAAAAAGTCGAGGCTTTCTTCTGCCAGTATCTGAATGTGAGTTCAACATCACAACAGCAATTGAAGATTTGCATTCTTCAACTGATGTCAAGCCAGGTCATCGGCCTCGACGGTCTACAGGTGTTGCAATATCAGTTGCTGTTGGGCTCTTAGAAGGACTCCTGATAAACACTGGATCTCGTGTTATGGTCTTCACATCAGGACCTGCAACTGTTGGGCCCGGGATTGTTGTTAACTCAGATCTTGGCGATGCCATCAGAACTCACCGAGACCTCAACAATGGTTATGCTTCCTACTATAGAAAATCGAGCGAATTTTACAAGAAAATGTCTCTGAGATTGTTCGATTCATCTATCATTCTTGATCTGTTCGCATGCTCTCTGGATCAGGTTGGAGCAGCTGAGTTAAGAATACCAGTTGAAAGTTCTGGTGGTTTCATGATGTTAGGGGAGTCGTTTGATTCGGAGCAATTTAGAAAGTGCTTGCACCACCTCTTTGATCATGATGATGATGGAAATTTAAAGATGTTCTTTGATGTAACAATAGAGCTAGTAACAACCAAAGATGTCAAGATTTGCGGAGCTCTTGGTCCTTGTGTTTCAATGAAGAAGAAGAATAATTCCGTGAACGACAAAGAGATTGGCGAGGGTGGCACTTACATTTGGAAACTTGGTACCCTAACCAGCAAAACATGCATTGCTTTCTTGTTCGAAGTTGCCAATGAACAGAATGTTCAACCTAGTTCGGCATTTTTCTTACAGTTCATCACACGTTATAGATATAGTAACATGGGACTTCGGAAGAGGGTGACGACTGTTGCAAGAAGGTGGGTTGGCAAGAATTCACCCGAAATCGCATCTGGGTTTGATCAAGAAGCAGCTGCTTCGGTTATGGCTAAACTAGCAATTAACAGAATGGAGAATATGTTTGCGCAAGATGTTATCAGATGGCTAGACAAAATGTTAATACATTTTGCAGCCAAGTTTGGGGATTATGTACCGGAAGATTCATCCACCTTCCGTCTCTCAACCAACTTTTCCTTATATCCACAGTTTATGTATTACTTGAGGAGATCACAATTTATAGACGTTTTTAACAGCACCCCAGATGAGACGGCTTATTTTCGCCTCATGTTAAACCGTGAGGGGGTGGTTAATTCTCTGATCATGGTTCAACCAACTCTTTTCCAATATTCATTTGATGGCCCCCCTATCCCTGTGATCCTCGACGTATGCTCCATCTCCCCAGATGTAATTTTACTATTTGATTCCTTCTTCTACGTTGTCGTTCACTATGGTTCCAAGATTGCACAATGGAGGAAGCTCCGTTATGACGAAGACCCGAGCCACGAAAGTTTCAAGAAACTGTTGGAGGCACCCGAGCTTGACGCCAAGCAATTGGTATCAGAAAGGGTTCCTGTTCCAAAACTTGTCAAATGTGATCAGCATAGTAGCCAGGCAAGATTTCTTCTTGCTAAGTTGAATCCATCTGTTACTCAGAATTCAGAATATACTGACGGTTCAGATATTATATTTACTGATGATGTGAGCTTGCAAGTATTTATTGATCACTTGCAAGCTTTGGCAGTGCAAGGTTAGTCGATTCGAATCCGATTTTAAGAGAGCTGTTTTATGGAGTCAAAAGAAAATTGTGACGGTATTATTAGTAGTATAGTGAAATGGTGAAGAGGTTTAATGTACATATGTATTCAGTGTTGTGATATTATGTATCAATTATATATCGGCCTTGCTTGGATTAATTGGAGAGAGTGTTTGGGGAAAATGATTTGTGTAAACAAGATTTGGTATTGTTTCCACTCACTTCCTATAGATGGCTGCTGATTGTAGCTGAATTTATCAAACAAGTTTCATATCCTGCTGCGATATCATTTTTAAGTATTTAAACTATGCTCATTTAGATAAAAAAAAATTTTGGGTAATGAGTTTAGAATGTAATTTTTTCGGAAACACTATGAAAAATAGAACAAAGGATATTGATTTTATTGATAAATTTAAAAGACGTGAAATTATATTTAGAAAGAGGAAAATAAAATTTGAAACAATACTTCAATTTTCTTTTTTATTAAAAATTGCAAATGTATTCAATTTTTGTTCAAGTAGAAGGACCATTTTGTAACAAAATCACACTTTAAAGTAGACAAAATGACCCTGAACCTGGCCATGATCGGGCTGGATAACAAGGTCAACGGTTCGACGGGTCAGACCTGTACCCGTCTCGTCTATAGGAGGATCGATTTGAATTCATGACCTCCAACTTGAATAATTAATTAGCTTCAACTACTAAGTTATAAGAGCATTGTTGATCTAAATAGAGTGTCATAATATATATATATTAATCAAACAAGTAAATCTTACGCATTTTTGACTATTTGAGCTTGAATTTATTTTACGTTATTTTATGATTAATCCATGAAAAAAATACATTCAAATACTTTTTCACACTTTTTTCAAATTTTAATAAACTTTTACACTTTTTTTAAAATAATAATTTTTAAACTATAAACGTTGGTTAATCATAACCAGATTTGTAACCGAGGGTTCATGAACTGTAATCAAAGAAGTCAAGGAAGATTAATGTTAAGGGTCGATGTTTTTTGAACCGTCTAATTGGCAGTTCTGAACCATGGACAGGTTTACTTCAAAGAGTATCAATGTAAATTTTAACAAATCTTTTAACAGAAAAGGTCAGTTTTAAGAAACTACATTATACAAAACACAAAAGGATACCATAAAGAAAATCTTACACTTGAATTGTTTTCAGCATTGGCCACTTTACAAACAAAGAAAAATAAACAAGCATCACAAACATCAAAATAATTGTTCTTTTCTCCAAAACATAATCTAAAACATGATGCTTTACAAAATTCTTTGTCAAGATAAATTCTTTCTGACCTAAACCCTCATAACCTGAAATGATTCGAAAGAGTATAAAAGAAACTTCTATAGCTGTAAACATGTAAATGAACATCAGAGCATGAAGTAGTTGTTTACTCCTAATGACAAACTGAAAACATTGATAATCAGGCCCACTGGATTGATTTCAAAATTTCATATACAAAGAACGGGGAATAGAAAATGTGACGAAAAGGAAGGGACAACTCAATAGAATACGAGGATCGGAACTGAATCTTTGCAAAATTACATGCTAAATTTTATTTTATGTTCACTCAGGGAGGACAGCTTCTCGCCCCCGGTTAGCTCGGCCTCGTTCACAACTATTTTACATCAAAGACTTGTGTTTCTGAATGTGTGAAAAAAAGTAGCAAAACGAAAACTAAAATCCAAAACTCGTCCTGTGCTTGAGTCTTGAGTTCAACTCATCTAAAGATGGGGTCTTGCTGCCAGTTTTCAAGATTCTGCACCACCAAGCCCTGATTTCATCCTGCGCAGAAAGTGGGTGCTATCCAGTTTAGAATGACGGTATATACACAGATACATATATGATGAGTAAGGGACAACTCGAGTTCGCTTGCTCTCGAGATTCGAACTCTAATTCAAATCAAACTCGAGCCCAGAATAGTTATTTTTCAATATATGAAAATGTTTTTAGTGATGCGCTCGACTCAGTTTCATTAATCTTAAAATGTCTGAGCCCAAATAACATTCAGCTCTATTAAGTTCATTTGCACCCCTAATCTGGATAACGCACAAGCAAGAAAAGGCAAACAAGCAGGTGCAAAGCTTGGAGAATCCGAGGATGTTTTGGTATGGAAGCTCTGACATACAGTTCACCGTGGATTATATCTCAGAAAAGGGAAAATATTAAGTCCGCCATTCATTTAGATAAGAGGTAGCACGCCTAATTTTAAAAAGTATTTGGATATCTATATATTTCTCGAAAAATTGGCTTGCATGTACCGGCTGACTCATAGATGGACCAAACGCCTATAGGTATTCGTGCACTACCATATGCCTTGAATAGAATGAGGGTACAAACTGTCTCCAAAGCGAAAATCGGTCAGTGAACACAAATATCACTTTTCATTGAAAAGCAATAACTTTTCAGCCACACAGGTTAAAATTGTTGGCATGAATCATTAGAATCCTGTAAGTTAAGGAAACAAATTAATCTCATTAGTTTAAGAAAGTAGATTAAGATGCTGATATTATGGGATTAGATTTGATTCCCAACATAAATACACAGTTGATCTCCTACGCCGACATAAAATGGATGGTGCCAAACCTGCCACCACTCCCATGGCTACTAGTACCTCAACCGTCACTCCATGCTCTGTTGATTCCACAGATTATCGTCGTGCCATTGGGGGTCTTCAATACTTGACTCTCACACGTCCTGACATTTCATTCACTGTCAACCGCCTGGCTCAATCCATGAGCACTCCAAAAACCGATAATTGGGCCGCTGTCAAGCGTTTATTTCGTTACTTAAAAGGCACACTTCATCATGGTCTTCTTTTACGGCGCTCCACTAATCTATCTCTTACAGCTTACTCTGATGCTGACTGGGCTGGTGATCCACTCCTTCGCAAATCTACCTCTGCGTACATTATATTCTTGGGTCCCAATCCCATCTCCTGGCGCTCTCAAAAGCAAAAGGCTGTTTCTCGCTCATCGACTGAGTCCGAGTGTCGCTCTCTTGCATCTGCAGCTGCCGAAGTCTGCTGGATACGAAATCTATTCACCGACTTGGGCATTCGGCTACCAGAGACCCCCCGCATACTATGTGACAACATAGGGGCCACTCGTCTTGCTCTCCATCTTGTTATGCACTCCCGCATGAAGCATATTGCCATTGATATTCATTTTGTTCGTGATCTCTCCTCCAAAGGACTTTTGACAGTTTCCTTTGTTCGCACTGAAGATCAACTGGCGGACGTCTTAACCAAGCCCCTACACTGGGCTCGTTTTACAATGCTGCGTTCCAAAATCTCTGTGGCTGATGGCACGTCAATTTTGCGGGGGCGTATTAAGGAAGATCCTACATGATTGTATCAAATCTTCCTATATCATCTATATTTGTAAACTAAATATCTCTTAGCATATTAAGGAGATCTTACCTTATCTCCAACCATTGTAATTTGTATAAATCCCTCTTCTATTGAATAAAAATATTGAGAGCTTAAAATATCAAATCCTATATTATAAACAACCTCACGACCGGAATGACAGAGGCTTTAACCTAAGCCAATCCCACAGTACCACGCAACATCAAGTTCGATAGATCCAACTATGCCCTTTGGTCCCAGGTGACTGAGATTTACATCTCAGCTAAGGACAAACTGGGATATATCAATGGTGATCTTTCCCCACCATCTGAAACAGAACCAGAATTCGGCAAATGGTGCACCGAAAATGCCTAATCAATTCGATGGACTCCACCCTGGTCCCTAACTTCCGCTTCCCGACAGCTAAGCAAGTCTGGACTCAATTGCTACTACATATTTTGATGGCTCAGACATGTCCCAAGTCTGTGAACTCAAACGTAAAGTCACACGAATGCGACAACGGGTGGATCAATAGAAAAATAATATAATGACTTGCAAGGGTTGTGGCGTGAGATTGATTTCCGCCGTCCTAATCCTACGTAGTGCACAAGTGACATCAAGAAATTATGCCTTAGTACAAGAAGAAAGACTACACTTTTATAGATGGATTGGATGACCGGCTAGATCACATCCGGAGTGACGTACTCCAATTAACGCCATTTCCCACAATAGAACAAGCATATGCAGATGTTTGAAGGGAGGATACTCGTCAAGCCGTGATGGCCTTTGGAGGTGAAACTATGCCCGAAGGTGCAGTCATGGCTATAAAGGGATCAAACCCTGGACAACAACTCACGTTTGGGGCTGGAAAACATAGCCCACTCACAAAACCAAAAGGCTTATCCACCGGAAATAAACACATGCAGTGTAGCAGTCCTAAACATACCCGTGATGTCTGTTTTAAACTACACGGATATCCCGAATGGTGGCATGAGCTTCAAGCCAAGAAGAAAAAGAACTCAACAAGGCTCGATGGTGACACTCGAAAGGCTGCTGTGGCCTCCTCTGAGCCCTACCTCTCACTTACTCCACTGAAGGAATTGTCCACATCTGTGGACCAAGGTATCTTTGGTCATGCCTTTTATAATAAATCATCTCATACTGCAGGTGGTTGGATTATTGACTCCGGGGCCACTAATCCATATGACACGTGATCCACATGACCTCGTCAACTACACTCCACAACGACGAACTAGTATTGCAAATGCAAATGGAGTAACATATCCAGTCACGGGTGCTGACACAATATCATTATCGTCCACCCTATTATTTGCTCACAGTCTTCTTGTTCCCTCGTTATCTAATAAATTGATATCTGTGAGCCAACTAACCGAAGAACTCAATTGTGTTGTATTGATTTATCCCACTTTTTGTCTCCTTCAGGATGTTCTCAACAAGAAGATCATTGGGCATGGTACCAAGAGAGAGGGTTATACTATCTGGATGATTTGTGTCAAGGAACTACCATAACACACATCATCAACCCAGTGGCAAAGACAAGAAATCTGGCTGTGGCATCGTCGTCTAAGACATCCATCATTTAGTTATCTTAAACATTTATTCCCAAACTTATTATTTATCTTTAGCGCATATTGAGTTTAAGGGCCATAGAGCTATTTACCCTATTAGCATGAATAAAAGTACGGTTCCATTTGCTCTTAGACACTCGGACGTCCGGGGACCCTCCCCCCATATTTCTCAATCTGCTCATCGTTGGTTTGTGACTTTTATTGATGACTGTACTCACATGACATGGCTCTCTCCTATGAATCATTAGAATCCTTTAAGTTAGGAAACAAATTATATCAAATCTCATTAATTAAGAAAGTAGATTATGGTGGTGATATCATGGGAGATTTGATTCCCAAAGATTGCGTTTGTACTGTATAATCTGTAAACATTGATACACATATGAAAATGATGAATCCAAATCTTGAAGTTTAACAAAAATGAGATAAGCTAAGCTAATCGAGGAGGCAAAAGAGAAGAATTCGTAACCCTTTAATTAAATGTCAAAAAATAATTTTTAAAAACTATGCAAACCTCTACAAAGTCATCATTAGAGATGTACTGACTCCCAACAGAGGATTTGATCCCTCCAACGTCTACCAAGACGGACTTCTTAGACCTGCACGCGATGTTTTCCCGCGTATCCCCTATGATCATAAACACAAAAACAAAAGAACCAATGAGCATTTTTAGAAACATACATTAAGTCATTTTTACTTCCACCCAAAAACGTTGCATACCTAATATGCAAGCAACACAATAGCTTGTTCCACCTAATCCAGATTCCAACTTTCCAAGCCTCACACGCAAGAAAAAACCATTCAAATATGTAAAAGAGACATGGGAATTCATCCATCTGAAATCATGTGACAAACGATTCATTGAAGTGGTAAATATTTTAGCCAAAAAAAAATTTGTAGTCATTATGTGCTGATATTTTCATATATTCTCCTTACCAACTGGTCCTTTTCAGCAAATAAATCATAAAAAAATATAGAGTGCTGCTTGTATATTATTATTACCGCAGAATGTCCACACGAGACAGGCGTAATTTCCTTATAGCATGACAGATCTCTGCCGGTGGACCATTATTCTTTGAATTTATCATGCTGAGAAAAGGAAAACTTCGACCTTTAACTTCATTCTCCAAATGGGATGCAATAATTTCTTTAACATCCTTTTCTGATTGGTAATGCTTATTTGACGATCTCGAGGGACATGAAATTGCCCAATGATCGAATTGAAAACATCTAATGCACAAATAATTAGATGCTTCTATCATCTCATACGAACTGATTTTAACTAAAAGTTCCTTGATTTCGGTTTCTGTTGCCTCGGGACATTCACACAACTCATGACTACTTTTTCCACAGAAGAAACACATAGACGAGTGAGTTAAATTTGTTTCTCGTTTTGTCGGTAGATTGTGCTTGAGGGCATCCAACCGTCTTGCAAATACAGATGCCATTGCCTCTGAACTTCCTTCAAATTCTGGAGTAGGTTGTGTAGGTTTTAGTTGTGTGCGTTTACCATCAGAAGTGACCTCGGTATTAGTAGCAAGCCTTAGAATCTCTTTTGATGAAGTATAAACATGTTCTTTGTGAGAATTGCCCATAGACTTTGAATGATTCCGATCATTAGAAAAAGCATAACTTCTCTGAATGTCAGGAATAGCGTTCAGATGCTCGGGGTAGCGTTCAACTGCCACTCGATTAGTGTGGTTGCTTTTTTCTAGCTGCGGGGTTTTGGCAGAAAGACGAGTAATCCACAAACTGCTAAAATAATTACTTTTCCAAGGCACATTGCTCAATGCCAATGGAGAACTTGGAGCTGTATTGCCTGCAGTTCCATCACATGTCGGGATTTTTCCTGCGCCTTTATTTTCTGCCAGATTAGCCTCATAGGCATATGAGATACGAGCCATATCTGCAGAGAATGCCCACGGTTGACTGGGCTGGCCGACAATATTTCTCGATATAAAAGGGTTTTCTTGTACATCTGAGACTATAATCTGCTTGCAAGTGTTCTCATCACAACCATAATGTGATTTTGGAGGATGTTTTATTGACGTATTGTCAGCCACTACGAGTTCTTTAGATTCTTGTAGGGAATAGTGTTCCGCCGGAGCAACTGTAGCAGGTATCTTAGAGCCTCGACTGTACAAGGACTGAAACATAGTTTGGAATCCCATACTTAGGTTTGGAGAATCATGTGGTCTGATGCACGCAAAATTTTCCCGTTCATCCTTGATTTGAACATCATTCAAACAGGAGGGTGAGAGACCTAGAGCAGAAGACTCTTCTTTACAGGAATCTGAGAGACCTTTCACCATGTTCGATATCCAGATCATAAAAGAGCTATGAGGTTTAATGACGGATGTTGAACCATGACTCCCTTGCTTTTTCATCCTTTTGCTGCTATGAATCGGATCTTGATCAGAGCTCAGTCTCTTTATACCCCGTGATGAAAACCCGACACTATTACAACTTTCCACACTCTCATTGCTGCCATCATCATTACCATTGGCCGACATTTGGTTAATATCTGCCTCGGGTAATGCTTTCTCCTTACCCTTCTCTTGATACAGACAAACCTCATTATTCAGTGGAGATGGAACTCTCGTTTCTCCTAAACTCAGAGCCTCTTTCACAATAGGATTACACAATTCATTTTCAGCAGATGCCTCGAACTTAGAAAAAAATATGTCAGCCTTATTCTGCTTCGACCCCCCGCTAGCTGATGTTTCTTTATTATCCGGCTCCATCAGGGATTGTACATAGCTATCTTTGGATAACTTCGTTGCATTAGCTTTGGAACAAGTTGCAACATCTAATTCCGCAATATCATTGCCTCTAGTATTATGCATGGCATCCTCCTCTTTTTTGTAAGAATTCTCCATCTGAATAAAACTTTGAATGCAAGCTCTCTCCTCTACTACACCAATTTCTGCTAGATATCAGCTCATAAGCATTTCATTGAAAATTTATGATCGACACTAGAAGAAATTAACAAATTGACTAAGAGGTAATAGCATCATAGAACAGATTGGAGTGCAATATGTACCATGCTGAGCTGAGAAAAAATTCGCTTTAATCAGCTAACCAATTGAACTGACTTAATTCGGTTTTGGTTGGTCCATCAAATCCGTCTCTAATCTTTTAAAACTTTTCATTAGCTCATTTTGGTTTTAGTTATTTTTTCTCAAAACCAAACTTGGGGGAATTTATGCATATTTTTAGTTCAGTTAGTTTGAAAATTTTGACTACTTCGATTATGTTAGTTTGGGTTTTTGTGAAAATATAGGTCGATTTGGTCATTTTATGAATATATTTGGTTTGTTCAAATTTTGAGCATTCGGCTTAGCAAGTAGCTGATGTGACAGACCACTCATCCGTCATCATGTTTAGCCAAAAAAGAACAAAAGTGACTTACTTTCTTTTAGTTTAGTCTCCAAATTCGGCATTGGCGATGACAATATCAGTATTCCATCATCAATAGATAGTTCATCTCCTGCCCCCACAGATCGGACGCCCTGAGATGGAGACAAAACCTTACTGCTTGGTCCCACATTCCAAGGGAGAAAAGGTTTTTTATCAGATAAGCTGGATTCGTCACATTTAAGACCCAAACCTTTACGTGGCGACCAAACTAATTCTGATAGGGGATCAGATGATGCAAATGTCATGTCCACCTTCAAGTTTGCATTTACACCTGCACCCGACACATTGTTCGACTCTGTTTGGACGCGGTAATTTGCAGAACCTAAAGAAAGTGCTAAATCTAAGTCTTGATCACTTTTATTCATTATCAGCAGTGTGCCAATTGTGAACATAAAACCTGAAAATAGCAAATAAATAGTTATAAATTTTACAAACTTTCATATCTATGAAAACGAACAAAATATAAGTAGCGCAGATGCAATCCCTGTGATTAACATATAATCTAGAGCAAGCTTAAGTCACGTTTCTACATGACCGTCACATCCTATATCCGTGGCTATTCAGTCTGCGTAAGTGAAACTCTACAAATGTGCTCCACTAGCAACTACTTCAAATCTACTCTTGCCTTGTGAAAAAAAATAATACAGGTTGCTAAAGAGTACATTGGATAGTCTTCTAAAGCCATTTATACCTCTCCCACAATCCAACGTGAGACCAAATATTTCATTAAGATCAAGGGCGGCCCCATAGTTTGTTCTAAGTGGTGGCTACTTAGTTTTGGCTACAAAAATTCAGTGAGATACAATGAACAATAGAAATACAAGGGTAATTTTTTTCAAAATAAAAGGGAACATATACATGAAACTTGGAAAAAAATTCATTTGAGATGGCTAACTATTCCATTGCTAGGCGCACAGCTGCTGAAAGGAACCGTGGAATTTAAGAGGTCATTGTCTTCAATGATTTTGGACTTAAAATAATTGTATGATACCTAACAAAGAATTTGAATAAGTAAGAACATTTCCCCGAGTCACTACAATAAAAATGACATTAATCAGAAGGATCACATCTAAACCAAGTACACCGGAATACATCTACCTTTCAACTAGTTACCTAAATTATTAAAAGTACAAAAAGCGCGCTTCGACTTAAGGCACAACTCTTGGGCCTAAGGGCAGGCCATGGCATTTCCTCCAGTTAAGCGGGCACTATCACCGTGAAGCACACGCCTTGCACCCTCCAAAGGCTTGAGGCATGAGGATGAAAGGATTGTGAATCCAAGGTGAAATATAATGTATCAGCCACACATATTTAAGCACCCTTTGGCTCGGTTGATAGGATAACGAGTGTTTATTTATTGAATGATAAATCATTTTATTTAATAAGATAAGAAATAAAAAAGAATAACTAATCAGTGAACCAAACGTAAGCTGAACATGTATTACAAATCTATCCTCATTTAATCATCCTTACTAGTATACTAATGAAGAATTGTCTGACTAAAGTTTCTTAGGAACTAAAATATAAATTAGATGCTGTTTGACATACTTTTCTTCCTACATTTAGATTCTAACATATTATTCGTTAATGCGCCTCACGCTTTTATAAGTCAACTACTCATTTCTCGCCTTTGCCTTAGGCCCCAGTGCACAAGCGCACCTTCCCGTGCATTGCACTTTCAATAACTATGTGATTACCACAGTCCCTCTTCCGAGTAAGCAAACCAATTACAACATTGTGGACAGACCTATTCAAGGGAATGCCTCGCCCACACTTCCTACTCTTTTTCTTTCCGTGACTTTTATGTTGTACTGGTTGGTCGGCATGGCCGCGAAGGGTGTTGGGAGACTGATGTTCAAATTGAATTTCGCATAACATTCGCGGTTACTCCAGAAAATTTTTTTTTTTTGAAAATAAAAAAATTAAATACTTTGGAAAATTTTGGACAAATTTTTAATGAAAAAATTAAATAACGTTCTGTGACGGCAGAGAAATCGCCTAACAGTGTTATAGTATACATCCGTTTTAGCATGAAACTTTATTGTGATGCCCGCGGTTCCCATTACGGAATAGCCGTTTCGCAACCGATTTTGCGAACCATTGCTTGTATCCACTCAATATCTTTTACAGAAACTAGTGTACACCCTTCACTTGAATATTCTATAGTTTAGCCCTTCACAACAAAAAAAAATCTGTTATCTCAAATTCCAGTTATGCAGCCATTTTAAACATATTCACCAACCCCAACCTTCCCCCCACCCCCCCAAAGAACTAATCTTCTTGAACCATCAGTGAAGCAACATCACATATCACATAAAATAATCGATATAGAATCAACTCAAAGAAACGAGTGAAACATGAGTGGTAAAAGAGAGGGGGTGGGGTGGCCAAGCACGGGAGGTCACTTTCTTTCTTGTTAAACCTTCTTATGCATTAAACCATGACAATTATTCTGGCCATTTCATTTTGTTATCTTTCTTCTAGACAACATAATCTCTTACAGAGTCATAACACTGATTCTGACGAGAAAGGCGCCACGAATTCAAGCAAATTAAAGCAAATACTTTCACAAGTTGAGGAGTCTCAAATCAATCTCAAACCTAATGATGTATATTTTAAAGATATAAAATTTGAAACGATAACAAATTTGACGGGAAAACGGCGTGGAACTAAAATTCCAGTAAAAAATCAAGCAATTAAACATAAAATTTCAGAATATTTTGGCCATGAGCCATTCATAGAACTGTTACTTGTGATTCACGTACCGCAAAGGCTATTCTCCGATCTTCAAGCAAAACAAATTTAGAAAATCATAAAACATATATACATACAAGGAAGTGACATCAAACCACAAATAACAAGATTCAGAGAATGAAAACCTGTAGAAACTCAGCTTAAAACAGCTTTTTCTTAAAAAAAAAATAAAATTCCTATTTGCTTCTAGTTTCAAGAAACTGCATGTCATATTTGACAAATCAAGATTCTTCACAATCTAGATAAACCAAACCAGAAAGTTGAAAGAAAAACAATTTTCCTATTTGCTTCTAGTTTCAAGAAATCGCATGTCATCTTTGACAAATCAAGATTCTTTAGAATCTAGATAAACCAAACCAGAAAGTTGCTTTCTCGGAGTCCATACAACAAAAATCCATAATCCCAAAAGTCTTGTTCAGTCAAGAAATCTTCAAATCTTTCAATGCATACAACAAGATAACTACTCCAAAAAACCCATTTCAGATTAACAATTCCAAGAAGACCCACATACCTTTTTCAACTCTTTAAACAATCCGTTCCAGTTGAATCAAAACATTTTTGGCTATAACCCACTTTTCCCATAATAGAAAATATATAATTTATTTATTACACAGAAAAGCCCCAAAACAGTTTGAGAAATTAGCGAGAAAACGAAAGAATTGTATTAAAACTGGGCTGGTAACCCAAAAGGAATGATTGTAGGGTGTTCAGGAACAGTAGTTCAAAGATGACAAAGTTCATACAGTTGTGGTTGAGAGGCTGCCACGTGGCCTGTAGCATGCCACCCCCCACAAAAGTCCCAAGTTATCAATTATTTATTTTGTCTAGTTTTGTACTTTGGTCTTATTATTTATTTATTTATTTTCGTAAGTTTGTTCGCGGTCTCATTTTTATAATCCGATTTTACCAACACCAAAACATATATAAATATATATATATATATATATAATTTATATATATTGATCTTTATAATTACTTATCGGGAGTTACTGATAAAAAAATAATCAAACATACAATTTTATTTTATTCTATATTATATATTAAAATTATTTTTTTGAAACATTATATATTAAAATTATTGACAATGAACGATGCTTAGAAATACAAAGAAATCAAAGCCATGATTAGTAAAAAAAACTCGATAAATTTAACCCAAATTAGATTCATCAAGTTCAAGTCTAGTTTGGGAAACAGAAGCTCTTACTCGAGCTCAATTTTTTTATTTCCGTACTCGAGTAATAATTTTTTGGGTGAATTTTTTAAAAAAAATGGTCCCATAAATAGAGTTCTTTATAATACTCGTTCCAAATTTTAGTACTAATCAAATGTAATCTAAATGAAATATTTAATTCAAAAATAGTCCTAAGTTTTTGTTTTTAATCATTACTAGTCCTAAAATTTTGTTTTTTAATCAAAAGTTGTATCAAATTCCTCTATTCAATTATATGACAACTTTGTAAAAAAATAATTTTTGTGGACTGAATTTGTTAAAATATCTACGTGCGATTATTTTTTTATTAAAAACAATTGATGTGGGACTATCTTTTAATTAGTCCTAAATTTGGGATTAGTATTGGAAAAGTCCATATTATATGAGCCAATATTTGAATTTAACCCTAAATTTTTATTGTTCTTAAAGATTATTTCAATCTTCCAAGATAACGGTAAATTTTAGTTAATTTTTTCAAGATTTCAAAAAAAAAAATTCATTATTATATCATATTCTTATGTAAAATATAAAATTTTCAAATAATTTTATCAAATCATTTTTGATATAGTTTCACACTTGTAGTAATACGAACATTTCTAAAATTACTCGGTGCAGTGTCGGATATTTCTATGATACCGACACTCATCGAACACGTATCGGACACACCACGTGGCTTGTTCATAATTTTTTTGAAAAAAATAAAATCAGACACTCCCCTCAAAATTGGACACTCGTGTACAATTTAAAAAATTTTGGCTAAAATAGATTTGGGCGTGTTAGTTAATTATTTTAATTAAAATACACATTCGGTGTTAGTATGAGTTATACTATGATAATTTTAGTGACATGAATTTATTTATATGTTTTTTGAATTTGGTGAATTTTTTTATGGACAAATATCGAGCCGGTACTAAAAGGTAAAACTTTTTTCGGCCTAATCCACCAACATATTTAACTTTCATTTAAATCCATTTTAAATCAAAATTACTCAAGTATCCCTCATTATCTTTTTCCTTACGTCTGTTAGGGTAGCAGAGCTCCGCCATGTCACGGTGATGGAAGTTATAAGACAAAGGTTGAGCAATTCTCTACTATTCGAGTTAAAGCATGAACCGACCAACTTCCACTGATGCGTAGCGTTAAGGAAAAACAAAACAAACTTCAAATTTCAGCAAAGTTCGAAAGGGAATGGCGGAGATTGAGACTTTGTTGCTGAACGGAGCCGCCGAGTTGGCGGAAAAAGCATCGGAGAGCGTGAGAAACCAGCGAAGAGAAGCATCAGTTCAAAAACAGCTGCTCGTGTCGCTTCGCTCGATGTCTTCCGAGGAATTAAGCGACTATCACGGCATGATATATCAGATCTGAAATGCCCACCTATTCTATCAAAATTTTTACTATAAAAAATCAAACGTCAATATGTACTCGGAAACCCTGTTTTTTATTATTATTAAATACAGTATTTGATCGGTGCATGTAATTTACATACATCGATAGACTCAGCGGGTAGACTATATCTTTTTTAAAACACATCACATGAGTCTAGGTGCATGTAATTTACATGCACCGATAGAATATGCTTTTTTTTTGCTAAATACAATATATGAGTCTATCGGTGCATGCAATTTACATGCACCGATGGACTCAGGCGGTGCATGTAATTTACATGCACCGTTAGACTATGTTCTTGGTTAAAGAGTGTATTGGTGCATGCAATTATATGCACTGTATATCAAAGCACACTTTTTAGAACCATTTTATTTTTTGCAACTATAAGACTCAGGCTGTGCATGTAATTTATTTGCACCAATATATTATTTTTTGGTTAGAGACAATACTTGCTTTCTTCATATTGTTCTGCTAGTTATTCGTCAAGTTGGAATAATTTCCTTGATTTCATTGTTGCTTCTGCTACGAGTTACTTCAAGATTTTCCTTCAATTGTTGTGTTAGGTCGCCTTAATTATTCTTTTACCTTGAGTTACGTACTGGTGATGTGCTTCTTATTCAAAAGTTAGAACTTGTTGGCTTTGGGAGTGCCTATCTTTGATTCAATATGCTGGACTGGTTGTTGATGCTTATGACGATTATGGTTTGATTGGTGCATGTGGGTGCATGTATCTATATTTTTTTGTTAAAAACATTATCTAAGCCTATCGGTGCATGTCATTTATATGCATCGGTAGACTTAGACAGTGCATGTCTATTAAATGCATCGACTAATTAAGTTGAAATCATTGGTGCAGAATCCGCTATAATCAAGAAACAATGAAGCTATTAACTTCAACTTTTTTTCCCATAGAACGTGTTTCCTTTTAATTGTCCCCATTAATAAAAAATATAGTCTATCGATGCATGTAATTACATGCACCGATAGACTCAGGCAATGATAATTCATCTCCATGTGGCAGAAATTTTTTGAGAAAATTTCTTGATTTCTGTAAATCGATTTAACGCGTAAGGATGAACATGAGCATTGATTTTCAGGATCGATGGTTGTAAATTGTTGCCCACCTTCAGATCACGACAGGTGGAAATTAACCAACCAAATTGTTTGTGTTATGTACGTGGCTTGCGCACAGATTTAGACATGCATATTTGCCTTGTGAACATAGATATATACATTGTAGTTGAAAGTCAAAGGTGGATGAGAGTATAATATATTTCATATGAAATTTTTGAATGATTGAGTACAAGAAAAGGAAGCTTTGATAGTTTATCTGCGCGTCAAAGAATTACGTGTCTGGAGAAGAGTGTGGGTGATGAAGGTATAGAGCAATGAGTATTTTAGTATTAATTAATGGACTAATTAGATCAGGGTTTGATAAATGGACTTATTTGAAATAATTTTTTTAAAAGATATATTTATATGAAAGAAGATTTTTTTGGGAGATTTAATTGAAAGATGTTTTGGAAAATGATACATTTATGTAATTTCCTCTATTTTTATTGTTATATTTTATTTGAATATGTTTGTTAAATTTTAAGTTAATTGAAGTAATACGTATTTGGTGTTAGTATGAGTGATACTATAATAATTCCAATGACATGCATTAATTTATATGCTTCTTGAATTTGATAAGAATATTTGTTGCTTTTATATGGTTTTAAAATTTACAAAATGTAAATTTTAGTATTTTGTAATATAATACATGCATAATATATATAAAAATATACAGACGTGTCCCAACCGTATCATGTCCTGAAAATTTTAAAAATTCTTGTAGCTGTTTTCGTGTCATGTCATTATCACCGTGTCAGTGTTCATACATCATAGATAGTCACAAATAAAATGAAGCATTCGATTTATTTTCTCAAAAAGCATTCCATCAAAATATTTTTCAAAACCTCTAAGCTGGAAACTCCTAGAAAAACCAAACATTACTTTAAATTTTATTGCATTATTATAACAAAAGATTCGAGCCCCATTGAATTTAGAGTAGCATTTTATTTTATGATTAAATAAATGATTAAGATTTAAATATCATTATATATATTTTTAAATTGGATTTGAATATAATATTCTAGCACACCATCTTTCACAATGTCACATGGGTGATTTGGTAGTGGAGGATCATTCTAATTATGGAAACTTTAACTTTAATTAAATGCATGTCACGTGCATTTATTCCACTTAATTAAACATAATTTGTAGATTTTCTCTTCTACTTATAGAAAATTGCAACCTTTGACCTGATACAAAAGTTGCTCATTGTACGACTAAAATATCTATTATGCGTGGACATCGATACGACAACAAGGATACGATGACACGGATTTCAAAATTTTCAGGATACGACATGGCTGAGACAAGCATGTATATTTTTATATATATTATGCATTTACTTATTAAAAAAATACTAAATTTACATTTTTTAAATTCTAAAACCATGTCAAAAGCAACAAAAATTCTTACTAAATTTAAGAATCATATATATAAATTCATGTAACTGGAGTTATCATAGTATCATTCATACAAACAACAAATACATATACTTCAATTAACATAAAGTTTAACAAATACATCCAAATAAAATATAATAACAAAAATATTCTTACCAATTCAAAAACATATAAATAAATGCATGTCACTGACGATGGGCGTTTCCGACACGGGTGTCCGATTTCGAGAGGAGCGTCCGACACTGGTGTCCGATTATTTTTTTTAGACAAATTAAGGACAAGCCACGTGGCGTGTCTGACACGTGTCCAAGTAGTGTCGGTATCCTAAAAGCACCGATACTACATCGAGTGATTTTTAGAAATGTACTTACATCATAGAAAAATATAGATTTACAGTACCGTAAGTAGCATCCTTAAGGATGATTATCATGTACTTACGAATATGATGGCAACGCAACACGTATCGAAAATGATGACACATATTGCTATCCTACCCGTAAGGACGAGAAACCTAGACTAGATGAATATCATGCCCACATATAATGGAAATAATTATACAAAATCTTGAAATATTTAATTACATTATGATTACTGTGTCAAACTATGCAAAATGTTCAGAGTATAACTAAGAATAAATTAGGTGCCAAAAAAAATATACATAGATTTTATGCGTATTGGGCAATTCAATAATGTTTTATTAGATGTATCTTACTAATATATAATATGATGCAATTAAATTTATTATTATTTTTCAAAATTTAATATCTAATATGGTACAATTAGAGATAATCAAGTCGGGCCAGACACATGCGTCAGTCTTCTCCAAGTGTTTCTATTGGTCAAAATCTGTTCTTTAATCATCTCGAAATCAAAGTCTTTGTGTATCGTTTCGAGCTATGTCTTCTTCTGTCATCCTCTCGCTCTCGTGAAATGAACAAAATACATGAAATCCACTCGTCACACAAGTGCATTGCTGGGCCTACGTCGATTTTCTTACATCTTCTCTTCTATAAAAGCTGCATATACTTCAACTCGAATATCTTCGTTCCTTTATCTATCCTGGTCTTACAACACATCCAATGAAGCATAAGCATCTCTGTTACACTCATCTTTTGGATGTGATTCCTCTTGGGTGCCCATCATCCCGTCTCATACAACATAGCAGGTCTAATGTTATATCTATAAAACCTTCCCTTCAATTTCAGTGGGATATTACGATCGCATAGAATTTCGATAGCATTTCTTCATTTCAACCGGCTCGCCTGAATCATGTGGTTAACGTCACTGTCAATCTCTCCATCCTTTTGGGCGGCAATCGTTCTTTGATGGTTGCTTCTGATGGTCAAGCTGACGACTACTTGGGAGGCAACCCAAGCAATATCCTTACTATTTTGTTTTCAATTTTTATTTTTTTTAGTTTTATTTTCTCTCGAGTCAACTATTTTTTACTATTGCATTCTTCTCTTGCTAGGTACTCAGTTTGAGTGATAAACCCTACAACATCGGAGCTTTTGAAAGCCAAATCTTCCTGAACCCTCGTGCAATCGTATTGATCAGGGGAGTTCTCTTTTTCCTTTTGGATTCTTTTCAACATTGAGGACAATGTTTTATTTAAGTTTGCGCGAGTGACTTGCATGTTTTACTTGTTTAATCTGCATGTTGTGTGCTGAATTGACACTTGAATCGTTCGATTTTAATGAGCTAATTTTTTTTATGAATTCATAAATTGAGACAATAATGAATTATAGTAGTGGCTACTGTTCCATTATGATGTTAATCTCATCTTACATGTCGACTCGAGTCTTGAAAACTGTTGAACTTATATGAGAATACCTTGTTTGAGTTAATATGTTAATACTTTTAGCACAGTGAGTCATGATCTTGTGGATTGCATGTTGAATAGTGACAATTGTTGTGAATTCGATGATTTATCTTGAGCATCTTAGAGCTACTATAGAACTTATTTGATGACACTTTGAGGCAAAATTTTATAGTCATGAACTTGATTTGGAGATGATCTAGGCAATCTTTGGACTGTTTGAGTCTTTCAAACTTACCTAGTATATATCAATCTCTAGTGTCCTATTTTGAGCTTTATTGAAAAAGAATGGTATATGAATTGCATATAATTAGACCCTCATTCAACATTTTTTGATAAACTCGTTATACTTACCATATTATGAGCCTAAACTGAAAAATTTATCCTCACCCTAAGGGAATATAATGAATCTCATTTATTGCACGTGAATTGTTATATCTTGATGAGCTTAGGGAAAAATGTTGATGAATGATAAAAAAGAAAAAAGAAAAAGAGCCTTGAGAAAAGATTATATAAATAAGACCCAAAGTGGCCAAGGCTATAAAAAATTAGAAGAGAAACTCGATATGTGCTGAACTATGAACGTTACAAGATTATACTCTCCTCTTTTTGCTATCCTATCTTTTCTTTGTAACCGATACCAAAGGCCTAACATTACAAGCTTATGATGACCTTTTGATCCAAGTGTAGGGAGTGACTACATTAGTGGAGGAGTGTTTGAAAATAGACATGTGGGGTGCTCAACGATAATCTTGATTTTAAGTTGATTAGCATAATTTGATCTTGAAGATGTGTATGAAACTTGAGATGAACAATAGCATACACACGTTCCGAGTTTGAGATATGTTGCTTGATATGGGGAAAAACGTCTTGTTAAATTTGTTAATTGATTCTTGTCTGTCTGTAAGTGAGATGTCTGAGCTATTTAGTAACCATGAATTGATTCATTTGAATTATCAATGTTGAACTCTACATTTGATCTTATTGCTTGCTTGAGATCGCCCGTTGAAGAATTCTGAAAAATAAAACCTTTTAGAGTTTGGGTCCTACAAGGAAGCTTCATATTTTCACTCCTCTATAAATATGGGACGAAAATCAGATCTTAAACAAGACTTTTCATACCTAGGATGAGCTTCCATCCCATCGTCCACTTTCGCCATCAACCACAATCCATCCATAAATCATCATAGCTTTGGAACAAGCCAACAAGGAGATTCGAGAGACGATCGAGAAGGAAGCGAGAGATGAAGCAATGATCTACGAACGAAGTCGACATCGAGAGTTTTTCTTTGTCTTTAATCATTAGTTTTAATTGTTTGGATTGATTATGTTGAACTAAAAATATTTATCGGGGCTAGGCAATCCGTTGTTTTGAACCTATGATTTGATGATTTTTATTTGATTGAATTCCTTTATTCTATGCGTATAATTTATTGGTCTTTATGCTTTTGAGGGTTTGGTCATCCTTGAATGATTGTTTTATTGCAATTGACTTGACCATACGATATTGTAATACGATATAGTAAATTGTACCGTGGGTTTTAGATTGAGAAGGACCAAGTAAAATCTAGCACACGTGTTATAACAATAGATTTACCAAAATCCAAGGCTAGTAGTTTTCACAAATCTTGATGCGAGATTGATTGTCTAATAAAGATACTTGAGTAGCTTATTGCAACGTTAATATTAGAATTTTTATAGCTTGACCATAGTATAACGAATGCATTAGAAAAACTCATCACCTTAGAAATAATTTGATAATCGATCGAGAATTGTAGGGGATTGCATTGGTGAACCAAAGTATCGATAATAATTTCTAGTGGATTTTACTCGTTAACTTTGATTACCTTGGTTGGATTATTATTAGTATTTTATATTTGTTAATGTTTAATTATTCATTCATTATCGTAGGTTACATATAGTTTAAAGACATCTTATTGGTACTTACAGTTAGTCCATATGGGTTCGACAACCTGAACTTAATCATCTATACTAAAACTTGACAACCGTGCACTTGCCTTATAATCATGCTACACTGAAATTTACTGTTTAAATAAATCGCGATCAATCCTTAAATGAATCACGTGATTAAGAAGTTAACATTTAGGTTAACAGGGTTAAGATAAGTTTGCTACTTATCAAAATTTTTCACTTCTAGTTATTACATTATTCCCACTAAATAATGTACATAACACCATTGGCATCATCTAGGAATCAAAACCTTCTAGTATGCTTTAAATCTAGACCAGTCTATCTTTTAGTAGCGAAATGTAGACTCACAATCCCGACCTCTCATGCCTAAGAGTTCCTACAGAACAACCACACATCATGAGTTTATAGATGATAACTATAACTCAACATCAAATAAAAATGCATAAATATTGTATTGAAAATACTTTCTGTATTTCATGCATCGAAATACTCCTCATTGGTTATCTTATACATACATAACATCACAATATACTAATATGTCATGACATGTCTCATTCATCATCCTATTATAATGGGACATATGATATTGTCTTTCCGCTCAATATGTCAGTGGCTCAGCCTTCACATCTTCATATTAGCAGCACATATCATATTTTCCGTCCACTCGTTATAACAGTCTCATCTAATGCCTCAATAGCATCATGCCTCAATAGCATCCAACATCATAGCATCATCCCTCAATAACATCCAACATCAATGAAACTCGTACGTACATCAGATAATCATCAATACTCGTACGTCTACACATAGTTGTTGTTCGTTTCAAAATATAGAAACTCAGGAGTTACTGATTAACCTCCTCTCTAACCTGTCCCCTTGGATGATGCTACATGAAATTCAATAATTCAATGTTTATAATAGGCTTCATCATAAACCAATACCAAGAAAATACAAATTCTCAAAAATCATCAACCGACGATCGATCAGTCCTCAACATGCGGTCGATCTCTTCGTCCTTCACAAAACATTCTGCCTAGTACGCAATTGATCTCTTCTCTTCACGCGATTGATCGGTCGCACTCAAGCGAGCAATCGGTCAAGCTCAAACCGCCTTAGTATTTTTCTGGCCTCACGTGATCAATCGCCTCATGCGATCAATCAGTACCCGACATGCGATCAATCACGCGACTCTGAAAATTTCAGATCATGGCGATTTTCATACATATCTTCCATTTCCAATATAATACTACAAATAATATCCCACAAATTGCAAAAAAGCATTACTACATCATCATATATACTTCTTTTCTCAATAAAACAAGTTTATTACTTCTACTTCAAATCGTATCAACTCAATCATATATAAAACTTGCTTCACCTCCTACCAAGAAATCATCTACTCAACTACAAGTTAACATAGCATAAATACTTACCAAGTTTGATTTCACTCTATCTGTAGGGTCTTCCTACCTTAATATCATTTAGTACACATAAATTGGACAGAACATGCATTTATAACCTCTTAAGAGTTCCGGTTGTAGCTTGAGCTAAGGAGATTACAGGCCAAAAATAAAGTTTCCAAAAGCTATTTAATTACATTCCCAATAAAGAATGTTAAAGCTATAGATTCACACTACTCCTAGAGTAGAGACTATCAAAATCCTGCATCCTACATTCATCATGCTCCCTTTAGCTCACTTCCTCAACCCGACCCTAAGCCCTTGGTCCAAAAGTGTACCTACAGGGATAACACATCGTGAGCATACACATATTTACTTAACATTATATAAAAGCATACAATAATGCATAACATCTTAGTTAAGTAAAGGTTATTGGTCGTCCTTCGACTTCCTTGTTATCCCTGACTCTTATTCATATATTAGGGCGTCTTACCCCATTGTATAGCATCTTACCATATCATCATCATCGTGTGGCATCTTACCACGTGGGCATCTTACCCAATCATATGGCGTCTTACCATATCATAAACATTGCGTGGCATCTTACCACGGGGGCATCTTACCCACTCACGTACTTTGGGTGGCATCCTACCACATGGGCGTCTTACCCAATCATACACGTCGTATGACCTTATCACAAACTTCGTCATTATAGACGTCCTCATAAACATCATTATCATAAACATCATCATAAGCATCATCATCGTAACATCATCATAAGCATCATCATCGTAACATCATCATAAGCATCATCATCGTAACATCATCATAAGCATCATCATCGTAAATATCATCATAAGCATCATCATCGTAAATATCATCATAGACATCATCATCATAACATCATCTTAAACATCATCATAATATGTAAGGGTATGGTTTACCGTCCGATGCTCGTACGTCTCTTACATACCTTAATTCCAAAAGAAGGAGAAATCGTAGACTTTATCTCCTTGAAGTCGTGGGTACCTGGGACGGTTATCTTGTAGGCTCCAAATCCTAGCAAAAATCACACAAACAAAGTTTTTGTGGAACTTTTCTTCTCCTCTTTTGGTGGAACTCGAAAATGGGTAGGGTTTGGGGTTTGGGAAGTGATTTGGGGATTTTTAATAAAGTGAAAGGTAAAGGGGTTAAAGTGATGGGTAGAGGATTTAAAAAGGGGTTACTTTAACTTAATTAAAATTGTACTCCAAACTTAACATGATGTATAAAATGCTCCAACATAGTATTTTAAAAGGCATTTTACAAGAATGCTCCAAACTTCATCTAAAATCACATCCTCCTCATATCTAATAATTAACACAATTAAATCATGTTAACATCTTAATACCCAACACATAAATCCATCAACACATGATACATCATATAAACATAATTAATGCCTTACTTGCAATTAATTAATTTCGGGGCATCACATTACTCCCCTACTTACAAGATTTCGTCCTCGAAATCGCATGCACTTACCCAAAAGAAACTAAACATAAATCATACCAGAAAATAGTTCGGGGTAATGCTGCATCATATGCCGCTCCGTCTCCCACGTAGCCTCCTCGACACCCCGACGATCCCACTGAACTTTGACCATCGGTATAACTTTGCTTCGTAGTCTGCGATCCTCACGATCCAGAATTCTGACTGGTCGTTCAACGTAGGATACATCTGAGTCTAACTGCACTTCAGTAGGCTGTAAAATATGAGACGGGTCTGGCTCATACTTCCGTAGCATAGAAACATGGAAAACATCATGAATCCCAGATAAAGACGGCGGTAGAGCCAATCGGTAAGCCAAAGTGCCGATACGCTGTAATACCTCGTACGGTCCAACATACCTCGGGGATAACTTCCCCCGCATACCAAAACGAACAACACCTCTGAAGGGTGAGATTTTCAAGAAGACCTTGTCTCCTACTTGAAATTCTAGCGGCCGTCGCCTCTTATTTGCATAGGCTGCTTGCCTATCTTGGGCCGCTTTCATCTTTAAGCGTATCATCTTAATCTTTTCCTCCATGTCCTTAATCATATCCGGTCCTCCGACCGCTTTACTCGTCAAGTCCTCCCAATACAGCGGTGACCTACATCGTCGTACGTAAAGAGCTTCAAAAGGGGCCATTTGAATGCTCGCCTGATAGCTGTTATTGTATGAGAACTCTACCAGTGGTATAGATTCTTGCCACGGAGTATCAAACTCCAAAACGCATGCCCTCAGCATATCTTCGAGCGTTTGTATAGTACGCTCCGTTTGGCCATCAGTCTGAGGGTGATAAGCTGTACTTAGTCTCACCTCGGTGCCCAAAGCTGTCTGGAGACCCTCCCAGAAATGAGAAGTAAACCTTGGGTCTCTGTCAGACACGATCGAGACTGGAATCCCATGCAACCTCACTACATCCCATACATATAATTGGGCCATCTTTAGATACGTGAAAGTCATACTGTAAGGGATGAAATGAGCTACCTTCGTCAGCCTATCCACGATCACCCAGATCGCATCAAATCCAGAGGCCGACATTGGCAAGTGGGTCACGAAGTCCATAGATATATGCTCCCACTTCCACTTAGGTACCTCCAAGCTCTTCAGCTCGCCACCAGGCCTCTGTATTTCTGCCTTTACTTGTTGGCAGATTAAACATCTCTTAACAAAACTGATCACATCACGCTTCATGCGTCTCCACCAGAATTGACCACTCAGGTCCTTCTACATCTTTCTTCATCCGGGGTGAATACTGAACCGACTACTGTGAGCCCGTTCTAAAATTCCTTTACGTAACTCTGGTGTATCTGGGACTACCCATCGGTCGCCCAGTCTTAACGAATCATCTTCAGCCACTCTAAACTTTGTTGGCTGACCTCGAAGTGCTTTTGATGACCATCTCTGCACTTCATCATCCGACCTCTGGGCTTTCCTGATAGCCTCAAATACGTCTGGCTCGGCCAATAAGGTCGACACTCGCACCGGCGACGTGTCTACATCGAAGTCATAGCCCAGATGGCAATAGGAAGTCATCAAAGCTGATAAACACATAACATCCTCAGCAGTGCTCTTCACCTTCCGACTTAAGGCGTCTGCTATTAAATTTGCTTTACCAGGATGGTACTCAATTTCACAGTCATAATCCCTGAGCAAATTCATCCATCTTCTTTGACGCATGTTCAGTTCAGCCTGAGTGAATAGAAACTTTAGGCTCTTATGGTCCGTAAAGATGGTAAACGTAGTACCATAAAGGTAATGACGCCAAATCTTCAAGGCGAAAATGATAGCCGCCAGTTCCAGATCATGGACTGGGTATCTGGTCTCATGAGGCTTCAACTGTCTCGAAGCATAGGCGACCACTTGTCTGTCTTGCATCAATACGCAGCCCAAACCCTGCAATGATGCATCCGTGTACAAGGCAAACCTCTTATCCTCAGACGGAATCACAAACACTGGAGCTGTCGTCAAACGACGCTTCAATTCTTGGAAGCTTTCCTCACAAGCTTCGGACCAAAAGAATGGGACTCCTTTCTGAGTCAGCTGTGTCAATGGCTTAGCGATCTTAGAAAATCCCTCGACAAAACGTCGGTAATAACCTGCTAAGCCAAGAAAACTCCGTATCTCGGGTACAAAAGTGGGTGCTGCCCACTCCATCACAGCTTCAATCTTCCTGGGATCCACAGATATCCCTTGGCTAGATATGACATGGCCTAGGAATACCACGCTGTCCAACCAGAACTCGCACTTGCTAAGCTTTGCATACAACTGATGATCCCTGAGGATCTGAAGTACTGTCCTCAAGTGCCGTACATGATCTTCTTCGGTCCGAGAGTAGATGAGTATATCGTCAATGAAAACTATGACGAATTGATCCAAAAATGGCTGGAACACCTTGTTCATCAAACTCATGAAAACAGCCGGGGCATTTGTCACCCCAAAAGGCATGACTAGGAATTCATAGTGCCCATACCTAGTCCTGAAGGCTGTCTTCTGAACATCCTCTTCTCTTACTCGAATCTGATGGTACCCCGACCTCAGATCGATCTTACTGTAGAGCCTCGTACCCTGCAACTGATCAAACAAATCATCGATCCTCGGAAGTGGGTACTTATTCTTCACTGTAGCTTTGTTCAGTTGTCTGTAATCGATGCACAAACGCATCGAACCATCTTTCTTCTTCACAAATAAAACTGGTGCTCCCCAGGGCGATACGCTAGGGCGTAAATAGCCTTTATCAAGGAGCTCTTGCAACTGAATCTTTAATTCCCTTAGCTCCGCTGGTGCCATCCTATAAGGGGCACGAGAAATGGCCGACGTTCCCGGTAATAACTCAATCCCAAACTCGACCTCTCTCATCGGTGGGAATCCGGGAATCTCCTCCGGAAAGACATCGGGAAACTCCGCCACTACGGGCACATCCTCAACTTTTACTTCTTCTTTCTTTTCCGTAACATCAACGGCATATATGAGATAGCCTGTATGGCCTCGTTCCAATAACTGTGCCATCTTGACAGCAGATATCAATGGAATCTTTGAGCGAGAACCCTCCCCATAGAACGTCCATGGAATTCCCATATCAGATTTGAACCGTACTGTCCTCTGCCTGCAGTTCACAACTGCCTGATACCTGTTCAGAACGTCGATGCCCAGAATGCAGTCAAAATCTGACATTCCTAGAACAATCAAATCTGACCTTAGTTCTTTATCCTCAAAATAAATGAGGCCATTGTAGACGATCCGATCAGTAATCATACTTCTTCCAGCAGGGGTCGAGACTATAAGAGGCGTGGGCGACGGAGAAGTGCATATGTGGTGTCTTTCCACAAAACTTGTTGACACAAAAGAGTGTGACGCACCTGTGTCGATCAATATAAAAGCAGGGTGCGTAAATAAAAGACACGTACCCGCTATAACCTCCTCCGGAGCCGCTGAAGCCTGCTCCCTTGTCAATGCATAGACTTGTCCTTGAGGTGGCCCCATGGGCTGACCTCCATGCTGACGCGGCCCAAATGGGGGTCTGTGCTGTGCTGTCCTATCCGCAGGCCTCCCCGCAGAACCCTGTTGACTTCCCCTGTTGGGACACTGTCTAGCAAAGTGGCCCTTGTCGCCACAAACATAGCACCCTACACAATCTTTCGTCGGATGTGGTTGCCCACAAAGAGTGCATTGGATCTTCCCGGATCTGTCTCCCTGAGACTGCCCCCCTTCCAGATGGGGCATCACTCCTTCGGTTCCCTTTCCATCTATTGTCAGACCTCTTACCACTGAACCTTGACGCCGATGAGTTCCCCCTTGACTTGAACTGATCATTCCTTGGCTTCAAATTATCCGGAGTGGATTTCTGAGAGGGTGCCGACGATGGTACAACATCAGGGTATGCACCCACTCCTAGTTCGGCCAGCTCGGCACGTGAGAGTGCATCGTCAAAGCAAGTAGGGCCATAAGTGATCACCCTATCGTATAGCTCCGGCCTCAAACCTTTCATGAAATTCCTCATCTTCGCTTGCGTGCTCGTGGCAATGTGAGGCACATATCTGAGCAAGGAGCAAAACTGAAGAGCATAATCTGATACTGACATATTACCTTGCTTGAGGTGAGTGAATTCATCTTCCTTAGCCTGTCGTGCTGCAGCCGAGAAATAACGGTTCAGAAAGCGAGTTCGAAACATTTTCCAGTTAACTTCATGACCTTGAGCCTCTTGCTCTACCACGGTGGTCTTCCACCACATTAGCGCCTTCTTGGCCAACTGGAACTCTGCTAACCGTATCCATGCTGTCTTCGCACATGGGGCTGCCACAAAGATCTTCTCTATTCTTTCTAACCATTCCTCATCTCGTTCCCCAGTTTCGGTTCCTTCAAAGGTTGGGGGTCGGTAAGCAAGAAACTGAGTTAAGCTTAGGTCCCCTGGCAACAACTGTTGTTCGGCCGGTTCATCATCAAAAGCTGGCGGGGGTAGGGGATTGGTACGCCACGCACTTGCATTGACGCTCACTGCGTCGCCTACCTCCACATTTGCTGCCATACTGCAACACAAGGGTTAACAACAAGATCCAAAAGCAGTTCGTATAAGACTTCGTTAGATAAACAAAACATGTTAGCACAACATCATGTACTTCATATGCAACTTATGTACAAAACATGTTCGAAAGTAAGCACCTAGCTAACTTATTGCTAAGGCTACCCTTCACTCATTCCCGGGTTATCTAACCACTGCTCTGATACCACTAATGTAGGGTCTTCCTACCTTAATATCATTTAGTACACATAAATTGGACAGAACATGCATTTATAACCTCTTAAGGGTTCCGGTTGTAGCTTGAGCTAAGGAGATTACAGGCCAAAAATAAAGTTTCCAAAAGCTATTTAATTACATTCCCAATAAAGAATGTTAAAGCTATAGATTCACACTACTCCTAGAGTAGAAACTATCAAAATCCTGCATCCTACATTCATCATGCTCCCTTTAGCTCACTTCCTCAACCCGACCCTAAGCCCTTGGTCCAAAAGTGTACCTACAGGGATAACACATCGTGAGCATACACATATTTACTTAACATTATATAAAAGCATACAATAATGCATAACATCTTAGTTAAGTAAAGGTTATTGGTCGTCCTTCGACTTCCTTGTTATCCCTGACTCTTATTCATATATTAGGGCGTCTTACCCCATTGTATGTCATCTTACCATATCATCATCATCGTGTGGCATCTTACCACGTGGGCATCTTACCCAATCATATGGCGTCTTACCATATCATAAACATTGCGTGGCATCTTACCACGGGGGCATCTTACCCACTCACGTACTTTGGGTGGCATCCTACCACATGGGCGTCTTACCCAATCATACACGTCGTATGACCTTATCACAAACTTCGTCATTATAGACGTCCTCATAAACATCATTATCATAAACATCATCATAAGCATCATCATCGTAACATCATCATAAGCATCATCATCGTAACATCATCATAAGCATCATCATCGTAACATCATCATAAGCATCATCATTGTAAATATCATCATAAGCATCATCATCGTAAATATCATCATAGACATCATCATCATAACATCATCTTAAACATCATCATAATATGTAAGGGTATGGTTTACCGTCCGATGCTCGTACGTCTCTTACGTACCTTAATTCCAAAAGAAGGAGAAATCGTAGACTTTATCTCCTTGAAGTCGTGGGTACCTGGGACGGTTCTCTTGTAGGCTCCAAATCCTAGCAAAAATCACACAAACAAAGTTTTTGTGGAACTTTTCTTCTCCTCTTTTGGTGGAACTCGAAAATGGGTAGGGTTTGGGGTTTGGGAAGTGATTTGGGGATTTTAATAAAGTGAAAGTAAAGGGGTTAAAGTGATGGGTAGAGGATTTAAAAAGGGGTTACTTTAACTTAATTAAAATTGTACCCCAAACTTAACATGATGTATAAAATGCTCCAACATAGTATTTTAAAGGCATTTTACAAGAATGCTCCAAACTTCATCTAAAATCACATCATCCTCATATCTAATAATTAACACAATTAAATCATGTTAACATCTTAATACCCAACACATAAATCCATCAACACATGATACATCATATAAACATAATTAATGCCTTACTTGCAATTAATTAATTTCGGGGCATCACACTATCAATAAGATTAAACTTGATTCCAAGTTCAAGTCTAAGAAAAGATGTAAGGGGAAGCAAGGGTTTGGAGAGAAAACTTGTAGAGATTACTAGGTGTGGTGTATTGTGAGTTTCCAATATGATATTGTCCATATATACTTACCAATAAATCATGTACATACATAATTTCATGTATTCTATCATACTCGGTTCACTCAACCCTAGTCCATCAACTACGGTAATTCGTTCAGCATTACCAAATCAACTAAATCACATACAAGGATTATTTCTAGGCATCACACTCAATCTCTTTCTCTATGGTGTGTCCTTCAAAATTAGGTCAAAAGTCCTTTTGAAAGAGTGGTTCATGCCTTTTATACATTGAATGCACAGAAAAGCCCATGGGCTATGAAATAAGTGGCGTTGGGGTGCCTGTCATTTAGGGCTAGGGTGCCTCTTCGTAAGTTTTGGTCTAAAAATTCCCTGTCGTTAGGCGCTGGGGAGTCTATCATCAAGCGCCTTAGCGCGAGGTGTTATGTCTAGTGTTGCAAATATCTTCCATAAATAGGCGCGGTGGGGCGCCTCTTTCAATAGGCGCTATGGCGCCTGTTGTAATTTCTCAAAACTTGATTTTCGCACTTTCCATTGCCTTCTCCCCTCGTTTCTTCTTTCATATGATCTTTTTCATCAAATCATCATCAATGTACGTCTTTTCATCAAAGTTCACACATTTATACATGAATTCGTGAAAAGCACAAAACAAACAAAACAATGCGTAATTCTGGACGAAACCAACATAAATCTCAATAATATTATAGAAATTATAAGTGCAAAATTGCACTTATAAAAATATCCCTCCTAGGACTTTATTGTAGGCCTTCTCCTAGTCTATACCGACCATATGCAGATATTTACTCATCCCTCGACCGCGCTCGACAAGTTGACAAAACAAATGGATAGCTTCCTCAGTTGACCGTCCTGACAAGAACCCTAATTGGTTCTCGGAGATCTTAATTCCCATCCTTAACCGACATTCAATTATCATATCCCAAAGCTACATTGCATGACACAAGAGTTTTATACCACGATAATTGGTCACAATTGTTCTTATAGATATGGATGATAGTACTATTTCTCCATTCATTTGGAATTTTGTTACTACTCCAAAAATTGTTAAATAGATCTGTTAGCCTCTTTATCCAAGTTGGTCCTAAACATCTCCATACTTCAATAGGATTCCATCGGGACAAACTGCTCTCCGTGTTTTCAATTTGTTCAAAGCTTCTTTAACTTCAGATTCTCTAATTCTGCAAGTAAACTAATTTACATCATGTTGATGGATGTTAAGATCACCTAAAACTTGGCTAAAGCCACTATTGAACAAGCTGTTAAGATAGTTCTTCCATCTGGTTCTGCCTCCTTGGTGTCCAATTTATCGTACACTTCTTGGTACACTTTAGCTCTAGCATCTCGACCGTTGTCTTCGCTTCTTCTTTTTTGGCAAGCTTATACCTTATGAAGGTTGCCACATTGTTGTTCTTCTTCATCTCTCTGTAAGCATCCCTCTTTATTCGAATAGTCTTCTTCACGTCTTCATTCCACCATGATGTGCCCTTACCTTGTGGAGCATATCATCTTTCCCCACAAAGCTGCTCTTTAGCTGCCATTTAATGCTACGAGCCATTTTTTTCCAGGTGGTATTGTGATCATCTATTGGCTTCCAATTTACTTCCTCGACTATCCTCTCTACAAAATTCCAGGATTACCTTCTTTTAACCGCCACCACTTAATTCTAGGTTCTAACTTATGTTAGTTCTAGAAACCCCATTCTTAATCTTAGCATCTAAAACTAGAAATCGGTGCTACACTCTCTCATGGAATTACCTTACAATCCAAGCATTCTACTTTATCTATCCTCCTAATAAAAATGAAATCTATTTGGGTTGCATTAGACCCACTTCTAAAAGTAAATAGATGAAAGGACATCTTCTTAAACAAGATATTTGCTAGGATTAAGTCATATGACATGACAAAATCCAAAAGTGAATTACCTGCGATGTTCCTCTCCCTAAGGCCATAACCTCCATGGAAAATCTCATACCCATCCCGACAGAACCTCTGCGCCCCATTGAAATACCCCGGTTGGAAAGTTTCTCATTAAGAGGGGTATTTCTAGCACAACGTCATCTAGATCTACCCAAAAATTTCAATTTAATAGTGCATAAGCACTAATGATATTAAAAATATTATTGCTTAAAACTAGCTTAACTAATATTATCCTATCTTCCTTCCTCCTAACTTCAACTACATTAGAGTATTTTTTTTGCTACGATTATACCTACCCATTATGGTTCTTATCCATACCTATATACCAAAATTTATAGTGCCAATGAGCTATAGTTTTAACTTTCTCATCTACCTATTTGGTCTCCTGCACAAACAAGATACTAATTTTTCATCTACTAATAGTCTTTACTAACTCTGCTATTCTACCAGTAAGGGAACCTATATCCCAAGAGGCTAAACGAATCCTATGGTCCTTGTTTCGAGCTAACTTCTTTACCCTGCTAGCTCGAGGTGAGAGAACTCTTGCTCTGACACTATACACAAGTGTCGATATGGTGCGTCGCTTAGCGACATAGCAACCATTGCCCACTTGCCACTACATCCAGGCTATGATGCAACATTATTTGACATGAGTGGGAAATTCCTTTCTCCAAGTTGGCATATACAAAACAAAATGGCCAACTCATCAACGACAATAATAGAGTCCCGAGGCCAATTTGAGAAAATATTTGTGTGCATCCGATTTAGGTCTTATTTATGATTAATTCAATATAATTGGTCTAAAATTGTTGTGATATTAGTTCTTGTATTTTTTATTTAAAATGTGTTGCTTTAATATTAATTAAATGTATAATTAGGGCCCAAACTGGATGCATATAATTATTTCACTCCAATTTGTGTAACAACATTTATTGCGATTAAAAAACTTGTGTAAAGAAATTGAAGTACAAGAACGTGTGCACAAGTAGAACTGTATATTCCAATGAGTAAATAAAGTATTTCTTGAACTAAAAAACATTAAATTTGGGTAATTTTTGAAAGCGAATCTAGTTTTTTCACTTCATTTTCTGTTTTTGGCATGTAACATACAATTCTTTAAATAAATTCATAAATTAATCTCGAGAAACTTAAAGGGACAATATTTTATTTTCTTAAATATAAATATTTAATTAAAAATTTATGAACCTCTAGAAAGTTTAAAAATAAATTATGATAACCGTTCTTTCGGGTTTATGTTCTTGCAAGACGTGTTCGTTTTTTATAAACAAAAAACCCTTAAAAAAACATGTATCGCTTGATGTTGCTTCAAAGACATTACTCTTAATGTCGACATCAAACAAACCTCTTATTCATTTCAGTCGCTCTAACCCCACCACTCAGAGGAACCCACTATCTTATCTTGAACTTGAATGGCAACAATTTTTATATCTACATTTCTCATAACAAAAGATTTATACTGAAAATGAGGTAGCAGAATTTTGTGGAAATCCCTAAAATAAAGGACCAAATAAGCTCAAAATGTACTAGTAGATGGTACCACAATGTGTCAATTTGGTCGACAAGGGTCCAAATATATGCATTGAATATACATTCCCATCTTATTATCTTCAACAATTATTGTTATTGTTACGAATATTTATGGTCCACTGCAGCAATAGATACCATCCAGCAATAATCAATGTTGGGTGGGAGAGGACCGCAAGAATAGTAGTGAAGGTGATACAAAAATCGAATCGTTTGGATACCATTTGTTTGGTTATTGTTTAAAATAATGTAAAGTGAAGGTTATTATTTATTTATAAAAAAACTCTGAAAAAAGAAGAAGTGGCTTGTTAAATTATCAAACTATCTAATAAATTAAATTAAACTATCCTATAAAAAGATGGAATCAATGACAATTTACTCACTGTAGAATCGCTACTAGTCATTTTACCCCCTGCTGTATCATGAGTAGACACTTAACTCACGTATGATTTTTAAATAGACATTTTACCCCGTGTAGCTTGCAAACAATAACACACTACTCCCATATGGAGAGGATGTTTTGCACGTATTCACAAACCACGTGGTGATAAACTGTCTATTTCAAACTACATCGAGGTAAATTACCTTTTTTGAAAATCACAAATAGTCTATTTCTCTATCGATCCCTTCTTGATTTGATGCTCTCATTGTCAAGCTTTTCAATCCATGGAGACATCCCACGAGGGATGATCCATCTATTGAGTGAATCCACAACTTCGGTTACTTTCACCATAAAGGAATTGATAAGGGATGTTCCTTTATTAATGACAATGACTCCATTATCAATCAGTAATGACTTTCATAGGCATGTTTTTAATAATCACTTCAAGGCTTGATTACTTTGAGGATTCTTTCTTTAGTTACTGTTGACAGTTAAATCAATGTGGGGACATTTTTGACAAAGATTAGGTACAAATAAGATATTGGCCTCACAAAATTATAAATTTGTTAATTAATTAGTAAGCAAACTCGATTAATAATTGTTTGTCCAAGACTTAAATTTGAGAGTAGAATGTGTACTCAACTCCTACATGCAAGGCATATACAAAATAATCTCAAGATTACAAGGATTTGAGACATAAATTGATTCTCTAAACCAGTTACAGAGAAAATTTGAAAGTAATATAATTTCTAGCTTTAATCTACAACCAACTGTGTACTATAATCATTTCTACCACTAATCAGACATCAGCTTCCACACCATTAAAATTCTCTTGTTCTTTTCATGCTATTAGCATCAAACAGTACAAACACATAACATTGACCATAATGGTTTCAAGATTAGTTTGGGGTTTTAGTGATGTTGCCCCTCATGTTGAAGCCCTATGAGACATCTGACAATTCATTTGGTATCAATATGGAATATTTCAAATGAATAGCTGAATTGACCTTAATAACATACTTTAGGGCCAACATAATTAAACCTAGTTTGGGTAGCATGTGATTTTAGCAACCGAAAGTCTAAACAAAAAACAAAGTTTTATATCTTCCCAAAAAAGATGAGAAATTATGATATTTAGGGCAGCTAAAAATATGTTGTAGGTATCATATCTGATCGATTTATAGATGCAAAACAAGCTTTTTTTCCCTAATTTTTTCATTCTGTAGGAGTTCAAAGATTTACCGTACTTTTAGAGATATGATATAATCATCTCAAGTGTTTTCTGGGGTATAGTTGAACTTTTCTGGATTTTCGTGAATATTCCCATATTTATTTGGATTTATATCTATCGTATTGAATTGTCGTCTTAACTAAAAGCTCGATCTTGTAGAGAGATTGAACAATATATTATTTATTCTCTAACACTCTCTTTCACTTGTGGAACAACTTGTTTACCTTTTTGGGAGGCCCATCAAATGGATGTTCAATATGAATGAAGTTGTTGTTTATGAGTTTTGAACTCATGACCTCAGTATAAGCCAGATGCTCGACAATATTATATTGTCGTCTTATCTAAAAGCTCAAGCTTGAATAAACAATTTATTATTTATTGTCTAACATATCGGACTGCCATCACACATAAATACACAAGTATTTGCTAAGCTATCGTGTCAGCTCGGTAGATCGGTCTAGTTGTTCTCCATGTATTTTGTCATGCAGAGCTTGGGATTTTAGCTATAGCATTGTACCTGAATAATTTTTTATCGGTAAATCAAAAAATATACTATTCAATAGAGTTGCTCCACGCATACGTAAATGAGAATACAATCATCGTGTCAAATCACTGATATAAAAATATTACATATAAGTCTAAGTCATAAGAATATAAATTGTTCATACAACGAAAAACATGGAATTTGATTAGAAGGAAAATTCTATCTCATTAAGAACAATCCTTAAGGTTGTGTGACATATATCTGAAGTTACAACTGATCAATTATATAACCTATAGTTGTCTGGAATTTGACATTTTATATCCGTAAAGACTCAAAATTTTACCATTTCTATGAAACAAGAATTCCATAATCAAATGTTCGATTAATTATCATATCATAATGTTATGATCTCAACTTTTATTATTTAAAACACACAATTATCATGATCATCAAGTTTAGTCTTTTAAGTATAAGTGTAAGATATAATTATTTGAATTGAATAAGAAGAATATTTCTTTTTTCAAATAAATAATTTTAAATTTTACTCCTCCATATTTTAATTATATTGCAACTAATAACAATCATCTCGAAAATAAACTTTAACATCTTATTTTCCTTAACTAGGATTAGGAAGGATTTGGATTTCAAATTCTTGACCCAAAAATACAATTTTTTCTATTACATTTGGGTCGAAACATTTTATTTGCGACATGGGTTGGGAGTGTGACCCAATTATTAGCCCAACTAACCTAAGTCCATTAACCCTTTTATTATTCTACACTAATCTGATAAACCCACTCCGTTGTTTTATTTTTCCTGGTTGGAGCATGAGTATGACAGATTTTTGAGCTCCTCTCTTGAACTACTCTCTCTCGCTCATTTCCGTCTGAACTTTTCTTGGTGATTCCCGGTTGGGACTTTGTGTCGTGTTCGTCCTTGTCCGAGTGTTGTGTATGCTTGGTGGTGGTTTCCGGTCAGAGTGCTTTGTGCGCTTGGGTTCAGCGGGTTAAGCGTGGGGTTTAGTCGTCCTGTTAGCTTTGTGCTCCGGTGGTTCTATGTGCGATCCAAGGCGGATAGACATCTAACAGTGGTATCAGAGCGACTTCGTGGGTGAACAGCGGCGCTCGGGCATCAGCTGTTCGGCGGTTCAGATTCTGCGCCGGTTCGGCTTTTCGGTGGAAAAACCCCAGAGCGTTGGCCTCTGAGTTGTAAATGATTGGCTTGAACCCTAAAATTTTTACTGCTTTGTTGAGCATCTAGGTAATATGTTCTGAGGCTTGTTTGCTGTAGAAACTAGGAATTTGTGTGATTCTGTGTTTTCTGTGATTTTCAGTGTGGCTCACTGAAATTTTAAAATTGTCAAAAACTTTCAGTTTTTTTTATTATCTATGCCTATTTTGTGTGGTCCTGCTTCTGCTGCTTACTTGTGTAATCTGTTATCCTGTTATTTAGCGTGCCTTATTTTGCCTGTGTGCGATGGCTTCTATTTCTGGCTATAATATGGAACCTTTTAATGAAAAATTGGATTTTTCTGTTTGGCAACAGAAAATGAAAGGAATTTTAATTCAACAGAAAGTGTTTCAAGTTATAAGTGGCAATTATGCTGATGATGTAACCGCTGCTAAGAAAGCTGAAGATGATGAATTTGTTTACTCTTCCACAATCTTGAATATATCTGACTCTGTACTTAGAAAATGTGGTAAACATACTTCTGCTAAACTTTTTTGGGAAAAATTAAAAGAGTTGTATACGAAAACCTCTTTGCCTAGTAAATTATCTTTACTTGAATTTTTTTTCAGATTCAAGCTTGACTTGAACAAAGATTGATGATAACCTTGATGTGTTTAACAAATTGATTCAAGTTATTAAGTTAACTGGAGATATGAACATTGATAATTATACTCCACACAATGCTTTTAAATGCTATTCCTGAGACCTATAGTGATGTCAAATCTGCTATTAAGTATGGTAGATGTGAGGGCCCGGCCTTAATCATACGTTTAATTATCACACAATGATGATTATTTATGTAAACAGCGGAAGATTAGTTTCAAAAATTCCAAAACTTGGCCCTAAATTTTTTTCGTTAGTAGTACATATATCAAATTACTTTCCAGTCAATATTGAAAATATAAGTATGTCATTTTCTCATTCAACATCAATTCATACAATTCATAAATCATGCAACTACCAAATTTTCAGACACTTCATACTTAAAAATATATACTCGGGGCATACTCCGATGAGTAAATAAATCATTTACAAGTGTTTAACAAATAACTGGGACACAAAACATAAAACATCGACCTGAGCTCCCTCTCAAGAAGCTCTGGTACTCCTTGACCATCTGCAGGACGTCCACCTGTAACATCTATCATGTCCATATAACAAAGACATGACAGCCCCCACAACCAGGGTCAGACCCTAGTACGAGAAACAAGTAAAATCAAAATAGTATGACAAAGTATCATGACTTGCTTGCTGTGCATGAATGCAATGCATAAATGAATGTTATACATAATGGGTAGAATGAATCAATATTAAGATACCAAATATCGCAGTCCAAAGAAGGTATCATCAACAATATCAAGCTCGAGCAGAGGGTGGCGACACACACGTATTGCGCTAGGAGAATCATCATGTGATGTGACAACCATCCCTCGTGTCTAGGTCCGGCGACACCGTGCGTGACTACAGTTGCTACCTAAACTGTCTGCCATCATCGTGCACAGCGTTCCCATGACACTACAGATTCATCAATATCAAATGGAATCAAAGGAACAGTAAGATCAATATGATATGTCCAATGTACATGCATCAATATATCATGCCATCTCATGTGATGCAACTCAATATATCATGCATCAATGTCTCATGTAATATCATATGATGCAACTCAATATATCATCTCATATCATGCAGTTCAATGTATCATATAATCACATATACTGCAATTCAACATGTCATATAATCACATAGGAATCAAATAATGACAACCTACTATGCTAAGTGACTTTAACTTGCTTCTTATGTGTTCAATGTGTTTGAATCAATTGATAACTGTGAAACTAAAACCTACAATGAAGCTTTGAAATCTAAAAATTTAATGATTGGCCGTGTGCTATGAAAGAAGAAATGCATTCTTTGATTGTGAATCATACTTCGATTCTTGTTCCTAAACCTTTTAGTTGCTTTGTTGTTAATTGCAAATGGTTGTTTAAGGTTTAATTTGAAAATGATTCTGTTAGGTTCAAAGCTAGACTTGTAGCTAAAGGTTTTACTCAAAAAGAAGGTGTAGACTTCACTGGAATTTTTGCTCATGTTGTTAAGTTCACTATTGTGAGAATTAGGCTTTCTCTTGTTGCTCAATTTGACTGAGAACTTATACAAATGGATGTACAAACTGCCTTTTTGCATGTTGACCTTGATGAAAATATTTATATGAAGCAACCTGAATGTTATATTGATTCTAAAACCCCTGAAAATGTGTGTTTGCTCAAGAAATCTTTGTATAGTCTAAAACAATCCCCTAGGCAATGGAATAAGAAGTTTGATGAGTGTATGCTTTTCTTAAAATTTAAAAGAAGCTCTTATGATCATTGCTTGTATTTTAAGGATAAAGCATCTTTGCCTATATTCATGTTGATTTTTTGTGGATGGCATCTTAATTGTGTAAAAACTGCCTTTTTGCATGTTGACCTTGATGAAAATATTTATATGAAGCAACCTGAATGTTTTATTGATTCTAAAACCCCTGAAAATGTGTGTTTGCTCAAGAAATCTTTGTATGGTCTAAAACAATCCCCTAGGCAATGGAATAAGAAGTTTGATGAGTGTATACTTTCTTAAAATTTAAAAGAAGCTCTTATGATCATTGCTTGTATTTTAAGGATAAAGCATCTTTGCCTATATTCCTGTTGATTTTTGTGGATGACATCTTAATTGTTAGTCCCTGTTTGAAATCAATTGAGCATGTTAAGAAATGTCTAAATGAAAAATTTGACATGAATACTTAGGAGATGCTGGAAGAATATTAGGCATGAAAATTGTGAGAGATAGGAAGATGTCGACTATCTACTTGAACCAAACTTCTTATGTTGAAAAGATTTTAAAGAAATTTTCTATGTTTGATGCTAAGCTTGTTAATGTGTCATTAGCTGCTCATTTTGTGTTGAGTAAATATCAATGTCCTAAATATGATTTTGACTTTGATTCTATGAAGAATGTGCGTTATTCAAATGCAATATGATCTGTTATGTATTTGATGGTTGGTACTAGGCCTGATTTTATAGTGTTAGTTGCTTAAATACGTATACGTCTACAGAAAATCTACAACATCTTATATGTTCACTTTGCATGGTGCTTGCATTAGTTGGAAATCCCAGTTACAACATATAGTTGCTTTGTCTACAACTGAATCTAAATATGTTGTTGTAACTGACGCTTTAAAAGAAGCTATTTGGTTAAAATGTTTAATCTCTGAAATAGGTTTACTTGAAGGTGATGTAGTTATGTTTTCTGATTCACAATCCGGAATACACTTGTGTAAGAATCCAGTCTTTCATGATAGAACTAAGCATATTGATGTTATGTTTCATTACATTTGAGATGTTGTTACCAAATGCTTAGTTTATCTTAAGAAAATACATTCTGAGTTTAATCACGCTGATATGTGTACTAAGTGTTTGCCACTTAGTAAGTTTCAATCATGTTTAAATTTTTTTAAAATTTGATACTGGTGATTGACGCATGTTTAATCCCTGGTTAGTGTTTTATAACCGGCTTTGTGCTCGTTACAAAACTGTTACCCTGGTTACTTTCCACTTTAACTTGTCATGTGCTTGTTATTGTTTTTTCCTTGTCTTTACTTTGTGTAATGACAGAAGCTTGGTCCACACAATTACTTTGTGTATTGTGAGAACCATAAGGCGGTGATGATGTCTGCTTGTGTGTTTTTCCTACGTCTAAAGAGAAATACGTATTGGGCCAATGTTGAGATTTGTTGGGAGTGTGGCCCAATTATTAGCCCAACTAACCTGAGTCCATTTACCCCTTTATTATTCTACCATAATCTGATAAACCCACTCCGTTGTTTTATTTTTTCCTAGTTGGAGCGTGAGTGTGACAGATTTTTTGAGAGCCTCTCTTGAACTCTCTCTCGCTCATTTTCGTTTGAACTTTTCTTGGTGATTCCTGGTTGGGACTTTGTGTCCTGTTCGTCCTTGTTCGAGTGCTATGTGTGCTTGGTGGTGGTTTCTGATCAGAGTACTTTGTGCGCTTCGGTTTGGCGGGTTAAGCATGGGGGTTCAATCGTCCGGTTAGCTTTATGCTCCAGTGGTTTTGTGTGCGTTCCGGTGGTTCTGTCCAAGGTGGTTCGGCTGGACAGTGGGTTTTGGGGGTCTTCTCTTTCTGGTCTGTACCTTGGATTCTCGGTAACGTAGTGTGAGAAAAACAGCAGATATGAGCCGAACCCTCTCTATCTTTGTCTATTATCAGGGGAAACCACGTTACGAAAACCAATTTTGAATTACAAATGTAGAGCCTTTAAACAACAAACCCAAATTTAATTTAAAACAAGGGAGTATTACGGGCGGTACCAGGTTGTAAAATTTTTTTGACACAGTCTACCCAATTTTTTTGCTTTCAAATAGGTCTGTTTCTGTGTCAAATGACCAAAATACCCTAAACCGACTGAAAACAATGAATTCAGATAGTCTTCTTCTTCATTGCTCCCCAAAATACGATCTGCAATTTTTCCAAACTCCACAAGTAAAACGTAAAAACTCATGTAATTTCTGCCACATTTGTTGAAAACACTATAAAGATGGCTCCCAAAGCAAAGAAAATTCTCAAACAAACCTGCAACTAGCAAGATCGGACATACAAAACATGCTACCAAATCTAGTAAGCATTAATTTAGGTTTTGGTATAGGTAAATATTTATGTGTTCCTTAATGTGGTTCAGCCCCTAAGATCATATTACATAATGTTTTTGCTACTTTTATGCATTTTTGGCAAAGAAGAAAACCTTGTGCACTAGTCAAACCTTGTGCACTAGTCAACTCCCATGGTGCATGTATCCAGCTTTTGGATTTAACTAAACCATCGCTCAACTTTGTGTCTATCGATTCACGTACTATGCGTGCACCGATAGACACGTGCAATGAGTGCACTTAAGTGATGTGCAACTGTTAGTGACTTACGTGCATTGAGCCAACATGGAAATCATGCACATGAGGGTCTGTTGGTGCACATATTATAATGTTTGTTAGTAGATGTAAAAGTTAGCATATTAAGAATTTTTTTTGTTAGGGTTTGGGTTTTCCGATTGGGGTTTGTTAGTAGATGTAAATGTTTTCAGAAGATGCTTTTTTCATAGTATGTCATATTATTTAGATGTGATGCTGGTACAAGACGTTTTGTTCATGCTTTTTATATCTGTTGCAAATTTACCAGTTATTCATAAATGCTTGTATTGGTGAACACATTTTGCATATTGTAACGCAATGCTGTGCGTTCACCAATTGAGTATATCAGTGCATTTTTTGTTTTCGTGCACCAATATACTAGGTTGATTTACCAAATCTATACACCTTGCACGTATGTATAACGTGCATTGCTCATCTACTTTTTTTGGAAGGTACCGATGCACGTTTAATCCTCGTGCACCACTCAAAAAATCAATGTGGCATAATCCTCGTGCACCACCTTTTTACACGTGCACAAATAGGGCCAACTTAGTGGCCATAATCCTCGTGTACCACTAAATTCTGAAGGGCACATCGAAATATGAAAATAATGAGGTGCATGCGATGGTATTACACTATCTGAGACTGTTGGTGCACGCGGGGTTAGTTTCATGATGTGTATAGCTATGCACGAGACAAAAACACTACTGTGCGTTCACCAATTGAGTATATCAGTGCAGTTTTTGTTTCCGTGCAACAATATACTTGGTTGCTTCACAAAACCTATACATTGGTGCACGTATATATAACGTTCACCGCTCATCTACTTTTTTTGGATGGTACCGGTCCCCGCTTAATCCTTGTGCACCACTCAAAAAATCAGTGTTGGCATAATCCTCATGCACCACCCTATCACGCGTGCACAAATAGGTCAAACTTAGTGGACATAATCCTCGCGCACCATTAAATTCATGAAGGGCACGTCGAAATATGAAAATAATGAGGTGCACACGATGATACTACACTATCTAAGACTATTGGTGCACGCGGGTTAATTTCATGTTGTGTATAGCAGTGCACGAGATAAACGTGCACCTGATGTGTAAATAATGCTTATGTTTAAATGTTTACTCTCAGATTCAGCTCATCCATCAACATCTTCCAAGAGATGAACAACAAAATGGCGCAAACAATCACCATATAGGTCAACCTCCAGATAATCATCACTGATTTGAGAACACTAAACCTCTGTGCAGAACAGATTGGAGTGCTACAGAGGACCCTATTCTGGGAGCTGGTGAACTGCAACCATTTGAACATGGTTATCGTTGAGCATTGCAAGAAGCATGATTCAATTATAAATAACATAATAGAGATTTGGAGAATTGACATTCGGCGATCAAACTATGGCAACTACCACGGCGGATTTGTGCTTAATATTTGGCAGTAGACCATACACATGGAATTCCTATGCAGGTGCTTCCCAGGAAAAAAAACCTGCAAGATGGATATATCATCCAACATTTACCAGTCCCTCCAAACTGTTTGATGTGCCTGATATTTCTGATAGGATCAGTGTTACATAGACTCTTAGACATTCAAACCCCTTTTACATTATTCTTATCTTTCAATTGCCGACTGATGTCATAATCTTGTTGGTTTCCAGGAGTATTCTACAATATTGCTGAAAAAGGTGCTGAGACAAGTAGAAATCATATAAAATTCAAGGTCTGGAATGCCAAATTGTGAATCTCACGAAATTGAATCTAATGATTTACAAGCAGATGATAGAGAGGATGATGATATTAGACGAAAATGTATATAGTACAACATATATATCTTTTAGACATCGTATATCTTTTTTTGTATACAAACGTAAAGTGTTGTGCTGAATTTCAACTGTTATATTTATATGGTGCACATGTTTTATTCTATATGTACATGTGTTTTTATTATATCGATGCACGTTTTTTTGTTGGGGTGCACATGCTACAATTTAATGTATATAGGTGCACGTATTTAATGTATCCAAGCGTGACTGAAAAATGAAACATCGCACATACGTCCCTCGTGCATTGGTACATGTACCACCCGCCCACACGTGCATCGGTGTAGGCTGTTAGGGCGCAAGTTTTTTTTTTTTTTACAGTGCACGCATTACAACTGAAAATGGTATATTTAGTGCAACACCCGCATGCACTAGACACTGGTGCACGCAATTCCACGTCTGTTTACAAACATCTGTGCATGTATGTCCCGCGTGCACCGATAGAGAATAGCACATGATATCAAATTTTGTATTGTAATTTCATCTATTTTATTACGACGTTGAGTACACATTTATATTATCAGAGATATATACGCGAACACCACATGTTTGGTTGTTACAGCTATTATGACAACCTAACAAATTAATTATAATTACTGAACAATATTTCTTTGTACAAAAATATTCCCTTACGAATTGTTTCATCAAGCATTGAAGCAGTATCTATTTTAGTTCAACCAAACACCAATCTCTGAAGTATCATGATCTGTTCACTTATCCTCTCCCGGTGGTGGTGCGCCGCCACACTTGCGGGTCCGTAGATATCTTCATGTTTTCTCTTCGGTTGCTTATTGGATTCCGGTCTATATGAATTGATTACATAAATAATTGCAATTCTGAATATTATTTCACGCATTGCTGCCATCGACAGATTTCTCTTCTGTGTTTCCCCAACTGTCTCACCTCAACTTCGAAGTTCCTCCTCATGCTATCCGCCGGACAGAAAGCCCACATTTCTTCATCTCCTGCCATTTATGCATCCAAAAGAATTTGCCCTAATTTTTTGAACGAAGAGGTATTTTGGTAAATAAATAGTATCTCTTAGAATAAATGTTTAAGAAATTTGACTAAAATAAATAAATTTTTTAACACTGGATTGTTAAAAAAATTGTTTTTTCTCCATATTTATTTGAATAAATATTATGTATGTGGTACATTCCTGCAATTTTGCCTTTGAAACAAAAACTCCAAACATAAATTTTCAAAAATACCCCAAGTTTCATTAAAAGGATATGCACGGGATAATTATGAAAATCATTACGACACAAGTAGAAATAAAACATTTTCATTAAATCCTTTTACACGTCAGGAAAGCATATGCATGATATCTTGTAATAATTCGTGGTGTCGATAAATCATTCGAGAATTGATCAAATCTATTGTTCAAAACCTTATTATTCGTGAAGTATTTGTCCCCTGTAACATTGACAAAACCATATATTTGGATCCCAAACACGAGGTAAGCCTCTTTATGAGGAACCCATATAATTTATGGAAATAATTATATATAAAATCTCAATTTTTAAAGTCGATCAGCGACTTTCTTATTCTGTATCCGTCTCTATTTACCTGAGCCCAAGGATGGATTCAGAAATCGGAACAAGGGAAGAATGAGTTGAGTAGTTGCTACCCTACGAGGTATCTATCATTGGATGAAACTATTATTATCCTTGTTGGATGTGAATATTTACATCCCCGGAAGAATTTATGGGATGACATTAGATAAAGACATCATCGACTACTCACCCTGGTCAAAATATGTATTAACAACTTCGCATCATCCACACTATTACCTCAGTAAGCAGTACGTGGAATCACAGACTGTTTCAGAAACACACATTATTGTTGCGCAGTAAATATTTGCGCCAAATATCACAGACCAAACAAACATCGAACGCCACAGGGAATATACGAATAGTACGTATACTTCATTGCTCAATTCCTGAACATCATCCTGGGAAAAGTAATTAGAAATTATACTTATTACCTTGGATTCGTCTCCGAGCAATTCTATGCCCTGCTCCAACTAACAAAGCTCTTCCTATCAATCCTGTTTGAAGTCCACAAAAGAGAGCAACAGTTCCACCAATAGCCACCCATTTCCAATCAATTCCACCAGAATTTGTTGGCGTTTCCATTTTCACAACCTCGGATTTTCCTTCTTCATCCGATGCTTGCTCCACGGGATCAGTCCCTTCATCACATGAAGTTTTGGTTGTGATCCTTGTCATCAAAGCACATCTGGTTAATGATGTGTCAAATTTTTTAGCATTTTGATACGATCTGAAGCCTGCATGTAGTTTCTTGACCGTTCCCCACATTCCATGACGAACCAACCCCTAATTTAGCAACGGCCTTAGGGATTCCCATGTCCTCGTAGTGAATAAGAGTGACCTCACATGCAGATAACTGTCCATCTAGTTTACGTGATTCTACTGCATAGGTTTGTGCATGCGAGAAAAGGATAATATTTGTACATGAATGTCATACGAAAAAAGCTATGGAGTTAATACGTAATACTCACCCGGCTTGATGACCCAGCTTGAGAAATAAAAAACTACACGCCTGGGCCTGTTGCGTTTTGGTAAAGTTGGATATGGCACCCCCTGCAGCCATTGCGTTTGTAATTAATATGGAACGTTAGTCCAGAAGGTTATCAGAATTTTGTGGACAAATAAGAGTTCAACAATGTTGGGCTGCGAGACAAGGAACATATGTCGGTTCACAGATACTATTGTTCTAGTTCATCTCTGAATTTTGAGATTTATGGGGAGAACGAACTCGAAGAACATGTAGCAACACAAGATCCTAGCAAGTCTCTAACTTTGTAATGATACAAGAACTTCTTAATAGTGTAAAACAGGCAGATGTTACAAATTTAGAACCATCTTACCTTTGTGACACAATAATTACTTTTTCCAGATTCCCATATCCTTCGACCAATGATATACTCTCGATCACTGCAGAAGAAAGAGAACTGCACATGAAAGAATGATGAACACAACATCAGCTGAAAGGTTGTTGACAAAATACTGTTATGCAGCTCAGTGTCACAAACCTTTTTAATCCAGTGGATAATCATCATCCCCGTATCATGGCATTCTTCCAATATTTTGACATATACAGCATAGGATCCCATTTTGGCCGAAATTCGTCATCCCAGAAAAAATCTCTGACCAGCTCAGGAGTGGCATCCTCAAAAATTGTTTTGCTGCGATACACTATCGGACCCACCTGAAAAACAAATTACCCCATTAAATAAATGCCATTTCTTTTTACTACATGACATGTATGAACACAACTTATCATCTTAAACTGAGGGTCAAGAGTAGGAAAATCCCTAGAACTTCTAAAAAGTAGTACTCATAAATATGTGGGCATTAGATGCATGAATAAAATATATGAAATCAACAATCAGGATTGTGATTATTAACAAAAAAGTTATTTACTAAATAAATCTTTTCATTCCTCTATCTGAAAATCTTATAACTTCGGATTTCCATGCCAATCATACCTCAGGCTCATGGCGCCAAGCTTGGTACGTCAAGTTCGATGTCGAGCGCTCCATCATGCTTTGCCACGCCATTTCTCCTTCCTTCCGGCCGAGAAGATGCAGCAGGTGTCCCAAATCTTTTTCGGTAACACTACTTAATTCTTGATCTGAACTCCTGTAAACAAGCCTGTAAATGAGGAAGGCCTAGATGACAGTCTGAAATTTTTAATTATAGATCTAAACAAAATCAACATTAGACTCATGCGAGGCATAATGTTGATGGTTTATCCAGCATATAATTCAAAGCATGATATTCTTCTTGGTCATCATTAACAATTAAAAGGGGGTGAGCATTGACGCAACGATAAAGTTGTTGTCATGTGACCTGAAGGTCACAGGTTTTCAGGTCACGGGTTCGAGTCATGAAAATAGCCTATTGCATTGCAAGGGAAGACTGCGTATAATAGGCCCAATGGGCTCTGCCCCTCCCGGACCCCACGCATCGCGAGTACTTCGTGGACCCAGTTTGCCATATTCATTAACAATTAAAGTAGCATTGAATTTTGGTTTGGTCCTCGAGTGAGGAACTAAAGAATCTACGACAGTTTAAATACAATCTTAGGTTACCCACTATATGTATATCGACCTCTCATTAACTTGATACACGAATCATGACATTAGCATTACAAAAATTAAGTTTCTAACAAATCATCATGTCAAGATCCCAAAAGTTTATTCTACCTACTCCATTGTTCTTATTACCCCTTCCTCCACATTCGAGATTTCTTATTCCTTGTTGAATAATTAGATAATGATTTAGTATTTAAATCTTTGTGTTTAAATTTTGTAGGATAATATTATCTAGAGATTTAGTTTGATTTGATTTAGATAGAGATAAACTAGGTAGTTTCCTTCTATTAATCTTTATATTCACCTAGAAATAGATAGCCATTGTAACTCTTTTAATGACTCAATTAATAAAGAGTATTTTCAACTCTCAAATTATTTATTTTTCACATGGTATCAGAGCCCAGGTTGAAAAACTAGGGTTAAAGTTTTATCAAACCCTAGCCGCCAGCGAGTTGTTGCTGTCTCAACCTAACTGTCGGCGGCTAGGCCTACAACAGTAGTTGTAGAGTCAATACGGTTCATTGCAATCAAGCATTTATCTTTTCATTGTCCCCCCCCCCCCCCCCACCCCCCAAAGAATCCAGCCATCCAGATTCCAATCGCCGATCGTATCTTGGGTTCAAAGTCATACCCATTGCGAATTTTCTTCTGTCCAGAATAAATTCTCGATTTTTTGCTACAGTATTCAGGAATTTTTGCTACAGTAACTTTGTTTCTGTTTGCTACAGTAACTTCGCTCTTTGCTACAATGACCACGCGATTGTTTGCTTTTTCCCTTCCATAGCAGCACTCAATTTGCAAAATTCAGCGCAAATCACAACCTTTTGATGGTAAGAATGGCTTTTTCTGTGGCTTTTTCGGGAACAACGGTGGTTCCAGTTCATCGGACTCCTCTAATGTTTCGTCCCAGGAGCCCATCGCTATCCACTGTCGTGCTACATTCTACAACTCCACAAATCCCAAAATAGGAGTAGACGCAGACTAGCAGAAGAGGAGGAGATGCAGACTAGCAGACACAGGCTCCCAAAAGAGGAGGAGGCGCAGACTAGCAGAAGCAGACTCTCAAAAGAGGTGGTGCAGACTATCAGATGTAAACTCCAAGAATAGGGGCAAGACTCCAGAAAAATGAGGAAGTCTCAAACAGATTTTGAAGGCAAGTTGAGCATGATTGATATATATGCATCAACTTGAGGGGAGTGTTGAATAATTAGATAAAGATTTAGTATTTAAATATTTGTGTTTAAATTTGGTAGGGTAATATTATCTAGAGATTTAGTTTGATTTGATTTAGATAGAGATAAACTAGGTAGTTTCCTTCTATTAATCTTTGTATTCACCTATAAATAGATAGTCATTGTAACTCTTTTAATGACTCAATTAATAAAGAGTATTTTCAACTCTCAAATTATTTATTTTTTACATTCCTTACATGCTGTCTTAGTTAAAGCTCATAGACTTGAGCACCAACGAACTAAATTGCTCAAGGATTTGAGAGAAAATGGAGAGAAAATGTAAGATATACAGTTAGAACAAGAAGACCTTGCAGCGAAAGGATTTTCAGTTCATTTATTAGCCACATCCCTGTTTCCGGCTTAGTTTAGGAGCTGAAGTTAAGCCACACTTTTGGGAATAAAATAAGGGAACTTTATCGAACAGAAAATGTTATTAAAATCACGTACTTCAATTTATCCAAACATTACCCAAGATTTATGTAGGCTCCATATTTCATTCAGACGTACAAATCTGCATTTAAGGCAAAACAATATTGTTTCTTTAATTTTTGTCCTCTATAATTGAGAAAAAAATACCACAAGCTTCAATACATTATCCAAAACTAAAACTAATAAACTATCATTTCAAGTTGATTCCATTCAAATTTTCATATCTTCGACTGCATTTCGTTTGCCACCCGACAAATCTAGTTCATACATTTCTTTGGAAACAGAAAAGATAATCAATCCCAATATTGACTTGCGAACTGTAACTGCAACAATCATATATTGGCTCCGCAAGCATTGTGAAATGATTAAAACTTAAACAGATATTCGTCCTAAGATGCTGCTAATGCTTGGCTTCCCGTGAAATGAAAAATTAAAACTTTATGCATATTTTTTATTTATATAAATATAATTTCCGCAAAATACATCGAGTCTATAATGCTTGTCCACTGTCAATGTAGGCATTTATTTCGCGATATTTCACAATTTCAAAGGAAAAGAACAATGTCAAAAGAATCATCAGATGAAAAATTAATCAGCAAAAAATTTAATAGCTACCCGATGCCATCACCGGCTACATCATCCCTAGCCTCTACCTGAGCCGCCACGGATGTCTCCAAAGCCGAAGATACCGGCTCCTGAGCCGACATGCCGCCTAACTTGCGGCTCCTGTCCCGGAAACTGAACCAAAGCCCACGGCAAACGGAAAAGGCCGACAGAGCAGTAAGCGCAAACCAGAACCGTCGCGCACCAAGACCCAGGGGAACAGTTCACAAAAAACGGAACTTGGATCGGAATCCCAGAAAAACCAGCCCGGTCCACCTCGGCCGCCATGACCAACCGTTCAGCAAGCCAATCATCACGGCCGCCCAAATCGGAGCTACACAAACTATTATGTCGACGAATGTTTCCATAATCGCTGGCTTGCTAAGGAATTCCACCAAGTAATCGTTCAATTCAACCCACGGCCCCTCCATTTCGTGGAATTTTCTGCAGCAAATGTTGATTCAGCTACTTTTTTTTTTTTGGATAAAATCCGCATAAAAATCTTATAAATCAATGAAATTTCAAGGAGAATTGATTTTTGATTGGAGAAATTGGTAATATATTTATTTGATTTTCTGTTGCTACATGCTTGTGGCAACAGATTGAGCTAGGGAGAGAAAAGAGAGGGAGTCGAGGACAAAACATATATGAGTTGGAAGTAGAATTGTCGATTTGACGGTTTAAAAGAGCTCGACATTTAACCTTAATCTTCATAGACTGTTTTGGTTATGGTTCGTGAATCGTCGGTTACGATTAACCACCGATTAAGGTTACGTTTCGACCCTTATATTTTTTTAAATAAAAAATATTAAAATTTTATTTAAAAAAAATTAAAAATTAAACATTACTATAAAAACGATCATAAAAAAAAAACAAAGGAAATGTATGGGGGATGGGAGGGTTTGAACTTTTTAAGTTGTCATTAACTTTCTATATTCATATGAATCATTTAGCAATTTATATGTTGAGTTCTAACGTATGGGTATATCGCATGTCATTAATCTTACAAAACTTATCCCATTGTTTCAGCAAACTTGATGGGACCACAAATAAGATAATATCATTTTAATTGAATGAATCTGATTATCTAACGATACTAATTACATATGAAATTGGTATGAAACATATATAATTTTGGTACTAATTACAAATGATATTGATATGAAACATTTACAATTATGATACTAATTATATATGAAATTGGTATGAAACATATACAACTTTGGTAATTTAATTACAAATGATATTAGTATGAAACATTTACCATTATGGTACTAATTTTTTATGAAATTGGTATGAAACATAGATAACTTTGGTACTAATTACAAAAGAGATTGGTATGAAACATTTATAATTATGATACAATTACATATGAAATTGGTATGAAAAATATGCAACTTTGGTACTAATTACAAATGATATTGGTATGAAACATTTATCATTATGGTACTAATTATATATGAAATTGGTATGAAATATATACAACTTTGGTATTAATTACAAATGATATTGGTATGAAACATTTACAATTTGAGACTAATTACATATGAAATTCGTATGAAACCTATACAACTTTGGTACTAATTACAAAAGAGTTTGGTATGAAACATTTACAATTACGATACTAATTATGTATGAAATTGGTATGAAAAATATACAACTTTGGTACTAATTACAAATGATATTGGTATGAAACATTTATCATTATGGTACTAATTATATATGAAATTGGTATAAAACATATACAACTTTGGTACTAATTTCAAAAGAGATTGGTATGAAACATTTACAATTATGATACTAATTACATATGAAATTGGTATGAAACCTATACAATTTTGGTACTAATTACAAAAGAGATTGGTATGAATTTTGGTACTAATTACATATGAAATTGGTAAGAAACATATACAACTTTAGTACTAATTGCAAATGATATGAGCATGAAATATTTACAATTATGATACTAATTACATATGACATTGACGAGTATAACATTGAATTATTTTTTATTTATCTATAAAAAACAACACAAAAGTTCTTGTTATGTAAAAAAAAGTATGAGATTTGTCACTATCAATTTAAACAAGAAACAAATGTCAGTAAAGTTATTTTTATGATGGTTTCATTGATTATTCATAAATATATTAAGTTAGAATTTATGTAATATAAAGTTAGTCAATTATCAATTCAATACGTTGTTCCCAAATCAGTATAAATAAATTATTAAAAGATTTTATTAATTAATCAAATATTACATTATTTAGTTTCTATTGTAATAACTAAGATATACTTATTTAATTATTATATATATAATGTAAATTAAATAATGAACATAAAATGCTTGTACAATAATTAAAAGGTATATAATATATTTGTTTTATAATAATTTGCTTCATTTTATTATAATATTTATTGTATTACACATATAATTTTTATTTAAGAGCATAACATATTTTTTAGATAATTTTTATTTGTCAATATAAAATAATTATTATTATATTACAAATATAATTATATTGTCTTTTAGTATATATAATTATATTATCTAAAATAAAACAATCAGGACAATAGGTTAGTGGTAAGAAGCTGTATATACATTATAGAAGTCAATAGTTCGAATCTTCATCAACACACTTTAATTTTAATAATAAATAATAAATAATTTTTTAAAAAAAAACTGTGCAAAACCGGCGGTTCGACGGGTTTTCGGCCCATGAACCGTAACCGGCCCGTACAGTGACGGGCTGGTTACGGTTCAGAACCGTCAAACCGGGTCAACAGTTAACAGACCTGGTTACGGTTCGAGCCAGGCCGCGATTATTTAATAACCACGATCGTGTCAAATTGGAAGTGATTCCAACACAATGAGCAAGTGGTTTTTACAGTTTTGTGCAGTTGGTGCTGAAGGCGTGAACTATTCCAGAAAAAATAACAAGAAACGTGTTCGAATAAATATCTAAGTTTTACATTGAAGATAATGCTTCGGGAATTTTATCACCATGACTTAACTATCATCATAGAATTAAAAGTGAGACCATCTATAATTTTCAACACATCCCTTACTTATCCCATCACATCCCATCACATCCCATCACATCCATAGCATTAAATGTTGTTTGTGCTAGAACATAGAGACATGATAATAGAAATAAAAATACATATATCCGGATCACTTTAACAATAATATACACGGACCACTAATATCATATATGTTTATCTTTTTACAGATCCTCTTGTCGATGAGCTGAAACGTATTATAGGGAGCACAGCTGGTCCGGACTACAACGAATTGAAGATGATAACTCGAGGATTCTGAATATATAATTTATTTAATGTTTCGACGGTGTTACGGAGTCCAAAAATTGACAAAACCACGATATCCCTATCTTTCTCTCCTATGCTCTCGTCTATTGTACCATATGTGTGTGAAAATGTGTGTGCGTGCGTTTGTCTGAGCAATCCATAATTTAAGTCGGTTAACATTTTACTTTTTTTATTATGTATTATTTTATTTTATTTATATTTTATTCACTATTATTATTTGAATCATAAACACATACTACTTTGGACGTGAATTCGGGTATTGGAATGACCGAGTTAGCCACTATGGTCTGAAGGAAAGTTATATATTTATGTCTTATCTTTCATTTGGCTTAGAATAACTTGATTCTGATGTCGGACGAGAAAGTTATATATAATCTACCTAACCATGATACACTTCAAAATTAATTTTCCCCTTCCTCCTTGAGTTTTCGGCAAAAACTCAAAACATTAAAGGGGTAGCTCTACGAGTTATCTTTTTAATAAACTTGACCTTGTCGTATTTCGGGAAATTTCAGCGAAGATTCAAGTAGTTTTACTAGTATTCATGACATTCTATCACATATGTTAAACATAGATGCAAGTATTAGACTCGGGTATTACAGTTCAAGCCGCAATCTACCTCTCCAGAGGCTATAACGATTCATTAAAGGTACTCATTGCATTCATGCATTAAGATTATTAATGTGGGGATTGTTGGAAAAATCAGCTTCATGAATTGAAATTAAGCATGAAAAAGTTGAATACCCGGGCAGCCTGGGGCACTGCCCAAAATTTTGGGCAGCAAGGTGGGCGCTCAAGCGTCGGTTACGGGCGCTCGAGCACCCAATGTTCTGTCCATAATATTTTGTGGCGGTTTTTTTCTTGAAATGACGTGTCCTTTCACGTTCGGGTGCGTTTTTTCCATGAAGAATTGCTACCAAATGATGTCTTTTGGTGATGTACCTTGATCAAGTATATATATAACAACCCCTAAATGAATTAAATACAGTTTTTATGCAAGATCAAAGTTATTTTTAGAGCAAAATCTGCATACACATATTGTTCATCCCTTGTTCTTATTGAAGTGTCTTTAAACCTTTGTGGTATTAGGACTTGTGATTTGGAGTGCTCATATCACAAGTCATAATCGTTGTATCTTGGTTATCGCTAACCGTAAGCACCTTAGCGGGACAATATCGTTTCAAGGACAGAGATTCTAAATCTCACATCAACAAATATTAATAAAGTCATTGTCGCTTTGCTTGTTATTATTCCTAAAATACATATCAATAGTAAGATTCCTACAGTATCTAGCAAATCTTCAAGCATCAGAAAATCACATGTTTTGATTATCAACTGTCGTCTCGAGAGTGCTGTTTCTTATACAGAGAAAGAAGAAAAAGCAGAGTGAATTGTGACTGAATTGTTCTTTTATCTTGTTGAGTATTGATCAACATGTATAGTAATAATAACAATACATGAAAATTATGTATTTAAATTGGCTTTTGAATCCAAAACGAGTAATTAAATCCCAAATTTACTTTTCTAAAATCAATTCAGGTTTTCCAAAAATTCTTAACTTTGTAATTAGTGTAACATTTTAACTGAAATTTACTACATATAAAATTACATGTGTATTAATTTAATATATACAAGTGTGGTATTAATAAATATTGAGTTAGAAATAAATATATATTACTATTCAGCAAATAAACATGTGCAAAATGTGTCCACAATTATGATTTATTAATGACTTTATCATATTTCTAATATTTTATTTTATATTACGATATCAAGAGTGTGTTGGGTAGGAAGGATATAGGGATTTGAAGGAATTTGTAAGTATAAATATCTTTTGTGTATTTGGAAAGATATGCTTTCAAAATAGAATTGGTATTTGATTTAATTAATGAAATCCTATCAATTTGTATAACTTACTCATAAATTTTAATCTACTTTTCAAATTAATAAAATATCATTTTCTTAAAAATCCACATTATTAATTCACATACTTCATTATATATTTTGAGAAAATTTATTTGAAATCAATTTAAATATTTTATATTTAAAAACTCTATAAATTATTTCTGCACTCCAAACCTTCAACACTAAAATCAAAAAATTGGTACATTTTTTCTAAATTTCTTCTTGATGAACTTTGTTTTAATTTAATAAAAATATAGTTTTCCTTGCTATATTTTTAATTTTTTTTTTCTATATCTTAAAAACAATATATCAATATTTAATAAATATTATATTTAAAAATAAATAACATAAAATTTTTAAGATCAATTAAAATTATTTTTAACTATCAAATCCAATTCTTAAATATCATTTTAAATTTTTGTCAACCCTAAACGAAATATCAAATCCATGAGATTCCAAATCCAAACTGAAATCCATTTTTATTCAACAAAACTGTGTAACACAAAGCACAACAAAACAAAAATGCCACTGAATCTCCTTTATTTCCAAGACTTCATCAAAATTCCAAGCAACGAATACCAAATTCACTTGCAAACCGGTAGCGGCGCACCACACAAGCATCTGTTGTGAAAATATGAAGTGTAATCCAATTCCTGCAGATTCCCGCCCACCGGAATCTTACCACAAAGCCTATTGTAACTCACATTCAGAAACAGCCGATCCAAATTCACCAAATCCTGAGGCAGACTTCCCGTGATCTTGTTATGGTTCAAATCCAGCGTACCCAAGTCATCGGGGAACTGCAAGTTTGAAAAATCAAACTGCAACAGATTCCTTGAAAAATCAGCAGCTTGTATAGATTTATTCTTCCCAAACAAGAATGATATATCCCCTTCTAGCCTGTTTCGTTGCAGCTGCATAATTATAAAAGGCAAGTTCCCCCAGCCTCTGGGAATTGTACCCGAAAGCTGATTGTGTGAGAGATACAGATACTGCAGACTCGGGGTTAAGTTCCCGAACGATTCAGGTATGCTTCCGCTTATTTTATTCCTGTCTAATCGAAGCCCTCCTAGTTTTTTGAGCCCGGCTAGAGATGGAGGGATCGAACCACTGAAATTGTTGAATGACAAGTCAAGAAATGTCAAGTTTTTGAGTTCTCCTAGGAATGATGGGATCGGGCCAGAGATGTTTGTCCAGCTGATTGTGAGACTCGTGAGCTTAGTAAGCTTGGTGATGGAACGTGGGATTGTGCCGGTGAGATTCGTGAGCTTGTGAAAAGTTAAGGTTTCGAGGTATGGAAGATCGCCGATGATTCCCGGGATCTGTCCGGAGATTTCGGCCGCGAAAAGGTTGAATTGAGAGATCCGATTGGTGTTGGGGTCGCATTCTACTATGTACCAGGAGCAGCAATCGATGTCGGGATTCCATGAGGCGAATTGGTAGGCGTTGCCGAAGGATTCTTTGATTTGGAGGAGTATTTTCTTGTCATGGGGATTGCATCTTATTGAGTTGCATTTATGAGATTCAGACAAGAAAATGAGGAGAGAAATAATGCAAAGAAATGAAATCTTCATGTTGGTTTGGGAGATTTTACATCTTGCACTTGGGGAAGTTGCAAGCATTTTTATACTGATTAATGAGGATAACTAAGATATTGAGTCAAAAACAATGTGCCAAAATCGAATTTTGCTTTGTCCATGACATTTAATATATTTTAATTTTAAGAAGATTATTAAAAAAAACAAAAAAATTATGGTTATATCAAAAGTTGTATTTGAAGGTAGATAAATAATTTCAGATATTTTTGTGATTGCGCTGAATAGGCAATCACACAGCACAATAATGGAAATGTAAATATAACCATTGAACGATTGAGAGTACCGAAAATTGCGATGACCTGCTGAAATCAATAGAGAGGGGGCTCGCATCTCATTTCTTCTCCAATACTCAAAGTAATGTCGATAGTGGTAGCAAGTAGCCTCTAAGATGACCTGAAAGCACGAAGCAACCGTGAGAAGGGGCCGGAAGGTTTTCCGGCATATCCCCTCCGAGGTCAAGTCAAGCGAGAGAATAAGGGAAAATGTATGTTGTAAAGTAAGCGAGAACATTATGAATGAATGAATTGGTGCCCCAAACCTGATATTTATAGAGGGAGAGTTACCATATAGCTAGGACACTTTTCATGTTTATCTGAATCTGCCAAGATATTGAGAATATCTTATAAGATTCGATAAGATCAATTAGATCTCCTCAATCTTTTGATAAGATCGAATCCCGAAAAGCTCGTCGGAGATCTAGCTACTAGCTGATGAGCTCAGGTCGGCCATACAGTATCATACTGTGGCTTACAGAAGCATCAGGCCGGCAACACACGTCTGGTCGGGCATATGCGGGAGGTCGGCCATCTCGGGCATGTTAGGAGGTCGGCCATATGTTGGGAGGTCGGTCATATGCCAAGAGGTCGGCCACGTTGGGAGGTCGGTCATATGTCAAGAGGTCGGCCATGTTGGGAGGCCGACCATATGTCAAGAGGTCGGCCATATGCTAGGACGTCATCGACCTAGATGAGCCGGCCTCCTTGCAAGAGACCTTCTGCTGGGCAAGTCTTGTTTTTGTGCTCCTAGAAGTTTGGATGAGCTCTTACTCCTAAGGGGTATCACATTCAACCCCCTCGAGTCGAGCTGACATCGTAGACTAGAAGCTCGTGGTAGAATTATCGAAGAACCGAGCTAAGCATGTAGAAGGGCGGTAAAAATAGGTAAGTCGATGGCTCTGAAGAGATCAAAGAGCTCTTAGAGGCTAAGTAAAATGAGATCAGACAAAGCTCGGAGAACTCGATTTATTAATAAATAATCAACCTCGGAAAATCTAAGTAAAATGAGGTCGGCCCGGGTACGAAGAGCTTGACCGAAAGTGATTAGAACCTTGCAAAGTTCATGTGAAGTAATAAACCCATCCTCCAGGTAGGGCATATGTTATTTATACTCGACCAAAAAGCTCGACTTCTCGTCCTTGTGACGTCCTGCTCATTATGACTTGGGCATTTCTAAGAGCTCAAGCTCAAGATGTCCTATCTGGGGAATGGGGCAATAACAGTTTTTTGTAACCTGGTTGATGCCTTGAAGGGCTCAAAGAGCTCATTCTATTAAACCCTGGCGTATCCGAGGCAATGTGATCGCATCATAAACGTAGCTCCTGAAGTCGGGTGGAAACCCTTAAAGCCTGACGTAATCAAGGCCGAGGTGAGCTCGTCGTAAACGTAGCTCCTGAAGTGAACTCGTCATAAACGTAGTTCCTGAGGTCGGGGGAAAACCCTTAAGGCACGACGTAATCAAGGCCGAGGTGAGCTTGTCGTAAATGTAGCTCCTGAAGTGAACTAATCGTAAACTTACTTCCTGAGGTTGGGTGAAAACCCTTAAGTCCTGACGTAATTGATCGCTTTTATTTTAAACAATTAATTCCAATCTAGCGATTTTAGACCGCAAGTGCACGGTGTCAAGTTTTAGTATAGTGATATAAAAGAAAGGATGTCGAACCCATAGGGACTAACGTATAAGTACCAAATAAAATTAGCAAAATTATATTTAGCCTACGAAAAAGATGATTAATTAACTAATTAAACTAAAGACTTAAAAACTTAAAAATAAAACAACTCCCTTGAAGATGCGAAGGAATTCCGCTCAAGAAATCTATCAAGATGTTCGTTCAATTGTGTTATCGTTAATGATGTGTTTGTTAAAAACAATTACTAATCAATCAATTCTTAAGGTGACGGATTTCCGAATATAATCAATACACTCTCTCGAGCTATATTGAAACTATATTAAATTGACGCAAGTAACTCTCGTTCACTTAAACCAAATTAATATTGAATAAATCTCTATGAAAACCGTTGATCTTTAAATATTTCAATTTAAAGTGACCACGTATGTGATTTAATCTCTCGATCTAAATCTTAAACATACAACACTAATTATTGTAGCGTATTATAACTTCATCTCTCGATCTCAATTTAATTCACCAAATCAATCAAAGTTAGCTAAGCTTTGATAGCATTCAGGTTATAATTCATGAACAAAAGAAATTAATTCACTCAAGCACAATCAAATCAGAGATTCAAACACAATATTCCTTAAACTTGATAAAATAAACCAAATCAAATTCAAATCAAATTAACAAGATGTTTAATCGTCTCTCAACCTCAAAAACATCAAATAAAATCTGAAAATCAAATTAATTAGAGTTTAGAAATACGATAAACGTAGTAGCGAATCCGTGCGTTGAACGATCTTTCTTCTCTCGCTTCCTTCATTGCACTTCAAATGATTTCTCTTGCCTTGTTCTTCGGAGATGAAAGGCTGCTGAATAAATCTGATTTAGGTCTGATAATACTCTGAATAATGGATGCAAATTTCGTGCCCTACTTCCCATATTTATAGAAGAAGAGGTTGGTGGAAGAGTTTCCAAAAATCAAACCAAATCAAGACTTTATTTTTCTGAAAATTCTGCGTCTCGATCGATCGCTACATATATCTCAATCGATCGAGCACCTTAAGCTTTCGTTCCTGATTTTCTCTGCCTCGCTCGATCGATCGAGAAGATGTTTCCGATCGATCGAGCTTTGCATTTTTGTGTTGGCCAAACTTCTGCCTCCTTCGATCGATCGCCTTCAAAGTCCGATTGATCGAGCATGCCAGAATTCAGTTTCTTCATTTCTTGGCTTGATTTGATCCATTTTCTTCCTTCTAGCTCGATTCTTCCACTTTCCACCTAGATTCCTGAAACAATAAAATAAATACCAAAAAGCATAACATCTTCCAGGAATCTACAGGAAAATATATATAAATCAAAGCCCAAATACGCGTAATAATCAACCCTATCAGTAATCAAGGCCGAGGTGAGCTCGTCGTAAACGTAGCTCCTGAAGTGAACTCGTCCTAAACGTAGTTCCTGAGGTCGGGTGAAAACCCTTAAGGCCTGGCGTAATCAAGGTCGAGATGAGCTCGTCGTAAACGTAGCTCCTAAATTGAACTCATTGTAAATGTAGTTTCTGAGGTCGGGTGAAAACACTTAAAGCCTGGTGTAATCAAGGGCGAGGTGAGCTCATTGTAAACGTAGCTCCTGAAGTGAACTCTTCGTCAACGTAGTTCCTGAGGTAGGGTGAAAACCTTTAAAGCCTGATGTAATCAAGGCCGTGGCGATCTCGTCGTAAATGTAGCTTCCTGAATTCTGGTGAAAACCCTAATGCTGATCACCTTTTGTCTGAAAACTCTTCATGAACTCCAATTGTTGGTGAGGTCGGCCTTAGGCTGAAGTTGAAAATCTGGCTGAGAAACAGGACAATGATGACATGAAGTTGACGGCTGGGGATATCAAGCTAAAGAGCTTCCGATGACCTTTGGCTGAAGAGAGTTGAAGAGCTGGTCGAGGATGGCCTGAAGCTGATGAGCTGGCTAAGCATGAAGGACTAAGAGACGATGACCTGGAGCTTAAGAGCTATAAAATCATGACCCAAAATTGAATAGAGTTGAAGAGCAGGTCTGAGAAGACCTGCAGCTGAGGACTGGGAATGACATCTGGCTGAAGAGCCAGCGGAACATTACTTGAACATTTGGTTGAACAGCTAGCGGAACATTACTTGAACATTTGGTTGAAAAGCTATGAAGGATCTCTAACTGAAGAGCTGTAGAGAGCCTCTAGTTGAAGAGTTGGCCGAAGCAGGACCTGAAGCTGAAAGCCGAAGATAAACCATGGCTGAAGAGCTAGCGGAATATTACTTAAACCTTTGGCTGGAGTTATGAAGGACCTCTAATTGAATAGCTAAAGTTGAACATATGGTTGAACTGGTCAAGGATGACCTGAAACCAAAGAGTTGGGAGAAGCTCATGATGAATTGCTCGGGATGAAGAGCTGGTGATGACTTCCTTCTAAAGAGTCGAGGATGCGCTGGAATGAGCTGAGGATGACCTTCTGAAGAGCTAAGGATGACTTCAAGATGAAGAGCTCAGGATGACCTCCGAGAAAAGAGGTAAGGACGCCCTCCATCTGAAGAGCTGAGGATGAGCTCTACTGAAAAGGTGATGATGAGCTCTATATGACGAGCTCTCTGAGATAGATCACCATTTGAAGAGCTGATGATGAGCTCTACTTAATAGTTCATAATAAACTCCATGTAAATAGCAAAAGACGAGCTCCGTGGGGTATGTATGTTTCTGAGGAGCTTAGGATGAGCATTACTGAAGAGCTGAGATGATCTCCATTAATGAGCCGAGGATGAGCTTGTTAAGGATGGCCTCGAGATGAAGAGCTGGGGATGACCTCCTAGTGAATAGCTAAGGATGCCCTCCGTCTGAAGAGCTGATGATGAGCTCTACTGAAAAAGGTGATGATGATCTCTAGATGAGCTCTCTGAGACAGATCACCATTTGAAGAGCTGAGGCTGAGCTCTAATGAATAGTAGATAATAAACTCCATATTAATAGCAAATGATGAGCTCCGTGAGGTAGGTTACTTTTTGAGGAGCTTAGGATGAGCTCTTTACTGAAGAGCTGAGATGATATTCATCTGATGAGCTGAGGATGAGCTTGTTGAGGATGACCTCGAGATGAAGAGCTCGGGATGACCCCTGAGTGAAGAGCTAAGGATGACTTGCATTTGAAGAGCTGAGGATGAGCTCTACTGAAAAGATGATGATGAACGCTGTATGATGAGATCTCCGAGATAGATCACCATTTGAAGAGTTGAGGTTGAGCTTTAATGCATAGTAGATAATAAACTCCATATTAATAGCAAATGATGAGCTCCGTGAGGTAGGTCGCTTTTGAGGAGCTTAGGATGAGCTCTTTACTGAAAAGCTAAGATGATCTTCATCTGATGAGTTGAGGATGAGCTTGTTGAGGATGACCTCGAGATGAAGAGCTCGGGATGACTCCTGAGTGAAGAGCTAAGGATGACCTCCATTTGAAGAGCTGAGGATGAGCTCTACTGAAAAAAGGATGGTGAGTTCTATATGATGAGCTCTCAGAGATAGATTACCATTTGAAGAACTGAGATTGAGCTCTACTGAATAGTAGACAATAAATCCATATTAATAGCATAGGATGAGCTACGTGAGGTAGGTCACTTTCTGAGGAGCTTAGGATGAGCTCTACTGAATAGGTGATGATGAGCTCTCTGAGGTAGATCACCATCTGAAGGGCTTGGGATGAGCTCTATTGAATAGTTGAGGTTAATCTAAATCTGATGAGTTGAAGATGAGCTCTGCTGAATAGCTAAGGAGCTAAGGATGACTTCCTGAAGAGTTGAAGATGACCTCTGGTTGAAGACCTAAGGATGAGCTCCGGTTGAAGAGCAGAGGGTGACCTCCTCCTGAAGAGTTGAAGATTTCTGATTGAAGACATGATGATGAGCTCTGGCTAAGGAGCCGAGGATGACCTTCTCCTAAAGAGTTGGAATATTTTTTGCTTGAAGAGCTGAGGTTGAGCTCTACATTCAGTAGATAATAAACTCCATATTAATAGCAAAGGATGAGCTCCCTGAGGTAGGTAACTTTCTGAGGAGCTTAGGATGAGCTCTACTGAATAGGTGATGATGAGCTCTCCGATGTAGATCACCATCTGAAGAGCTCATGATGAGCTCTACTGAATATTTGAGGATAATCTCCATCTGATGAGTTGAAGATGAGCTCCACTGAAGAGCTAAGGATCTAAGGATGACTTCTTGAAGGCTGAAGCCCCCCTAAAGAGTTGAAAATGACTTGCTAAAAATGACCTCCACAAGACTTGATGACGATCTGCTGGTGATCAAGATAAAGAGCTCATAATGACATCCGATTGGAAACCTAAGGATGATCTCACAATGACTAAGATGAAGAGCTCATGATGACATCTGATTGAAAAGCTAAGGATGAGCTCATGTTGACCAACATGAAGAGCTCAGGACAACCTCTGATTGAAGAGCTACGGATTATCTCTAGCTGAGGAGTTGAGTATAATCTCTTGAAAAGTTGAAGACCTATTAAAGAGTTGAAGATGACCTCCTGAATCTTAGATGACCTCCAGAAGACTTGATAATAATCTTCTGATGGTCAAGATGAAGAGCAATGATGACATCCGATTAAAAAGCTAATGATGAGCTCTGGCTGAAGAGTTGAGGATGAACTCTAAGTAGCTGGGGCATATGATTAATCTATGTGGTCCCTTCAATAGTCCCGATAATGAACTAGTCAACTTTTCTAAGCCAAAATCCACGTTCGTCACTGGATGTTAGATCTCTCACATTCATCATATGAGATTAGATCTTCCAAGTTCATCTAGGATGTTAGATCTCCCACATTCACCAAAGGAAGTTATATCTCTCACATTCATCATATGAGATTAGATCTTCTAAGTTCATCTAGGATGTTAGATTTCCTGCATTCACCATAGGAGGTTAGATCTCTCACGTTCATCATAGGAGGTAGTTACTTGTCTTTCTGTTGTGTACGTCATTAGAGATCAACATAATATTTGATCTTCCTTGTGTGTTGTCCATCTCTACGTGTTTTTTCCCATTTTCTCACGGACAACGCCAATTGATATCACCGAAAATTGCGATGACCTGCTGAAATCAATAGATAGGGGACTCACCTATCCTTTTTTCTCCAGTACTCAAAATAATGACGATAGTGACAGCAAGTAGCCTCTAAGATGGCCTGAAAGTACGAAGCAACCGTGAGAATGGGCCGGAAGATTTTTTGGCGTATCCCCTAATACGGTCCAGGTAGGCGAGACAGTAGGGGGAAATGTATGTTGTAAAGTAAGCGAGAGCATTATGAATGAATGAATTGGTTTCCCAAACCTGATATTTATAGAGAGAGTGAGTTACTATATAGCTAGGACACTTTCCATGTTTATCTGAATCTGCCAAGATACTGAGAATATCTGATAAGATTAAGATCTATTAGATCTCCTCAATCTGTGACAAGATCGAATCTCGGAAACCTCGACGGAGATCTCGCTCCTACCTGATGAGCTCAGGTCGGCCATACAGTATCATACCCTGGCTTACATAAGCATCATATCAGCCATACACGTCAGGTCGGGTATATGCGGGAGGTCGGCCAGATGGCAGAGATCGGATATATGCAAGAGATCGGCCATATACAAGAGGCCGACCATGTTAGGAGGTTGGCCATATGCTGGGTGGTTGGCCATATGGCAAGAGGTCGACTATGTTGAGAGGTCACCATGTTGGGAGGTCGACCATATGTCACGAGGTCGGCCATGTGCCAAGAGGTCGGCCATATGTCAAGACGTCGGCCATCTTCCATGAGGTCGTCCATGTGCCAAGATGTCGGCCATGTTGGGAGGTCGGCCTTATGTCAAGAGGTCGGTCATGTTGGAAGGCCGACCATATGTCAAGAGGTTGGCCATATGCTAGGGGTCATCGAATTAGATGAGCCGGCCTCCTTGCAAAAGACCTTCTGGGCAAGTCTGGTTTTTGTGCTCCTAGAAGTTTGGACGAGCTCTTACTCTTAAGGGTTATCACAATAATGGAAATGTAAATATATTCATTGGACGGTGTTGACTTCACCAGCCAATAACTCTAATCACATGGGGAGTAATACTCACATATAGGATATAATGTTCTCACACAAACCCAACAATCCTATCCCCAAAAGGATTGTTCCTACATCTCATTGAAATTGAACATGGCTCATCGGTTATAATATCAACTACAAAGATGATATATTTATTATTTTACTAAAAGTTATAATTTATACTAAATATAAACTCAAATGAGAGTTTTATTGGATCCTTACCCAATGTTGAACATATATGTAAATAATTATGCATTATGAACTATATGTAAGATTTAACACATTAAAAGAAATCTAATAAGGTTTCAGGTTATTTGAGATCTAATGTATCTGATAGGGTGTGTACATTTAATGTATAGAGACAAGTGTGCTTTTCCTATTTATATTATAGACTTAAATATAAACCCAAATATATATGTATAAGGAGTCACAACCCCTAGATCACATGATGATTTAGTCATTCATATTGCATCACATCGATAGTTAGATAGCACCAGAGAGAAAGTAAAGGACTATCAATGCTAACTGTGTTGGTATGAAAGGCCATAGTATGTTGAGCTTGTGGGAGAGATACGGTTAGTGACTTTGTCTTTGAAAAAGATTATGATGATATTCTCACAAGTGTTATTAGCACTGATCAGTATTTCATTCCTGACTTTGTTCGAAACACATACAGATAATGTCAGAGAACCTCTCATTCAAGAAAGTATTCCAGAGAACAAACTCTAACACCTCAAGAACCTATGTCATTAAGGAGATCCACTAGAGAGAGGAGAAGTGCACTACCAAATGATTAGATTGTATTTGTCCAAGAACATGAGATCGATATTTGTGTGATGGGAGATGTCCGATCAACTTCTGTCAAGCAATGAAAAGTTCTAACTCTCAAAGATGGATTGATGCCGTGAATGAGGAGATAAAGTCTATGAAAGACAGTGATATTTGAAATCTCGTTCCATTTCGTGAAGGTGCGATACACATTGGTTGCAAATGGATATTTAAGAGCAAAAGGACTCGAAAGGCGATGTTTAGAGGTACAAGGCTAGTCTTATCGCTATGGACTTTACATAGAAAAAATGCATCGACTATTTAGAGACTTTCTCTTTGCCTTCTTCGGAAGATTCTTTCAGTACTATAGTAGCATTGGTAGCACATTTCACTCTTGAATTACATCATATGGATGTAAAACAACGTTTCTCAATGATGACATTGATGAGACAATCTATATGGTGCATCCAATAAACTTTTTGTCTAGAGACCCAAATAATATTATTTCCAAACTTAAATCCATCTATGGGCTCAGGGAGGTACTCGACAAAGGTATTTTTGAAAGATCCATCGAGTGATCATGTCATTGGCTTTGAGATGAATTTGGTCGATGATTGCATATACATAAGTTTTATGGGAGCAAACATATATTCTGCTTTATATACCTCTGTGGCTAATGAAGACAAGTTTAGTCTTATTTAAGTAAATCAATAGTAGACCATTGGAAGCCGTCAAAATGGTCTTAAGGTACTTATAAAGAACAGAAAGAGTACATGCTCACGTTTCAGAGGTCAGATCATCTTGAGATCATTGGGTATATTGACTCCGATTTTGCTGGAAGACAAGATAATATAAAAGTTATTGTCGGGCTATATATACAGTGGCAGAAGGTTTCATCTCATTGAAGAGTGCTAAACATACAATTATTATTGTCTCTTCTACCATGAGAGCATATTTTACAGCATGCTATAAGACATCCAGTTATGAAATATGACTGTGGAATTTTGTCCGGTATTGCATATAGTGGAAAATATTGAAAGACCACTTGAATTTTTGTGCAATAAGTCAACAGTTTTATATTCTAGTGAATGGAAGAACTGGATGAAGTCAAGGCATATGATGATCAAGTTCATGGTTGTTAAGAAAGAGTTCAAAATGGACAGTTGCTAAATAGCACATCGGTATAAACTCTATTATTGTGGATCTCCTTACAAAGGTATCATCACCAAACCAAAATGGATAACAAGCACACTGCTTGTGACTGTTGTTAAGGATATTCAGTCTTAGTGGGAGCTTGTAAGTTTAAATGCTTTTATATATATATATTTGGTTTATTTCGTTTAACGTTATTTTCTGCAGAAATAAAGTTTGGTTTATCCACACTCTAAATTTGTTATGCCTTGACATCAGTAAGGTTTAAGGGTGGACCAATTGGAAATATGCATGTTAAGATCACATTATATGAAATTTCAATGCTACACACATCCACATCATAATCCATATCATTCAGTTGTATCATCATACATGACCATTGATGGCTTGAGTTACGATAACTGTGACAAAGGCCATTTTGATACTATGTTGATATAATTAATGGACCAGAAAGGTTATAGATACATTTTGGTATTGATAGCCAAGTTGAGCTCATAGATTATTTTTAGAATTCATAATTATAAGGTTACACATATAACCCAAGTTGGAGATTATTGGATTCTTAATCCAACATTGGACTTATATGCAAATAATTTTCTGTAAGATTTTGTGGGGTTCTCGTTACTTAATTCGTTATGTATCAAATACTTATACATATGTGAGTACGAATTAAGTAATATCACACCATGTATAACTACACCATGTATAACTCATATCATAACTTCATATTCAATTGCATAATCAATACAATCAAACATGTTTTACACCAATTCTATATACTTGTTCCCACCTTATAACATTTCATTTAGTCACATATTTTCCATATCAAATATGCCTATCATTTCACTTTGTCATATTACCACACTTCATATAATTTCTCATACTCGGTTCAACTCGAACTCGAGTCCACGTTATACCGTAATTATATCATAATTAACCAATAATCATAGGAAAAAAAGTATGATTCATATCAAGGCATTACAATTCTCCCATACTAAGTGAATTTCGTCCTCGAAATTGACTACACATAGCATGACTGCAAAAACACAAACATATACTCAACTATATGTTTCACAGAGTAACACTTGCAGTAACATGAATGCGCACCAGGATAAACAACAACATAAAAACATAACAGATAATACATCGGGATACTGATGCATTATATGCTGCTCCGTCTCCCACGTTGCATCCTCGACACCCCGTCTGTCCCACTGTACCTTTACCATTGGAATTACTTTATTTCTCAAATTCCGCTCTGCTAGATCCAAGATCTTAACCGGTCGTTCCACATATGACACGTCTGTGTCCAACTGTACTTCAAACGGGTGCAATACATGACACGGATCTGATTCATATTTCCTCAACAGCGAAACATGAAAAACATCGTGGATACTACTCAATGATGGCGGTAGTGCCAATCTATATGCCAACGTACCAATACGTTGCAACACCTCATAGGGACCAACATATCGTGGTGACAACTTCCCACGCATACCAAATCGTACCACACCTCTAAAATGTGAGATTTTCAAGAACACTCTGTCACCAACTTGGAATTCAAGCGGTCTACATCGCTTATTCGTATAAGCGGCTTGTCTATCCTGAGCAGCTTTTAATTTCAATCTGACCAGCTTCACTTTATATCATATCCTGTCCACTTATAGAAGACTGGTCAACACCAGCCCAATACAAGGGCGATCGACATCGTCGCCCATACAATGCCTCAAACGGTGCCATCTGTATACTAATATGATAACTATTATTGTACGAGAACTCAACTAATGGCAACGACACTTGCCACGAGTTATCAGACTCTAATATACATGCACGTAACATATCCTCAAGCGTCTGTATCGTATGCTTTGTCTGTCCATCTGTCTAAAGATGATAAGCTGTACTCATTCGTACTTCAGTCGCCATCGCTGACTGTAATCCTTCCCATAAATGAGAAGCAAATCTCCGTCTCGATCCGATACAATTGAAACTGGTATTCCATGTAGTCTCACTATATGTTGAATATATAACTGAGCCATTCTCAAATAGGTAAAAATCATACTATAAGGTATGAAGTGAGCTACTTTTGTCAGTCTGTCAACAATTAACCAAATAGCACTAGATCCAGAAGAAGTCCTTGGAAAATGGGTCACAAAATCCATCGTGATATGTTCCCATTTCCATTGAGGAATCTCTAAACTCTTCAATTCACCTTATGGTCTCTGTCTCTATGCTTTCATCTGTTGACAAACAAGACATCTCTTCACAAACTCAAGCACATCCTGTTTCATGCGTTTCCATCAGAATTGTGTACGCAAATCTTCGTACATTTTCTTTCCTCCAGGATGTATACTATGTCTACTACAATGTGCACGTTTTAATAGTTCTTGGCGTAGTCCCAAAGAAGCAGTCACACTCCCATCACTTGCTATTCCAAAAGAAGATATTTTTCCTTGACTTATCATCAAATGTTGTACTTCATCATCAGTAGTTTGTGCCATTCTGATCTTTTCAAGGATATCGGGTTCAACCAACAGTATTGACACCCTTACTGGCACTATTACCTCATCAAACTCATATCCCAATGTACAACAGGAAGTCATCAAAGCTGACAAGTTAATCATATCATTCGCAGTGTATTGTACCTTTCGACTTAAGTCATCAACTGTCAGATTAGCCTTTCCTGGATGATATTCGATCTCACAATCATAATCTTTCAAGAGATCCATCCATCTCATTTGCCTCATGTTCAACTCTGTTTGAGTGAACAAAAACTTCAAACTTTTATGATAAGTGTATATGGTAAAGGACGTACCATATAAATAATATCGTCATATCTTTAAAGCAAAAACTATGGCTGCCAACTCCAGATCATGCACTGGATACTTCATTTCATGTGGCTTCAGTTGTCTTGATGAATACGCCACAACATGTTTATCCTGCATCAATACACAACCAAACCAAGTAATGATGCATCAGTATACAGAGCAAACCTGTCATGCTATAATGGAATATTCAACACCGGAGCAGTGGTCAACCGATGTTTCATTTCCTGAAAACTATGCTCACAATCATCGGACCATCGAAAAGGTACACCCTTCTGTGTTAGCTGTGTTAACGGTTTGGCAATCTTTGAAAATCCTTCAACAAACTGTCTGTAGTATCCTGCCAAACCCAAGAAACTACGAATCTCTGGCACAGATGTAGGTGCTGACAAATTCAACACCGCTTTTATCTTTTTCGGATCCACTGATATACCATTGGAGATCACATGTCCCAAATATACTAAACTGTTCAACCAAAACTCACACTTACTGAGTTTGGCGTATAAGTGATGCTTTCTCAATAGTTGCAACAACATATGCAAAATGTTGGACATTCTCTACTTCACTCCTAGAATAGATCAGTATATCATCGATAAATACAATGACAAATTGATCAAGGTATTCCTGAAAAACTCGATTCATCAAACTCATGAAGACAGTGATCGCTTATTTTTTAAACAATTAATTCCAATCTAGCGATTTTAGACCGCAAGTGCACGATGTCAAGTTTTAGTATAGATAGGAAGATACGGATTGTCGAACCCACAGGGACTAACAAGCAAGTATCAAATAAGATGTCTTTTAACTATATTTAACCTACGATAATTAATTTATAATTAACGATAATTAATTAATATAAACTACTAATCCAACCAAGTCAATAAAAGTAAACGAGAAAAATCCACTAGAGATATCGAGACTTTGGCTCACCAATGCAATTCCCTACAATTCTCGATTGAATATTCAAATATTTCTAAGGTGACGAGTTCTCAGAATTTATTTAATATACTCTCTCGAGCTATATCAAACCTAATATCAAATTGCAGTAAGTCACTCTCGTGCACTTGTTTAACAACTCAATATTGAATTAAGATCTATGAAAACTACTAGCTTTCGATTACTAGATATCTATGGCTATCACGCATGTATTTGACGTCATCGCTCGATCTCGGTCTGAAATCCATGGTATGAATTATTAATTCTGTATCATAAAATCATCTCTCGATCTCAATTATGATACTAACATCATTCAAAGGTGATCAATCCTCTAAAAGCATGAAGAACATAAAACATATGCAAAGAACTATAAGAATTCAATCATTAAATCATCAAATCGGAGGTTCATAACAAAGGTTCGCCTAGCCTCGATAAATAAATTAGTTCAACATAGTAAATCAAAGCAAATCAAAACTAATATTAAAAGACAAGAATAAACTCCCGATGTCGACTTCGTATGTAGATCCTTGCTCCTTCTCTTGCTTCCTTCTCGATCGTCTCTTTTTATCGCCTTGTTGGCTTGTTCCAATTCCTAGGGTGAAGTGGTGATGGTGGATGATGGTGATGATGGTGATGAGTGTTGGACGAAGAGTGGAAGATTGGTGGAGGTTTTGACGTATGGGAAGGTGAAAGAAAAGATGGACGTGAGATGGATTTGAAGGAAAGGGGACGTGAGATGCAGGCTGTATGAGGCGTTTTTTTAGGGTTAAAAGTCTGATTTTTGGGCTGTAAAATTCGTCCATATGTATATAGGAAGGAATTATGGACTTCCCTTTTGCATACAAACTCTACAAGGAAGTTATTTTTCTGAAAACTCCTCGGACCGATCGATCCGGACAAAGTGGCCGATCGATTGAGCCTTCCAGTAAGAATTTCGTGGCTTTTTCAGCCCTTCTCGATCGATCGGAAATGCTTGCTCGATCGATCGAGCTTCACACAAAGTTTTCTTCGCCTTTTTCAGCTTCTGGCGAGTTTCGTATTTTGGCCGTAACCTTCTCATATGAACTCCGAATTTGATGAATCATCTGTACACGCGAAGATAAGAGAAAGTTCTACAACTTTTATATGGACACATTTCCAAAACTTGGCTCGAACATATAGTATTTTGAGGAGAAATGAGCAACATGTGTCTTGGATTCTGGTTTTTTCCTATTTTCTTCAACTTTATTCATTCTTTCATCATTTTAGCTTGATTTCATCGCCTTTCCCTACATTTCAACATTGATTCCTGAAATAGAGAAATATATACCATAAACCATAAAATAATCCAAGAATCAACACGAAAACCATTACATATCATAGCATAAAAACGCGTAATAATCAACCCTATCAGACAGCTGGAGCATTAGTCACTCCAATGGCATAACTAGAAACTCATAATGTCCATAACGAGTTCTGAATGTTTTCTTATGTACATCTCCTTCCCTCACGCGTATTTGATGATAACTAGATCACAAATCAATTTTAGAATAGATCATCGAACCCTGCAACTGATCAAATAAATCATCAATACGGGGAAGATGATATTTATTCTTAGTTGTTACCTTGTTCAACTGTCTATAGTCAATGCCCAGTCGCATTGAACCATCCTTATTCTTGACAAACAACACCGGAGCACTCCAATGCGATACAGCGTATGTATCCATTGTCCAATAAATCTTGCAACTGAGTTTTCAACTCTCTCAGTTCAGTTGGTGCCATTCGATATGGTGCTCGTGAAATTGCAGAGGTACCAGTTATCAACTCAATGCTAAATTCCACCTAACAAATTGGTGGAAATCCAGGAATCTCATCTGGAAATACATCTATGTATTCTGCACTGATATCCTCTACTCTTCTTTCTACTTTATTTTCAGCTACATCAGTATCATAGATTAAATATCCCATATGTCCACGTTCTAACAAACGTAACATTCGAATAGCAGATATCAACGGAATCTTTGCACACGATTCCTGTCCATAGAAGATCCATTGGTTTCCACTATCAGACTGAAACCTCACTGTCTTCTGACAACAATCCACAACAGTTTGATATCTACTCAATACATCAATACCCAGAATACAGTCAAAATCTCTCATATCTAACACAATCAAATCTGCATGTATTCCATAATCATCATCAAACTGAATAGAAGAATCAGACGAACTCTGACAAGTCATCACAGTATTTGGGTGTCGAGACATACAGAGGCATCAACAGTGGAGACGAGCATATATGATACCGCTCAATAAACCCTTGTGCAATAAATGAATGTGATGCACCAGTATCAATTAATATAAAAGCCGGATAAGTAAATAAACAACACTTACCCGCTATCACATCATCAGAAGCTGCCTCTGCTTGCTCCTTGTTCAGTGCATCACCTGAACTTGGGGCGGCCCTGCTCTCTGTCCCCCACCAATCCGAGGTACAAACTGTGGTCTTTGCTGCACTGTACTTTTTGATACATTTCCTCTGGCCTGTTGTCCTCCAGCTTGAGAACAATCACGTATCATATGTCCTGGCCTCCCACATCCATAACAACATGGACCATCAATGTGTGGACAATCACGTTTCAAGTGTGGTCCTCCACACTTCAAACATTTAAAGCCTCTACTATTGCTATTACTACTGCCTTGAGACTGTCCCTTGGCACCTCGTTCGCCCCCTTTCCGAGTATCAAATTTCCTACCAAATCTCGAGGATGATGCACCTCCTCGTGAGGGTTTAAATTGATCCCCACTGGGTCTCATACCGTCTGATGTAGGTTTCTGAGCTTGTCCTACATCCTTGTATGCCCCAATTCCAATCTCAGCCATCTCAGCCCTAGTCAGCGCTTCCTCAAACGAAGTAGGGTTATTCGAAATAACTCTATCAAACAATTAAGGTCGTAATTCTTTCACGAATTGTCTTATCTTAGCTTTCGTGTTTGCAGCAATATGAGGTACATACCTCAACAAAGAAGAGTACTGCAAACCATAATCAGATACCTTTATGGTTCCCTGTTTCAGATTATTGAACTCATCTTCTTTCAACTGCCTAGGAGCAACAGAGAAATAGTGATCAAGAAAACGGATTCTGAATACATCCCAGCACACAGTCTGCCCCTGAGCTCGCAATTCAAGCAATATCGCTTTCCACCACATCATCGCTTTCTTTGCTAATTGGAACTCAGCTAAACGCAACCAGGTTGATTTAGCATATGGTGCTGACACAAAGATCTGTTCAACACGTTCTAACCATTCCTCAGCATGTTCCCCCGATTCAGTACCCTCAAAGCGAGGTGGCTGATAACTCAAAAAATGAGTCAGTGTCAACTCTCCAGGTAACAATACCTGTTCTACTGGTCCTTGCCCTACTGGTGGTGGTGGTACAGGCGCCAACCCAACCCTAGCATTGCCACTCATGGCATCTCCATAATCATCATGAGGTATTCTGTCTGCCATTACTGCACAACAGGGGTTAACAATAACATTCAAATATATAAAGCATGTTAGTATAACAACATATCATAGTTATCAACATGCTTTCAAGTTATAGGGCAACTTCTTAAGTCACTTCCTAGACCATGGTTCACCCAGTTCTCGAACCACTGCTCTGATACCACTAATGTGGGGTCCTCTTTACTTAATTCGTTATGTATCAAATACTTATACATATGTGAGTTGGAATTAAGTAATATCACACACTGATTAACATTTTACTATGTCAGTTATTTCAGGATTTACAAAATCCTGAAATAATATACATCATGTGTACATAAGAACAACCTAAAGAAATTCAGCTCCAATCAGTGGTTCAGGTAGCAGCAGAAATTGACTCACAATCCCATCCTCCCATGTGTATGAGTCCCTACAGAAACAATCACACAATATGAGTATTGATAATTAACCATCTCAGTTCTGTATCAATAAGAAATACATAGTACGATAAATCATCATCATAAAATCTTAACTGTGATTGTCCTGTATCATGCATCACCAAATGCAAATATGTCATGACATGTCTCATTCATCATCCTGTTATAACGACGCACATATGATATTGCTTTTCCGCTCAATATGTCAGTGTAACCACATCACATCTTCATATTAGCAACATATATCATATATCCAGCTCACACGTTATAACAGTCCAAAGCATATACTCAACAAGAGCATACCTCTCATGCCAACGCATATACTCAACAAGAGCATACCTCTCATGCCAAAGCATATACTCAACAAGAGCATACCTCGCATGCCAAAGCATACACTCAACATGAGCATACCTCTCATGGCATCAACCTCATTAACATGAATGTATATGCATATGATTCAAACAACCATATAATGTAATATCAAAATATAAAAGCAACATCACATCAATCAATATTCAATACTCGTACGTCAACAAGTACCTATCGCGCGATATAAAATATAGAAATTCAGGTGTCAATGTTTAAACGCCTCATTGTCCTGTCCCTTGTGATGATGCTACATGAATACCAACAATGTATCATGTTATAATAGGCTTCAATATCAAATTCCACAAAAAATCTCATATTTTTAAATTTTCATTCTAGCAATCGATCGGTCACTCTCGCGACCGATCGCTTCAATTGTGCAACACTAGCGATCGATCGGTCAAAAGCTAGCGATCGATCGCTATTAAAATCTGATTTATACATTATGCTACGACCTTCTGGAGATTGATCGGTATTCTTTTAGTGATAGATCGCTACAGCTTGCGATCGATCGGTCAAGCATAAACCGTCTTAAACTTTCCCCTGTCTCAGCGATCGATCGGCACGATGCTAGCAATGCTGATCGATCGCTAGACAACAACAGTTTCAGAACATGGCGATTTCATATCTATCGTCTTGGTGCTTCTCATACACCTCAAGTTCTATCATCTAAACTTGGTACATGCAAACTCTAGCATCATATAAACATGTTTCCATCCTATTACAACTCATTTCTTTGCATTATAACATTCAACAATTCAAACCAATTCAACTTGGTTATTAAAGAATAAAAATCATGTAGAAACTCATATGTAACCATATGTACAAGCTTAGAAACATTCATTTCTTACCAAGTAGATTCAACTCCAAGTGAAATACAAGTTTCAAGCTGATTGTACAAGCCAAAACCAAAAAAATATGCAAGAGCTTGAGTAGCATTTTGCAGGAATTTTGTGTGTGAAATTTGGTGCACTATGAGTTTTAAAATCTGAATCCCTTATTTATACTCAATAATAAGTCATGCCAAAAGCACTCCATGTGTTCTCTTATACATCAAATACATGTCCTCCATGTAGAGTTACTACTATACCATGTATAACTCATATCATAACTTCATATATCAATTGCATAATCAATACAATCAAACATGTTTTACATCAACTCTATATAGTTGTTCCCACCTTATAACATTTCATTTAGTCACATATTTTTCATATCAAATGTGCCTATCATTTCACTTTGTCATATACCACTCTTCATATAATTTCTCATACTCGGTTCAACTCGAACTCGAGTCCACGTCATACCGTAATTATCACATAATATAATCATAGCAAAACATGTATGATTCATATCGAGACATTACAAATTTAGCACATTAAAAATGATATGATAAGGTTTCAGGTTATTTGAGTTTTAATATATATGATGTGTGGATCTTTAATGTATAGAGTCTAGCCTTTTTCTATATAGATGATGAGTTTAAATAGAAATCAATATATACATATATATATATATAAGGTGTCGTGGTCCCCAGGTAACACAATACTTCAATTATTATATAATGTATTTCGTCGATAGTTAGATAGCGTGAGAGATAAAGTAAATGACCTTAAAATTAATTGTATTGATCTAGAAGATCATAATCTACAGGAATATCAATTATTGTGGATTAAGGCCTATTTTTATTTATCTATATTTCTTGATTATTTAGCATGAGATTCTGGGTTCTATATATTAAATATGCTTATAAGTTATGCATTAATTAAAAAAAATAAATGTTAAACCAATAATATATATATAGTGAAAACTGGGGGAGGTAAGGAGGTTGGACGTGTAAGTTGACTCTATACATGAATACAGACGACTGGACCTTTGAATTCAAGTGCGCGTTTCAAATCTTTATTAGGCGATCTGTTTGAAAAGCAAGCATTCAATTACTGAGCCAAATTAAAAAGAGACTATTGATATGTTTTTGTTTTATCGATAATCGAAATTATTATTTTTCTAAAAACAAAAATAATACATTGTCCAAACAATAATTACAAACTACAATAAAATATTACAAATATTTTCAATATACATATTATGTATTTTATATAAAAATAAAAATTAACCGTCAACTCTTAAATTATTATTCACAAAAAGCCAACGCAATGCGTACGCATGAGCACTAAGTATATATTAAAAAGATGCAATGTGAATCTGTACAATTTACTACTAAATCACAACTCCCTGAGATATCTGTGTTTTCTTTTTTCAAAATTTAATATATAGTGTAGTCAAACTCGGAAATACAGAGATCGCTAGGACATGTCAAATTCAACCCATATCACTAGAAAAACTAGCCAAAGCATGTAAAAACCCGGTTTTTCAATTAAGTCAAACACTAAAATTTTAGTCAAACAAACTACTAAAAGTTATTTATTTAAATCACTAACTTAATATTATAATATTGTGTTTATAATATTCAATTTTGTAGACCTTGAAAACAATTAAAAGTGTGTAAATAATTAAGAATACTAATAAAGATAACAATAATTGATATGATCAAATTATTAGCCAATAAAACACTTGAAGAGATAAATCCAATTTGATTTAATCTTGTAGATTGTAGCTAAACCAATGACTAACTATTTAAACAACTAGAGTTCTGATCAAACTATAATTAGAGTTATTTAAACCAAGCCAACAACTTAAGTTGTTTAATCAAGTCAAATATTGAGTAGAGATAATATTAAAAGATAAAATATAATATTTAGTTATTATGATTTAATATTGTAGAGTTTTAAATCAATAACTTAGTGTTTAGATCATATAGAATTATATTATATCAATATTATAGATTGTAAAACACTTGTTTAAACCAATAATTAGATAATATTTGTAGATGATTGAATATGTTATTGAAGATAACAATGAGTTATTAGATAACTAGGAATTTGGTTATTGTTATCTATTAGCGAATCAAAACTTAATAAATAACAAAGAACAATAGTGTTTCCCTCACTTTTCTTCAAACCACTTTTGAGAGTTCCATCATTGTTTTCATCACAATTCCATCATTTTTAACAATAATTCTAGCAACGAAAATTCGAGAATTTCAGCAGCAAGGTTCGAAAATTATAGCATCCAAATTCTGAAAAGTTCCACCCAATAAGCATACAATTTAGAATCACACATACACACGCACACATAGTGAGATTTTTGAGAATTATTCAAGCCAATAAAGGAAGGATTTCATCGTGTTTTCGCACCCTAAATCGTTCAAGCACGTCTATAATCGAAGTAAGTAGGTTTTTGCTAAATATAGTTCATTCGTTTTGAAAAATTATAAGTATGATTTCAAATTGCAATCGAATTTGTGATATATTTTAAAACTACGATGTTTTGAGAATAAATTTTGATCATCGAGAAAGAAGGGATATACTGAGCAAAGTGATACGTATGATGGGAGCCACCTCTTGAGTCCAAAGGGAAAAGTGCTACGTGCATGGGGGCCACCTCTTGAGCCTGCAGGGCAAAGTGCCACTTACATGGGAACCACATCTTGAGCCGGCGGAGCAAAGTGCTACATATACGGGAGCCACCACTTGATTCTATGCAAGTCCCACTAGATTGTCGGTGTTATGGATCTATGTTTAAGTGATACTAGTTATGATTCTGATATGATATATTATATTATATGGCTCGATGGGAGCAATTATATTACAAGGTCCAAAGGGGATAATATTATATTATAAGGTCCAATGGGGACAATAGTATATTACAAGGTCCAATGGGGACAATATTATATTACAAGGACCAATGTTGACAATATTATATTACAAGGTCCAATGGGGACAATATTATATTACAAGGTCCAATGGGGGCAATATTATATTATATGGCTCGATGAGAGCAATTATATTAAATTATGTTATGATGTATTTGTATTGGTTTATGATCTGATTATGAATTGTGTTTTGGAAAATTATGAAAAAGTATTATATTGTCACATCGATTGACCCCCACTTGCTGAGTGTTTAACAAAACACTCACCCCTTACCTCCCTCCCCAGATAAAAGTAGGATAAATATCGAAGAAGAAAAACAATATTAGTTTTGAGGATGATGGTTTTGTAGCTGTTGCTGTTCAAAAGTCCGCTGCCAGGATTTGAGATTATTATAAGCTTCCGCTGATGAATTTGATTTCTGGAATAATTAGGTAACCGGTTTTATTGATAAAATTTCGCATTGTAAAGACAATAATTCTGTTGTATGGATTATTATATTGGTTTTTTGTAGAATTCTGTATTACGATGCTTGTTGATTTCGATTTGTTATTTGAAATCAATGCCGGTGTTATCGACCTCGGTCTCGGAGCGTGACATTTAAGTGGTATCAGAGCGAACCACGTTCCATAATCCCGTTGGGAAGAAAATATTACAATCCTACTGGGTAAAGACTTCTAGTTGATATATAACACTAGATTATAAAACCTAGTAAAACCGACCAACTGTAGAAATAAAAACAGTTGGGGAAAAGATCGATTCATGATAATTACGATAATCAGAAGTTCAATCTGATTGATCACGTGAATAACGATTATTCTGATCCCAAAATTTTAAAAAAAAAACAAAATAATATATTTATAGAAATTTGAAAACCTAAACAACTGCCGCCGTCGCCAGCCGCCACCATAACCGTCGGCCAGTATACCATCAGAACCGCCACTGCAAGACGATCACAGTGCCAAAATTTCAGATTGTTCGAACTATATTTGGATGACCAATTTCTTGTTCAAAATTCCAGAACCTTCACGACGTCGGCTTGCCCGATTTCAGCACTTTCAAGCTCCGACCGACATATACAAGGTACCATTATGACGAAAATCCTCTATGTAGTAAAAGCCCTCTACCTATTAGAATCATCGATCGAGGATCAATTTCAAAATCGAACCAGCACTCCTCAAGAACCCTAATGCCCGAAATTTCATTCTCCGATTTCCAGACCATATCTTCATCGTTTTGCAATTAAAATTGACATACTGATCCTCTGAACATGTCGATCAAAAGCTCCTTATCCATCATGACTCATAGTTACAGGAAGATCACTGATTTTGCGATTTCCTCACGCCACACACATGACCCTAGGCCGAAAATTCCATTCCAGATTTCTCCGTCATCGTTACGTAATTTTCCAATTAAATCGGGAGAATGGACCCTCTCAAAGTATACATTAAAAGCCCTCTTGTAATTCCAAACTCCAGTCGACGATTGATGACGAAATTCGAAACCCTGATTTGCACCAAACAAACCCTAAAATTCCGAAAATTCATCTTTTAAATTATCCGTCATCAATGCATCAAAACTAAATTCCTTCCAGATATAAGCAGTACATGTGTTGGGTGATCCAATATGTCAGTCAATTTCTGAATGCAAATTATGGACTTCCTCAATCTCAAGCGCACCTGTTTCAACCGATGATACTTTTTTGATCTTTTTCCACTATTACTAATTCTTAGAATTTAAATGTACATAAGCTAAATCTCTTTTCACTTGGGTTTAGGTAATGACAACCCGCGCCATAGTTGATAGAATCCGTAATCTGGACATGAGATAGATGAGCTTAAGGCGTCCGTAGATAAAGAAAGGCGAGATAAGGACGAGTTTCGTGGCCAAGTCCAAACGATGACATACCACCATCGTCTTGCCAAAGAGCGACTTATTAAAGCACTCGAGGACAATAAAACACTTGTAAAAGTCCACGATAACAAGTGTCAGCAATTGGAACGCTCCGAGCAAGAGTTCAATGAGTTTCGTGAGTACATGTGGACCCGAATCCAAACTCTCACGAATGAGAAGTGAATTGGCACAAGAAGTTGCCTACAAGCAATCTATGATCAATTTCCTATTGGAAGAGGAAGACCCTGAAAACCCCGAGGAAAACCTAGAAGAAGTGGATGGTGAGGATGAATTAGGAGTTGGGGAAATAATCGATTAGTTTAAAAGAATTACGTTATTAAAATGTTATATTTTTCAATTTGTAAGAATATTAAGAACCTTTGGCATTTTATTAATTTTGTTTGATTTCATTATAAACCCTATTCGACAATCAATAAAATTATTATTTTTCATTCAATAGTCTCTACTATATCTAATTTGAACATACTCTCATTTATACTATTGCACAAGGACCTTAGATCTATACAATTTAAAGGACATGGCTGAACGACCTATTCGAAACAACCGCAACCCCCACTATGTAACCCAACCTAACAACAATGTTGGAGATACTGATGGGAACCATAACCCACTACCACCATCACTGAGAGTAGGCTTAAGCAGCGAGGAGTTAATGGCAATTGCCACCATTGTGGCTACAACACTACAAGGCTTGGGTAACCCTGCTAACAACCAGTCACAACCTCAGTCAGCCCAACCTCCACAAGAGATCAAGTATTATTATGAGCCCCTTCTCAAGAAAAGGCCTCCGACATTTGACGACAACCCAGATCCCGCCCAAAATTGGCATAAAGAGACAGAAAATCACCACAGACTGCTTGAAGTGCCTCAAAAACCTCAAGGTTGAAGTCACAAAATCATTTCTCGTTGACAAAGCAAGTAAATGGTGGGGAAACATGTCACCATACAAGACCAATCACCTGGCAAAGGTTTCCGAGAAGCTTTCATAATACAATATTTTCCAACAGCCATACAGATCCAGAAGCTGAATGAATTCGAGCACTTGACACAGACGTCTGACATGTCAGTGGTTGAATATATCTCAAAGTTCAATTCTCTGGGAACTTATGCACCAACTATTATGGCCGTTGAGACCCTGAAACTACATCGCTTCAGGAATGGATTGGGTAGTCGTATCCAATCTGCCCTTGCGATCTACGAAACCGCAAGCTTTGGAGACCTAATGGGAGCAGCCATCAGAGCTGAGGCTGATATAAAACGTCGTGAAGATGATTTTAAGCGCAAGCGACCTCCCACTAGCCAACACGGGTGTTAATGACCAGACTTTAAAAATGGCTAATACGTCCAATCATCAAAATGGACCCACATCTGCTCCAACCTACCAGATATTCCCAAACTGTTCGACTATTGGCTTTGCACATACTGGGGAATGCCTTAGAAAAAGAGGAGCGTGCTTCCGATGTGGGAAGTTTGGACATATGATTGGAGAACACCCTGAACCCGAGGTAAATGAGACAGTTACATGTAATGACGACCCTCCAAACAAGCCAAGGGAGAACAAACCAAATGCTCGGGTCTATGCCATAACACAAGAGAAAGCAGAGGATGTGAACAACGTCGCGGCAGGTACCATTTTACTAAACAACTTGGCAGCATATATATTGCTTGATGGTGGCGTCACACATTCATATCAAAGAGATTGTTGAGAAACTAGCACTCAAGCCATAAATACCCTTATCCTTTCTAAGGTTAAATTCACTCAAGTTTTGAGGACGAAACTTCCAATAAGGAGGGAGGAATGTAAAAATCTGATTTTTCAACTAAGTCAAACACTAAAATTTTAGTCAAATAAACTACTAACAGTTATTTATTTAAATCACTAACTTAATATTAAGATAATCTAGACTTTGTATTATAGATAATATCGTGTTTATAATATTCAATCTTGTAGACTTTGAAAACAATTAAAAATGTGTAGATAATTAAGAATACTAATAAAGATAATAATAATTGATATGATCAAATTATTAGCCAATAAAACACTTGAAGGGATAAATCCAATTTGATTTAATCTTGTAGAATTGTACCTAAACCAATGACTAACTATTTAAACAACTAGAGTTTTGATCAAACTATAATTAAAGTTATTTAAACTAAGCCAACAACTTAAGTTGTTTAATCAAGTCAAATATTGAGTAGAGATAATATTAAAGGATAAAAGATAATATTTAGTTTTTATGATTTAATATTGTAGAGTTTTAAATCAATAACTTAGTGTTTAGATAATATAGAATTATATTATATCAATATTATAGATTGTAAAACACTTGTTTAAACCAATAATTAGATAATATTTGTAGATGATTGAATATGTTATTGAAGATAACAATGAATTATTAGATAACTAGGAATTTGGTTGTTGTTATCTATTAACCAACCAAGACTTAATAAATAGCAAAGAACAATAGTGTTTCCCTCACTTTTCTTCAAACCACTTTTGAGAGTTCCATCATTGTTTTCATCACAATTCCATCATTTTTTAACAATAATTCTAGCAACAAAAATTCGAGAATTTCAGCAGCAAGGTTCAAAAATTATAGCATCCAAATTCTGAAAAGTGAGACCCAATAAGCACACAATTTCGAATCACACATACACACGCACATATAGTGAGATTTTTGAGAATTATTCAAGCCAATGAGGGAAGGATTTCATCGTGTTTTCGCACCCTAAATCGTTCAAGCACGTCTATAATCGAAGTAAGTGGGTTTCTGCTAAATATAATTCATTACTTTTGAAAAATTATAAGTATGATTTCAAATTGCAATCGAATTTGTGATATATTTTAAAACTACGATGTTTTGAGAATAAATTTTGATCATCGAGAAAGAAGGGCTATAATGAGCAAAGTGCTACGTATGATAGGAGCCACCTCTTGAGTCCAAAGGCCAAAGTGCTACGTGTATGGGGGTCATCTCTTGAGCCTGCGGGGCAAACTGCCATGTACATGGGAGCCACCTCTTGAGCCGGCGGAGCAAAGTGCTACACATACGAGAGCCACCACTTGAGTCTATGCAAGTCCCTCTAGATTGTCGGTGTTATGGATCTATGTTTAAGTGATATTAGTTATGATTCTGATATGATATATTATATTATATGGCTCGATGAGATCAATTATATTACAAGGTCCAATGGGGACAATATTATATTACAAGGTCCAATGGGGACAATAGTATATTACAAGGTCCAATGGGGACAATATTATATTACAAGGTCCAATGGGGACTCCAATGAGGACAATATTATATTATAAGGTCCAATGAGGACAATATTATATTACAAGGTCCAATTGGGACTCCAATGAGGACAATATTATATTATAAGGTCCAATGGAGACAATATTATATTACAATGTCCAATGGGGACAATATTATATTACAAGGTCCGTTGGGGACTCCAATGAGGACAATATTATATTATAAGGTCCAATGGGGACAATATTATATTACAAGGTCCAATAGGGGCAATATTATATTATATGGCTCGATGGGAGCAATTATATTAAATTATGTTATGATGTATTTTTATTGGTTTATGATCTTATTATGAATTGCGTTTTGGAAAATTATGAAAAGTGTTATATTGTCACATCGATTGGCCCCCACTTGCTGAGTGTTTAATAAAACACTCACCCCTTACCATCCCTCCCCAGATAAAAGTAGGATAAATATCGAAGAAGAGCAATATTAGTTTTGAGGATGATGGTTTTGTAGCTGTTGCTGTTCAAAAGTCTGCTGCCATGATTTGAGATTATTATAAGCTTCCGCTGATGAATTTGATTTCTGGAATAATTAGGTAACCGGTTTTATTGATAAAATTTCGCATTTTAAAGACAATAATTCTGTTGTATGGATTAATGGACTGATTTTTCGTAGAATTCTGTATTACGAGGCTTGTTGATTTCGTGTTGTTATTTGAAATCAATGCCGGTGTTATCGACCCCGATCTCTGGGCGTGAGACATCATGTTTTTGCCTTTCCAAAGACTCTGCCTCCAATGTCTATGCTTGTCTTCGTCTGGCTAACCTAGCACTCCTCTTATTACTTTGAGGCCAAAGCTATTTGAAATCTTTTTCGTCGTGATAACATGAATGAATCCCTTGTTGAGGCCAAATCCTTTGTAAATTGGTTGGCAAACTTCCCCAAATGTGTCACAATCACCTCGACCGACCGACCGACCCTCGTATGTAGTTTGCCTGATGTATGTTCTTAGAGTAATGAGCAGATATCAGACAGATCCCGGTGAAGGTCACTGGAAAACTGTGAAAATAATCCTCAAGTTCTTATGAAGAACTTATGATATGTTCATGGTTTTTTGATCTGTAAGTGGAGAAATAAAAGTTGAAGGCTAAGCTGATGCTGGTTTTTAAATTGGATGTAGATGATACCATATCGATGTTCGGATTTGTATTTAAGCTCAGTGATGGTGATGTCTCTTGGAAACGTTCCAAGCAAGACACCACATTGGATTCCACCACTGAAGCTGAATACATTGCAGCATACAATGCAGCAAAGAGGCAGTTTGGATAAGAAATTTCATCCAAGAGTTGGGTGTAATTTCTAGTGCAGTTGACACAGTCTCTGTGTACTGTGACAACATTTGAGCTATTATGAATAGCCAAGATCTCATCAGGATCCAAACATATATTGAGAAATACTATCTAATGAGAGAGATGGTAGACGCAACATTATTATCGAGATAATCGCTTCAACAGAAAAATATAGTAAATCCACTGACAAATCATTTACAATGATTGGTGTCTGATAGACATCTTGGTAAGATGGTCTTAAGACACATGAGTAGTTGGCTTCGGGAAAGTGAAAGATATTGTTGTCGTACATGATTAAGTAAGTCAATAGTTGATTGATTGTACTTATAATCTTATTATGACAAATCTTTGTTTGAATATTAATATATATGGCACTTCTTAATCTGTTTACCCATGCATCTTGATGTATTGATGAAGTCCTTGAATTTGCTATAGTCCATAGAATGTGGTTACGCATATGATGGTGACCATGAAATACATTCTCGACTGCGATTTCTAAATGTTCCTGGTCGATGAGCCTTCGAGAATGGGATATCGATATATGCTTGTTAGAGACTGGTATTCATGATGTGTCTAGTGTAGTGCGCCGTGTTTCATCGGCGTTGGCTTGGAGAAGTCAGCACACATGAATAGGTGCTCATTATGAATGAGTTCACTGAATGACCCTACTCGGAATTCTATAAGTGGTTACCATTTGTCGAGTATAGAGTTTCTAGTCATAGTTGTGCACCATTACTCCTCATGACCCAAGGCGTCATTGAGGTCTTGATAGATAGCTGTGTACTTTGATTTAATGACTGATCACATGTGGGTCATAAAGTCATTATTTTGGGTATTCAGTGATGCTGTCAGAGGTCTATGATTGTCGTTGGGGATTCACCACTGGTCTTGATGAACCAGGATGTCCTATGTGTTTTTCTATGTATGATTCGAGGAATCTCTGGCCAGAGTGGGTAGTGCTTGTGAAAAATGAGTTTTTCATATACGCACAAAATGAATCATATAACGTGAAACAAATACATAGTTATTGAAATCATAAAGGGTCTCGATCAACCAATGCCCTTGATTCAGTCGGGACATATTGAGTGAAAGGAATGTACTGCACGCTAACTATGGCTGACAGGTTCTCGTACGTTGCTAGTCATTTTGTATCTAGGTCTTCGTAAAGCGCAGATGCTAGGCGCTACCCACGATCGGTAGGTTGTTGCTGAAATTGTATTTCGGTCATTGTCTATTAAAGAAGTTTAGTTGGCAATGAGGCATTCAGGGTAAGCCCAAAGAAGTGTTTGACTTCTAAAATCACAAAGGTTGTGATCCTACTGCTATGATACACTTGAGCCTCGCTGGGTCACAATCAACCGGCCGCCGATCTATTGATGAGAATTGAGACTTAAATGTTAAGTGCTCAAATTGAGTGATTTAGAAGAGATGCATTTAATTTTTGAAAGCTCCTCACTTTAGTGTAGTTTCTATATTTGAAAATGTTTCATCTATAGAAAGTTCTAAAATTAAAATGTTTGATATATTTATGTCTCATAATTATGTACATTAGTAGTACATCAAGTTATTCAATTAGATTGAGTAGCTTGGATTATGAGTTTGTAGTTTTGTTTTGACTTTTGGGCAAGTGGGAGATTGTTAGCATATATGCCCTGTAAGCCAAAAGTTGGCCTATTGGGCTTTATGCACCCAAAGCCCATTAGTTACTTAATGACCCTATAAATATGTCATTCTAGTTGAGAGACTCAATTCATTCCATACGATTCCATTCACTCTCATAGAAATGCCAACGCCAAACTAGCACTGGTGTTGGCTTGTAGATCTGGTCAGGTTGATTGGACTCGAGGGACTACTGCTATCAGATTCACGTCGGTTAACGGTAATCTCTTTTCGTGCATTTATATTTGATATTTGCATGTTTATATATGAATCAGGCGCGATCGTCCGTCCCTGGCTCAGATCTGTTTATTATATTATTTCCGCTGCATTTGGATCTGGCGCCGGGATACGGAAACCCAACAGTGGTATCAGAGCCAGGTTGCGCTTTGATTTATGTATTTGATAATTAATTTTATTAGATTGTTTCCAATATCGTTTTCGAAATTTCAGAAATAAGGTAGTCCGAAAAAATATAGAAATTGAGTTAAAAATTGTTTTTAATTCTGGACCGCTGCCGGATTCTGGAGCGCCGCCGCAGCCGCAGCCACAGTCGCAGGACGTAGCGTCGGCGGTGAAAAGTTTCGTCTCCACGCGCGACGCTGACAGATCACCTATGGCATGGCCGCTGCGGGGATTTCTTCTGCGCATGAATCTGCAACGAAGATGGCCGGCGAACAGCGTGGGCGAGCAAGTGTTGCTGCCACGATTCGCCATCTTGGCTGTCGACGTGAAGAGGAGAAGGTGTAGCAGCGGCGAGCTGCGTCTCTTTCCGTCCCTAGCGGGGCACAGATGTATAGGCAGCGGCGGCGGCTACAGTAAACCCTCGCCAGAAACCCTAAATTAAATTTTGGGAAGATGTATTTTGGGTTGAAATTGATTTTCTAATTTTGGATCCAAATTGTTTGGAGTCCATAAATTATTTTGGGTCATTTAAGATGTTTTTATCCGGATATTATTTTTTGAAATAATAAATCATACTACTTAATTTATTAAAAATATGATTTTTAATTTATTAAGTGTAAAATGGAGATTTTACAATTAGTTAAAAATTTAATTAATTGAAAATTGAATGAAAACGTTTCATTTAATTTGTTAATTTTATTTTTGGCTAATATTATGATTTGAGGTAAAATAGTGATTTTACCAATTAATTGATAATTTAATTAATTAGAAATTAAATGAAAGTGTTTCATTTAGTTTGTTCATTTTATTTTCGATTAATATGATTTAAAGGTAAAATAGAGATTTTACCAATTAATTGAAATTTAATTAATCAGAAATTAAATAAAATGGTTTTATTTAATTTGTTAATTTTATTTTCAATTAATGATGCGATTAGTGGGAAACGATAGAATAAATTAGTTATTGTGCTCTAATTACATGTGATGTAATTAGTACAATTACATATGATGTAATTGTTTAGTTTAATGTTTAATTACATAAGTTGTGATTGCATGATGGATGATTACGGGCCTTGACCAATATGTTTAGGTGAATGTTTAGGTTTTTTATTGTTTCATTATTATTGTGTTTTTGGTTATCGGGCCTGCGAGCCTGCTCTCTCTATTTTCTGATGTATCCCACCCCGGATTTGTATCCCTATTCTCTTGTTTGCACGATTTAAATGTAAAATCATTAGAATTAGTGGGAGATCGAGATTGAAGATGGAGCACCAAGAATCAAGACATGTATAATGGAGCAAGAATGTAATATGATTGCATTGCATACTGCATCACCTTAGACAGACTTGTGATTCACGTATGGCTCACGTGGATCAATTAGGAAAAGGCCGTAATCGTCCATATTTATTTTTATTATGCATGTGATGTATGATAAATGTTTGTTTGTATGTTTTATTAGTACATATGATTGCATGAATAAAACATAGTTGCATGAATCCGGCAAACAATCAAACAAGCCCTTGATGAGATTTTAAATAAATTAAATCCCTCTTTTGAATATGATTCAAACATTTTTAATATCAAACTGTAAAGGGAACTCAAAGGAGTTTGTTGTTTCCTGTCTTCCATCAACAGTTAAGCCATGAGAAGCTACTTGTGTCAGGTGTCTTGTCTCACCCTCGTGGGGGGCATCTGGCATGGGAAAGCTGTGTGTTTAACCACCACTTAATTATGGATAGGGTTCTGTTAACCTTTAAGATTACTCACCCTCGTGGGGTCTTATTGGCGGACATTACCATCCGTGGGATGGGTTAGTTTGACGTGAGAAGGCATAATTGGCTTGCCTCCGTAGGGTTATGCCAATCACGAGACGAATATCTTGGGGGTTGCATATGATGCAATTGTGAGCTACCTTTAGTATCATGAGGTCGGCTGGACCCTCGCCCGGGGCTATCATGAGCTATTTGGACTCCAAGCCCACTAAGAAAATACAATTTTCCGTTCATTTGTCATGAGGGTGATGAATTCAAAAAATTTAGTGGGAGCATTCAATAACTAAAGTCCATAGTTTTGAATTAATTAATAATCAAACGGTTTGCATGTATTTTCTGTTTATTCTCAGTATTGTGATTGCCGCGAATCCGATTGCATCAATTCTTGATACAAACAAAGTAACCCCACCAAATTATTCTGATTGACTATTAATTTTAAAATAGTGCTTGCTTCTAAAATGTTGCTATATACCCTTGGTGGGAGCCTCCTGTTGAAGTGTCTCCCGGTTCATCTCATGAATAGATCGCCACACTTGAGAAGTGATGGGACGATGATCTCTAGACTAGGTGTTATATGATAGCATCAATGTCACCAATGAGTTTCAACACAGATATGAGAAATCCGTTCATATTGCTGATATTTTCCAACACATACAAATGTTGTTTGGTGAACGGACGCGATTACCTAGACTCACGATTTCAAAAGAGCTATTTTCATTTCACATGCGAGATGGGGCTTTGGTCTATGAGCATGGTGTAATAAAAATATTCTTGTTGAGAAATTGGAAAATCTGAATTTGACAAATCCTCATTAACTGGCTGTAGATTTGATCTTATACTCAAAATGTTGGAAACTCATGAGTCCTTGATTCAAAAGGAGAAACGTGTTCTTCTTGTCGAATCTTCTACCAATGGTAGGAAGAGTTCAAGGATAAAGAAGAGGAAGGGAAATGGTTCTCAACCTCAAAAGCCGAAAAAGGATATAGTAGCAACTAAGAAAGGAGAGGCATCTATGTTTTCACTGCTGGTCACTGGCGCAAAATTGTGAGGAATACCTAGACTAGAAGCGTTATAAAAAGGGTATGTTTTATATTAAAATTAAATGTTTCTATTGGTTCTACTTCTTTGGTATATGATGCCAGTTGTGCTCGCATTTTTGCAAAGAGTTGCATGTGATGTGAAGAAGTAGAGAGCCCTAGGAAGGTGAAACCTACCTGAGGCTAAGCATTCTAACAATAGTTGTTGCAAAGGCTGTTTGAAACATTTATTTAATATAAAATCTTGAACTGGTTAGGAACTGGTTTGAGCAATTATTTATTTGTTCTAGATTTAATCATGAACATTGTTCCTATTTTGATAGAGAATGATATTCTTTTAAATATGCGAATGTGATTTGCAGTATTTTTAAGAATGCATGTTTTATTGAATCTGGTGAACTTATGAATGATTAGTATGATTATATTCAAAGAATATAAAAAGAACGATAACTTAAATCCAACATAAATTTAGCATGTGCTGAATGTCCATTGAATTTGATTCATATGGACGTATGTGGAGCACTAAATGTTAGTGCAAGATGATGTTGAGTTATCTTAAAGAGAATGTGATTATCTCTGAGTAACTCTCTAAAGTTACATATTTGTTGAATATAATTCATACCAATGCAGTGACCAAAACTCCATATACGATATGGACTGAAAAATAATCCAAATTTTTATTTTGAGATTGTTCTTGCTTATGTGAAGCATCCAGTGGGAGATGAGTTGGATAGTTGATCCATCTTATGTTATTTTGTGGAAATTATATTATCAATTGCAGGCAAAGAGTTTGTTTCGCAAGTGCAATCTTTCTAGAGAAAATGTTTCTATTAGAAAGGATGACAAAATAATATAACTTGAAAGGTTCAAGAACCACAAACCACTAGAAAAGTGAAAACGGTGAAATTAATTTAGTTAATCACAACCTTTGATTTACACACACCAAGGAGATTTGAAAATGTTTCAAGAGCTCCTGATAGAATGTATCTACTCCTTGAAAGTAGTCAAGAAATAGACCATGGATATGATCCTTGGACTTTCAAGGAGGCGATGTCAGATATTGATTCGGGACATTGGCAAGATGCCATGAAATCTGAAATGGACTCCATGTACTCCAATAAGGTATGGGCCTTAGTAGATCATCTTTGGGAATTGTTCTCATTGGCTGCATGGATTTATAAGTGAAAGCTTGGAGTGGATGGGAAGGTAGTGACCTTCAAAGCTTGACTGGTGAGAAACGATTATTCTCATAGACAAAGGGTTGTTTATGAGAAAATTTTAATCGGTTATGATGATATAGTCTATTTAGATTTTATTAGTTATATCTTTATATTATGAATATGAGATATGAGTAATGGATGTGAACACAACATTTCTCAGTGGTGGCATTGAGGTAGAAATGTAGCAGCCAGATGTGTTTACAACTTCTTGGAGTGAACAAAAGGTTTGCAAACTCCAGAGGTCCATTTACGGGCCTAAGAAGGCATCCCGAAGTTTGAACCTTCGTTTTGATAACATCATCAAAGTGTTTGGTTTTGTTAAAAATCCGGAAGTGACATGTGTGTGCAAAAAGTTTAGTGGGAGCATGGTTACATTTGTGATGCTTTAAGTCGATTATATCATGCTTATTGTGAATGGTATTGGATTAATCAATTAAAGCATGATTATCTACTAATTTCTCCATTTAAGATTGGGAGAAGCGTCATACGTGCTTAGCATAAGGATCTATAGGGATAGATCTAAAGGATGCTTGAGATCTCTCAATCTACGTACATAAACACTGTGCTAAAAGGGTTTAGCATAGAATAGTCAAAAAATGAGTTACTTCATAATATGTCATAGTATTCATCTCTCGAGTCAATGGGTCTTAAGATTGATGAGGAGAGAGAAAAGATGACATTGGTACCTTATATTTCTACTTTGAATAGCATATTGTATGCTATGGTATGTAGTTTACCTGATGTATGTTCTTAGAGTAATGGGCAGATATCAGACAGATCCCGGTGAAGGTCACTGGAAAACTGTGAAAATAATCCTCAAGTTCTTATGAAGAACTTATGATATGTTCATGGTTTTTTGATCTGTAAGTGGAGAAATAAAAGTTGAAGGCTAAGCTGATGCTGGTTTTTAAATTGGATGTAGATGATACCATATCGATGTTCGGATTTGTATTTAAGCTCAGTGATGGTGATGTCTCTTGGAAACGTTCCAAGCAAGACACCACATTGGATTCCACCATTGAAGCTGAATACATTGCAGCATACAATGCAGCAAAGAGGCAGTTTGGATAAGAAATTTCATCCAAGAGTTGGGTGTAATTTCTAGTGCAGTTGACACAGTCTCTGTGTACTGTGACAACTTTTGAGCTATTATGAATAGCCAAGATCTCATCAGGATCCAAACATATATTGAGAAAATACTATCTAATGAGAGAGATGGTAGACGCGACATTATTATCGAGATAATCGCTTCAACAGAAAAATATAGTAAATCCACTGACAAAACATTTACAATGATTGGTGTCTGATAGACATCTTGGTAAGATGGTCTTAAGACACATGAGTAGTTGGCTTTGGGAAAGTGAAAGATATTGTTGTCGTACATGATTAAGTAAGTCAATAGTTGATTGATTGTACTTATAATCTTATTATGACAAATCTTTGTTTGAATATTAATATATATGGCACTTCTTCATCTGTTTACCCATGCATCTTGATGTATTGATGAAGTCCTTGAATTTGCTATAGTCCATAGAATGTGGTTACGCATATGATGGTGACCATGAAATACATTCTCGACTGCGATTTCTAAATGTTCCTGGTCGATGAGCCTTCGAGAATGGGATATCGATATATGCTTGTTAGAGACTGGTATTCATGATGTGTCTAGTGTAGTGCGCCGTGTTTCATCGGCATTGGCTTGGAGAAGTCAGCACACATGAATAGGTGCTCATTATGAATGAGTTCACTGAATGACCCTACTCGGAATTCTATAAGTGGTTACCATTTGTCGAGTATAGAGTTTCTAGTCATAGTTGTGCACCATTACTCCTCATGACCCAAGGCGTCATTGAGGTCTTGATAGATAGCTGTGTACTTTGATTTAATGACTGATCACATGTGGGTCATAAAGTCATTATTTTGGGTATTCAGTGATGCTGTCAGAGGTCTATGATTGTCGTTGGGGATTCACACTGGTCTTGATGAACCAGGATGTCCTATGTGTTTTTCTATATATGATTCGAGGAATCTCTGGCCAGAGTGGGTAGTGCTTGTGAAAAATGAGTTTTTCATATACGCACACAATGAATCATATAACGTGAAACAAATACATAGTTATTGAAATCATAAAGGGTCTCGATCAACCAATGCCCTTGATTCAGTCGGGACATATTGAGTGAAAGGAATGTACTGCACGCTAACTATGGCTGACAGGTTCTCGTACGTTGCTAGTCATTTGTATCTAGGTCTTCGTGAAGCGCAGATGCTAGGCGCTACCCACGATCGGTAGGTTGTTGCTGAAATTGTATTTCGGTCATTGTCTATTAAAGAAGTTTAGTTGGCAATGAGGCATTCAGGGTAAGCCCAAAGAAGTGTTTGACTTCTAAAATTACAAAGGTTGTGATCATACTGCTATGATACACTTGAGCCTCGCTGGGTCACAATCAACCGGCCGCCGATCTATTGATGAGAATTGAGACTTAAAGGTTAAGTGCTCAAATTGAGATTTAGAAGAGATGCATTTAATTTTTGAAAGCTCCTCACTTTAGTGTAGTTTTTATATTTGAAAATGTTTCATCTATAGAAAGTTCTAAAATTAAAATGTTAATATTTATGTCTCATAATTATGTACATTAGTAGTACATCAAGTTATTCAATTGGATTGAGTTGCTTGGATTATGAGTTTGTAGTTTTGTTTTGGCTTTTGGGCAAGTGGGAGATTGTTAGCATATATGCCCTGTAAGCCAAAAGTTGGCCTATTGGGCTTTATGCACCCAAAGCCAATTAGTTACATAATGACCCTATAAATATGTCATTCTAGTTGAGAGACTCAATTCATTCCATACGATTCCATTCACTCTCATAGAAATGCCAACGCCAAACTAGCACTGGTGTTGGCTTGTAGATCTGGTCAGGTTGATTGGACTCGAGGGACTACCGCTATCAGATTCACGTCGGTGAACGGTAATCTCTTTTCGTGCATTTATATTTGATATTTGCATGTTTATATATTGTTAGGATCGGGGTAGTGTTTAGAAGGGGGGGGGGGGGTTGAATAAACACTAGATACAATTCGATTTCTTTTCTGGTTAACTGTAAACTGTTAAGTATTACAGTTGCTTCTCAATATCAGGCAAGTCAGTAGACACTTGTTATAGTGCGGAAGACGTCTACAAAACTTGTGAGGAATAAAACTGAAGTAATAAAGCAATAAACAAATAACACGAGAGTTGTTTCTGGAAGTTCGAAGCACAACGCTTCTACGTCTCCCCTTCTTCCTTTGCAGGAAGGATTCACTAGAAGACTTGGTTTTACACTTTTACAGTATACAACCTTCTTAGGCACTAACACACTTGGCCTAAACTCCTAGCAATCACACACTTCTTAACTTTTTGGTTACACTGGATTCTATGACACTCTTTTACAGAATACACTTTCTAGCTTTGAGAGTTTTTGAGCAACAGACTTCAATTGCAGATAATCTATCACAGATTCGGTTTGCTATTTTTCTGCTCTTTGCTGAACGTTTGGAATATCAGTAGTTTGGCTTTCTTGTTTGCTTTGAAGTATATCTCTTAGTTGGAAATCGCTCAGCACTTCTTCATTCTCTGCTTGGATGTATTTATAGGTTTGGATGTCCAACGGTAGCCTTTCTGTATATGGAAGAGATTAGCTTTCCAATTTCATATTGTCTTCTTTCCTATTTTGTAAAGCAACGGCTCTTTTCACTCTGACGGTAATGGTGGCGGAGATATAGCAGGGTGCGCCGCTCTGTTGTACCTTTGTCAGAGAATGTTGTACTGATTTTGTCTCGTTGCTTAGTGCTCTAACTGGAAGCTCAGACTTCTGCTGGTTTTCTTTGTTCAACTGGTCGTTCATCCTCTTATGACCAGTTGATGTCCTTGTACAGTGAGAGACTATTCAGTTGATAGTTGTCCAGTAGATGTCCAGCCAGTTTAAGTTTATCCGGTTGATAGCTTGTACGGTTGATGTCTTCGCCAGTTGATGTCTTGTTCGGTTGATGTCCATCCAGTTGGTGACTTCATTCGGTTGATGTCCATAAGTTGATGTCTTGTCCAGTTGATGACTTCATCCGGTTGATGTCCATCCAGTTGATGTCTTGTCCAGTTGATGACTTCATCCGGTTGATGTCCATCCAGTTGATGACTTATCCAGTTGATGACTTCATCCGGTTGATGTCCATCCAGTTGGTAACTTCTTCCGGTTGATATTCATCCAGTTGATGTCTTGTCCAGTTGATGACTTCATCCGGTTGATGTCCATCCAGTTGATGACTTATCCAGTTGATGACTTCATCCGGTTGATGTCCATCCAGTTTGAGTCTTGTCCAGTTGGTAGGCATCCAGTTTATGTCTTCACCCGGTAGGAGTCTTTTTCCAGTTGGTCTTTAATATCCGGTAGGACTTCATCCAGTTTGTCTTTAATATCCGGTTTGTAATTACCAAAACTTTAGAAATCGTTTTCCCAACAATTTCCCCCTTTTTGGTGATGACAAAACTAAGCAAAGATCTATTTCCAGTTTGAGTAAATAAGATGAGAATCCAGAAATTACTTGAAGACATAATGGAAAAGAAATTTTCATTAAATATAAGCAGATTACAAGTTGTAATCAAACTGGACAATTGAGAGAGATTCATCTTTATTTAAGATGAATTCTAATAACTTGACTAGAATCTAAGACCAATTTAGTTTACATAATTTAGCTGATACAAGACAAATCTTTAAACAAGTATTGTAGACCCGGAGAGCTTCGATCCACCTGGTGTCAGAGAGGAAGAGCTCGATCCACCTTATTTCAGAGAGGAAGAGCTCGATCCACCTTGTTTCCGAGAGGACCTAATAAGAATACTCTATCTCTGTCGGTCTACCTTGTTTCAGAGAGAAGGTCGGGAAGAGTCATACGTATATTCATCAGGCAGCTTCCATGGTTCATGGATTCACCTAATGAGAATAGTCTATCTCTGTCTTCCCCCTTTTTGTCATCAGCCCCCAGACATCTGCTGTTAGTAGTTCCTGACTGATGAGGAGCACCAGAACAGGATCAAAGCGCTGAAGCTTAACAGAGCTGGGTTAGATAAGTAATCAACCCATGAGGGGTTGATTTAGATAAGTAATAAACCCATGAAGCGGAAAAAGATCTAACAGAAAACCAGGGAATTTTGAATAGCTTGAAAGTAAGCATGTTGAGTGAATGTGTGTTCTGTGAACAAACAAGAGTCGCTATTTATAGAAATGAAAAGGTTGCAATTAATGTGAATGTATTTAAGTGGAACAGTAAATACAAAGAAAAAGTCAATAAAAACAGTAAATAGATAAGAGTAATTAAAGGAGGAGTCAGAAAATGATACTATTTGCGCCCGAACCAATGTTTGGAATAGTCGCGTTTTTCGGCAGGCGGTTGGCGTGGACTCCGAGATCTTGGTTGAGCAGTTGGTCTGGACTGAGTGGGTGCTCCAGTTGCAGGGGATGAATGAGCAGCTGAACTTGAAGATCGCTCCGTTGAGGGAGCAGTTCGACTGGGTTCAGGTAATCTGCGAATAATTTGAGGAGCTGCAGGCAGGCTGTTGCAAATATCTTGAATTTGAGAGGCAAATGCTGCCTGCATAGTGGCCAACTGATCGGTCAATGTTTTCTTGGCGTCGTCAATCTTTTCTCCAAGAGCCATTGAGGTGGCAGCATGAAGAGATTCATTGTTTTGATTGATCTGAAGACGCGCCTGGCCAATTCTAGTAAAAGCATCCGCCACTGCATTCTCAACAAATGTTTGAAGTCTGGTGACGGTAGTCGTTAAACTACTTAAGTCCCGGTAGACTTGCTGGAATTGTGAGTCCGTGTGCTGCTGATGAGTGCCTAGAATGAGAGTTGCAGTTCGTTCTTCATGTTTAAGCTTATGAACATCGCTTGCTAGTGCTGATATGTCAGTGGATAGATTGGCTAGCTGTGCAGCAATGTTCGGAGGCTCGTCCATAGGGTTGGTAAAGACAAAAAAGTCTTCAGAAAGCTCTTGAACCATGGACGGATCTGCAGCAATCAGTGGAGCATCAGTAGTAGGGACAAGAGCGCTGAGATGAGCATCGTCAACTGCAGTGGAGGGCAACATAGAAGCTTCAACAATTGGTGCAGCTGTAGACTCTGAGATAGTGACAGCCAATTGGGCAGTTTCTTCATTTGGTGGAGCAGCCAAAGTAGTTGTGGGTTGATCAACCACAGCAGCTGACATCTGGGTGTGATCATTTGAGTGTGAAGACTCGCTGGGTTCATGATTGGCAGAGGATATAGTAACCTGCTGAACCACTGTCTGTATGACTGCATCCACATTGGTGTGATCAACAGCCATTGGCTGGGGCTGTTGATCATTGTGAGAGCTGGGAGGAGAGGAGACGCCGAGAGCAGTTGGAGAGGAGAGTTCTTGAAACGAGGAGGCTGCCTCCAAGGCAGTTGGTGCGGCCTCCGCTCCAGGGGAAGTAGTCTCCAGAGCAGTAGAAGTGAGCTCCACAGAAAATGGGACAATCTCCAAATTTGCATTGACGGAGTGTAGATCCTGCTGATCAGGGCTGGCAACAGTTTCAGTAGTGGAGCAAGAGTGAATACCAGTGGATATGCGAAGGTCATGAAGAGCAAGCTCAGCCATTTCGAGCTTGGGTCCAAGAGCATTTAGAACAGCTCTATCATGATTCGTTGTTCCCGAATTACCGTCAAATTGTTGAAGGCGAGTTTCCACCAGGGCCTGAAGTTCACCCACATAGATCATCAGGCTGAAAACATCTCGCAGCTTCAAGCTTGTTTCAGGGTCTGAGATTTGAAGATATGCTAGTATTTTGTTCTCATCTGCCCTAGCCTGATCCAGAATTTGATCAAAATCATCTAGTCGAACCTTGATACGGGCCTTTACCCATCGATCAAAAATCTCCAACTGTGGTTGCAGTTTGGCTTCCACTGTATCCATTACCATTTGAATCTCGAATGCAACAGGAGTGGACACTGGAGCCGTAAGAGATTTTCCTTTTCCAGCAGGGGTGGTCTTGGGATGACAGTATGGACATAATGACTTGGGTGTCCTGAAGCTGATAGAGCCTGGTGCTTGCTGAGTGCTCACCAGTGCTGACTGAGTGTCAGCTGGAACCACCGAAGGAGCAGGCACCATGGCTAAGGAAGCAGTTGGTTCCTCAGTTGAAGGGATGGCAGGGCTGGGTTCCCTATCAGGATTTACATCTGTAGGACCGGCGGAGGAGATAGTGTCGGAGGCGGCAATGTCTAACTGTCGGGCGGTCTGAGGAGCAGTTTTTCGTGTTCTCGGCTTCTTAGGAGGCGGAGGAGGGGGAGAAGACTCAGCGGATTCCGATACAGTCTGTTCAGAGTCACTTATTACCTGAGTCAAGCGACGCTTTTTCACTCCGCCTTCTCTGCCACTTCGTTGGCGATGAAGCTGAAGATACTTGTGAGTGATGAGTCTCCCTGGATGAAGGTGAGAAAGAGCCCCTGTCTTAATGTTTTTGCTCTCAAAAAGACTGCTGAGTGGGAGAGCAAAACCTGATTGACCCTTGCCAGATGCTACCAGACTAGTCAGTATTTGAAATAACACAGCTGACCAGTTTATCTCCAACCCTTTGCATATAGCGCTCATAACGTCAAACTTCTCAGGGGTAATTATATCAAATGATCCTGCCTTACAGAGGAGCCCCTTTGAGATTATGTCAGCTAGTTGTCTATAATGACTCTTCATCAATACTTTCCGGAAAGGAGGACGTGGAAGGCGATGAGTAGAGTCCGAGACTGTGAGACGCATCTCTTCTCTTAGTTCTGCCGGAATAGTCGAGAAATCAGTGAGTCCGGTAGAGGGTAGGCACAGGTGAGTGGCAAATTCTGGTTGGGTGATGGTGACTGATTGTCCAGAGACGGATGCCATCACGGTGTCATCCACAACTTTGGCAGTAGCAAAGAACTCTTGTAGTTCGTTCTTGTAAAAGGAGGGGGTCTGGCTCAGGATTACCAGCAGTCCGGAGGTATCCAGCCTTTGTATCAACTCCTTGGTTTCTTCATCAGAGGATGTGGATATTGAATGAAAATCGACGTGAATAGCATTGGTGATAAAACTCGGCTGAACATTCTTCGACATTTTGAGTGAGTGGAAGAAGCAGCAGCAGTTTGTTAGAGTAACCTTTTCTGAAAGAGAAAAATAATCGCAGTGATTTGTTGGAGAAGAAGAGTAGTGAAACTAATGGCGGTGAAAAAGGAAGTATATGTAACGTCGTACTGTAGATGAGCGGACACATGTATACGTGGCGATCATCTAACGGTTTAAAAAGATTTAACAAATAAATAAAAGAACAGGATTTAGGCGGGAGTGAAATAATTTATTTTTTTTAACCAAAAGTAATTTTGAATTCCGACGTTCATTAGGTTAATAAGTATCGAGGGTTATTTTTTTCAAAGCATATTTGGTAACATCAACTGGTATGTAGGGTTCGACTGGTAGGAAAACATCCACTGGTTGTGGAGTCCTACTGGTTCGGATACACCTACTGCAGCTGACCATTGTATTACCAGCTGAGCTTAAATAACCATGATAGAATTATAACAGAAATTCCCCCTAAATTTATGCACATAAACTAACTAATTCCCCCTGAATTCATTACCCAAAACAAAATAATCAAGAAGTAATTTCAATTAAACCAAGAATATTTCGAAAGTAAGAAAACTTAGCGTCCGGTAGGTGCTTTGTGAAGATGTCTGCTGCCTGTTGTTCTGTAGAAATATACTCCAGCCGAATTTCTTTCTTCATGACATGATCTCTGATAAAATGATGACGGATGTCAATATGTGTAGTACGAGTATGAAGAACTGGATTGTACGTTATGGCAATGGCAGATGTATTGTCACAGAAAATAGGAGCCTCTGTAGACTCGATTCCATAGTCTCTGAGTTGTTGCTGAATCCAGAGCAGTTGAGCACAGCAGCTTCCAGCAGCAAGGTACTCTGCTTCTGCAGTGGAAGTTGCAATGGATGTCTGTTTCTTGCAACCCCATGATATCAATCGATCACCAAGGAATTGACAATACCCACTGGTGCTTTTCCTGTCAATTTTGCATCCAGCATAGTCAGCATCTGAGTATCCGATAAGATTGAAGGTTGAGTCTCTTGGATACCATAGACCGACATTCTCAGTGCCTTTCAAATATTTTAGGATCCTTTTGACTGCAGTGAAGTGCGACTGCTTGGGATTTGCTTGAAACCAGGCGCACATACATATTGCAAACATAATATCTGGTCGGCTGGCTGTCAAATATAGTAAAGATCCGATCATGCCTCGATACATTGTAACTTCGACTGGTATTCCTGAATTATCCAAGTCGAGTTTGGCAGATGAGCTCATTGGTGTAGCAGCAGCTGAGCTGGTACTCATTCCATATTTCTTCAGTAGCTCTTTGTGTATTTAGACTGATTGATCAGGATTCCTTCACTAGATTGCTTGACTTGCAATCCTAAGAAAAATGATAGTTCTCCCATCATGCTCATCTCGAACTGGTCCTGCATAATTTTAGAGAATCTTTCGCACAATTTTGAGTTAGTACTTCCGAAGATAATATCATCAACATAAATTTGAACAAGCAGAGTATGGTCTCCCTTTGTAAATTTAAAAAGGGTCTTGTCCACCGTGCCAATAATAAAATTGTGTTCTGTCAAATATTTTGATAAAGTTTCATACCAGGCACGGGGAGCTTGCTTTAGACCATACAAGGCTTTATTGAGACGGAAAACATGAGATGGCTGCTGATGGTTTTCAAATCCAGAAGGTTGTTCAACATAGACTTCTTCCTGGAGTTTGCCGTTAAGAAATGCACTCTTAACATCCATCTGATAGACTTTAAAGTCTTTAAACGCAGCAAATGCAAGAAATATGCGAATTGCTTCTAGTCGAGCTACAGGGGCAAAGGTTTCATCGAAATCAATGCCTTCTTCCTGTCTGTAGCCCTGTGCAACTAATCTTGCCTTATTTCTGATTACTGTACCGTTTTCGTCTAATTTATTTCTAAACACCCATTTGGTGCCAATTACAGTGTGATGCTGTGGTCGTGGTACTAGATACCATACTTTGTTTCGCTCAAACTGATTTAGTTCTTCCTGCATTGCTTCTACCCAACTTGGGTCTAATATAGCGTCATCAATCTTCTTAGGTTCTATATGAGATATGAATGCAGCATGAAGAAATTCATTAATCATTTGTCCTCTGGTGCGTAGAGGAGCAAGAGGGTTACCGATGACCTGCTCAGGTGGATGATCCTTCTTCCACCGGAGCGAAGGTCCAAGAGAATTGAGTTCTTCAGTTGACTGGATGTGAGTAGGCAAATCAGAGGTTCTGATTGACTCCTCTTTCTCATTAGTTCCTTCTACTGCAGCAGGGGTAGATGCAGCTGTTTCATTTGTAGCTGGCTGCAGTGCTTGTTGGCCAACAGACTCCTCTGCTTGAGTTTCAGGAACTTCTGGTTCTAATGAGCAGTCAGTCCTGCTTCTGTAATCAATCTCATCATCAACATTTTCGTCAATGTAAGTGCTTTCCAGTCGATTACTCAAGTTGTTGATTTGTATATCAGATAGTGTACAGTTAGTAGGTTCATCAAATTTTACATGCACTGATTCTTCTACATTAAGAGTTCTATTATTAAATACTCTGAATGCCTTACTAACTGTAGAATAGCCAAGGAATATTCCAGCATCAGATTTGGCATCAAAAGCGGTGAGATGAGTCTTTCCATTGTTGTGAATAAAACATTTGCAACCAAACACATGGAAATAGGAAATATTTGGCTTACTGCCATTCCAGATCTCATAAGGGGTTTTATTTGCTCGCTTATTAATCATTGATCTGTTCTGCGTATAACATGCTGTGTTGACAGCTTATGCCCAAAATCTCTGCGATATTTCTGATTCCGCGAGCATAGTTCGCGCAGCTTCTTTCAAAGTGCGGTTCCTACGCTCAGCAACTCCGTTTTGTTGAGGAGTTCTAGCTGCAGAGTATTCGTGTTTAATACCAAGGTCATCTAGATATGATTCGAGTGATTGATTGGTGAACTCAGTACCTTTATCACTGCGAATTCTATCTATCCCACACGATTTCTCATTTTGGAGTCTTTTCAGTAATTTGATCAGCTTTGGAGTAGCCTGATATTTGCCACTTAGGAACAAGACCCACGTGAAACGAGTGTAATCGTCTATTACCACTAGAGTATACTTCCTTCCCCCTAGACTTGTTACTGGTATAGGACCAAATAGATCCATATGCAGCAACTCTAGGCACCGAGAAGAAGATTTACTCCCTTTGTTCTTAAAGGAGGATCTGATTTGCTTACCAAGTTGGCATGCTGCACAGATCTTGTCTTTTGAGAACTCAATTTGGGGCAGTCCAACAACTAGATCAAGTTTACGCAGACTGGCAATAGTTTTAAAGTTTAAGTGACTCAACCGTTTGTGCCAAAGCCAATTTTTGGATGAATTCAGAGCAGCTAAGCAAGTAGAAGAGATAGGCTGATTAAGATTCCAATCAATTTTATATGTGTTATCATGCCTTCTACCTACAAGTAGTATACTACCATCAATAGATTTGATTGTGCATGAGTGCTGATTGAATTCTACGGAATGACCATTGTCACACAATTGACTTATGCTAATCAAGTTGTAGCATAGATTTTCAACTAAAAGAATATCTTTAATGATGATGTTACCGTAGATAATCTTACCCTTACCCACGGTTCTACCTTTCGCGTTGTCTCCAAAGGTTATTCTGGGTCCGGTGGAGTCCACCAGTTCAGACAATAAGCTCGCATTCCCTGTCATATGTCTAGAGCACCCGCTGTCCAGAAATCATTCTGAGCTCCGAACTGGATGCATTCTAGTTTCCTGCAATTAAAGCGATAGAGTGATTGGTACCCAATCCTACTTGGGTCCTGGTAGGATTAGTCCTTTCGGAACCCACACTTGTATGACCCTGAATGACTTAGGTCGGTGTGTGTTCTGAAATGTGTGTGCATTTGTAGATATAGGTGATGATTTTGACTGTGGAGTGTGATAATATGTGTATGCATGTGCTTTTGGTTTGTAGTTCCTGTTATTTAGCATATACCTCTTCTGAACAGGTTTACAGTTGTAGTACCAGTTGGGTTTAACCTCTCTAGCTGCTCGACCAGTGGGTTTAAGTTCATTTCTGAACTTTTGCCTCGGTTTAGCCTCTTTGAGTGGTTCTACATAACCGATACCTCTGTGCTGTGCCTGTTCCTTGATGAGTGTTGCTTTAACAGGTTCTTTAACCAGTTCGTAAGGGTCATATACTGTGCTAGATCTTACAAAGTTCATTGATTGAACCTTGCCTTTTGTTAGACACAGTTGAGGTTCATTACCAGATGAACTGCTGTCATTGCTATTATAGCCTATGCCTGTTAAATCACCAGCAAGCCTTATAGACTCAAGCATTTCATCCTTTCTGGTAGTCGACGCATTCCAAGTGCTAACCAGTTTGTTAAGTTTCTGGTAAGCATTCTTGGCTTCATCTCTTTCCTTCACTAGGAGACTGGCTGTTTCCCTTAGGCAGTTCAACTCCCTTGATTGTTCACAATCAAGCTTGTTTTCATGCGTTTCAGTTTGGGTTGTGTGCTCAGTCTTATAGCTTTCAAAAGATTCATATAGCGTCCGATACTCATTTATCATGTCCTGTAATGCATTGGTAAGTTCGCTATGTGTAAATTCAGATAGGTTTGATTCATGTACCTCATTTTCATTATTTGCCATTAAACAGTGGACTTCCTCGTCTTCACTCTCGCTGGATGAGCTAGTTAACTCTTCTGATTCTGATTCAGAATCAGCCCATTTGCTCTTACTTTCTTCTGCCATCAAGACCTTTTGATCTCTGTCCTTTTTGGATGATCTTCTGGTTTCTTTGGATTTTCTGTAATCCTTGGATCCTCTTTTGTGATCATCCTTCTTGGGTTTAGGACAGTCCGCAATGAAGTGCCCTGGTTTGAGGCAGTTGAAGCATACCCGCTCTTCTTCTTCTGAATTTCCTTTGGAACTCTGCCTCCGAGGATATGATTGATAAGATCTCTGATTCTTCTTCATGAATTTCCCAAATTTCTTTACAAACATTGCCATAGCATCATTACACATCTTTTCTGGAGTCATTTCTGTAGGAGTAGGCAGAGACTCCGATGCAGTGAGAGCTTTTGTTGGTTGACTGGTACTTGGTTCATCTTCAACCCGAATGCCTAATTCGAATTCATAGGCTTTTAAATCAGCAAACAGATCATGTAGATCTATTTTGTTGATGTCCTTCGATTCTCTCATAGCGATGGTCTTGACATCCCATTCTCTTGGTAGACCTCTCATTACTTTGAGAGTGACTTCTCTGTTGGGTAACTCCTTACCCAGACTGTTTAGTTCATTGATTATTCCAGTCACTCTTTCATCGTACTCGTTGAGAGTTTCTCCATTTATCATTTTGATATGCTCAAACTTCTGTAAAGCCACAGTAAGCTTGTTTTCTTTGGTTTGATCATTTCCTTCACAGAGTTGAGCAATCTTCTCCCAGATTTCTTTGGCTGTAGGGCACATCTTTATTTTGTTGAACATGTTTTTGTCCAAAGTTTTGAACAGAATGTCCTTAGCAACGTTGTCTAGATTTGCCTTTTTTTTGTCTTCATTTGACCATTGAGATCTTTCCTTTTCTACCATTTGTGGATCACCACTTGTGATAGAAGCAGCTGTATTGATTTTCATGATCTTCAAAGGTCCTTCAGTGATTACATACCACATATCATCATCTTGAGCACTTAAATGTGCTTGCATACGGATCCTCCAGTCATCATATTCGTCTTTCTTGAACATTGGAATCTTGCTGAATGAGGCCATCAGTTTTTGGTAAACGGTAATTTCTCAAGATTGAGAAGACCTAAGCTCTGATACCACTTGTTAGGATCGGGGTAGTGTTTAGAAGGGGGGGGGGGTTGAATAAACACTAGATACAATTCGATTTCTTTTCTGGTTAACTGTAAACTGTTAAGTATTACAGTTGCTTCTCAATATCAGGCAAGTCAGTAGACACTTGTTATAGTGCGGAAGACGTCTACAAAACTTGTGAGGAATAAAAATGAAGTAATAAAGCAATAAACAAATAACACGAGAGTTGTTTCTGGAAGTTCGAAGCACAACGCTTCTACGTCTCCCCTTCTTCCTTTGCAGGAAGGATTCACTAGAAGACTTGGTTTTACACTTTTACAGTATACAACCTTCTTAGGCACTAACACACTTGGCCTAAACTCCTAGCAATCACACACTTCTTAACTTTTTGGTTACACTGGATTCTATGACACTCTTTTACAGAATACACTTTCTAGCTTTGAGAGTTTTTGAGCAACAGACTTCAATTGCAGATAATCTATCACATATTCGGTTTGCTGTTTTTCTGCTCTTTGCTGAACGTTTGGAATATCAGTAGTTTGGCTTTCTTGTTTGCTTTGAAGTATATCTCTTAGTTGGAAATCGCTCAGCACTTCTTCATTCTCTGCTTGGATGTATTTATAGGTTTGGATGTCCAACGGTAGCCTTTCTGTATATGGAAGAGATTAGCTTTCCAATTTCATATTGTCTTCTTTCCTATTTTGTAAAGCAACGGCTCTTTTCACTCTGACGGTAATGGTGGCGGAGATATAGCAGGGTGCGCCGCTCTGTTGTACCTTTGTCAGAGAATGTTGTACTGATTTTGTCTCGTTGCTTAGTGCTCTAACTGGAAGCTCAGACTTCTGCTGGTTTTCTTTGTTCAACTGGTCGTTCATCCTCTTATGACCAGTTGATGTCCTTGTACAGTGAGAGACTATTCAGTTGATAGTTGTCCAGTAGATGTCCATCCAGTTTAAGTTTATCCGGTTGATAGCTTGTACGGTTGATGTCTTCGCCAGTTGATGTCTTGTTCGGTTGATGTCCATCCAGTTGGTGACTTCATTCGGTTGATGTCCATCAGTTGATGTCTTGTCCAGTTGATGACTTCATCCGGTTGATGTCCATCCAGTTGATGTCTTGTCCAGTTGATGACTCCATCCAGTTGATGACTTATCCAGTTGATGACTTCATCCGGTTGATGTCCATCCAGTTGGTAACTTCTTCCGGTTGATATTCATCCAGTTGATGTCTTGTCCAGTTGATGACTTCATCCGGTTGATGTCCATCCAGTTGATGACTTATCCAGTTGATGACTTCATCCGGTTGATGTCCATCCAGTTTGAGTCTTGTCCAGTTGGTAGGCATCCAGTTTACGTCTTCACCCGGTAGGAGTCTTTTTCCAGTTGGTCTTTAATATCCGGTAGGACTTCATCAAGTTTGTCTTTAATATCCGGTTTGTAATTACCAAAACTTTAGAAATCGTTTTCCCAACATATATGAATCAGGCGCGATCGTCCGTCCCTGGGTCAGATCTGTTTATTATATTATTTCCGCTGCGTTTGGATCTGGCGCCGGGGTACGGAAACCCAACAGTGGTATCAGAGCAGGTTGCGCTTTGATTTATGTATTTGATAATTAATTTTATTAGATCGTTTCTGTTAGTTCCGGATCTTATCGATGAGATTTTAAAGATGACAAACATATCAGACCGGATCGAGTGAAATCAGACTGACCAGAACGATCGCCCAAAACAGATCAAGCTGATAAGATGACAAAGCATATCAGACCGGATCGAGGGTAATCAGACTGACCAGATCAATAGCTCAAAACAGAACAAGCTGATAAGGCATATTACCTATCAGACCGGATCGATGGACTTCAGACTGACTAGATCGATGCTTCAGATCGATCTCAATCTCTATCAGATCAGAGCAGTCAAGGATACATAAAGAATGGCTCCTCAGTCCGAATCATTAACGGCTATTTATTGTAGCATTTAATGTTGTAATTAATGCTACAAAGGACCAAAGACTGAAGATTGCCATAAAAGGTAAGAAGACAAAGAAGAGCCTAACTGACAATCGCCGAAAGTATGAACCAGAACGGCAAGTATCCTGAAGAAGAAGACTGTAGCTTACTCAGAGCTCAAGCAGAGTCAAAGTTGCACATTAAGGGAAATAATGTCGTTGGTACTTACAACTATAAAAGGATGCAACAAAAAGGAATATAGAGGACTCTCGCTGATCAATTGAAAAACGCACAAGAAAGGAAAAACATCACAAGCTTACAAGCTCAGAAGCTCTCGAGCTGAAATCATTCTTAAGCACGTTTACTTTGTAACATTTGATCATTTAGGATCACTGTGCGCATCTTGTGTATTCGGTGTTGAAAAATAGAAGTGAGAAACATATTGTAACTGTCAGACAGAGTGTGTCTGAGCAGGTTGAGTGACTAGGAGTTTCAGACTGGTAGTGAGGTAAATCCAGCCTGAATCGGGTTTGTACAACAGGATTGTATAAATCAAAGTCTTCTAGTATAAACCTTCCTTAATTGGAAGAAGGGGAGACGTAGAAGGATTACACCACCTTCGAACTTCCAGAAACATATCATGTGTCTTATCCTTCTGCACTTAGCCATCGAGCCGTTCTTACTTTTACAAGAGCAGACCGTTTCCGCACTTACCTTCTTAGTGGTCTGTTCTGTTCAAAGAGTTGATTAAGTAACAGATTTCTTTCACTAATCCAAAAGAATTCACAAGGGATAAATTTTATAAGGAGTGTTCATTCACCCCCCCCCCCCCCTCTAAACACTCCGGACCGATCCTAACAAGTGGTATCAGAGCAGGTCATCTTAATCAGCACAAAGACTACTAAGCTGATGGCATCATTCAACAAAATCCCCATGTTCTCAAAAGAAGACTATGATGACTGGAGAATCAGAATGCAAGCTCATCTGGCAGCTCAGGATGACGATATGTGGTTCGTCATCACTGATGGACCAATGAAGATTTTAAAAATCAATACAGCAGTAGCCACCTCTGGTGGAGAACCACAAATGGTGGAAAAAGACAGATCCCTCTGGACGAATGAGGAAAGAAAGAAAGCAAATCTCGATAATGTGGCCAAAGACATCTTGTTCAAGACTTTGGACAAGAACATGTTCAGCAAAATCAAAATGTGCTCTACTGCCAAAGAAATTTGGGAGAAGATAGCACAGCTATGTGAAGGCAACGACCAGACCAAAGAAAACAAGTTAACTGTTGCTCTTCAAAGATTTGAGAGCATAAAGATGAAAAGTGGAGAAACTCTAAATGAGTTTGATGAAAGAGTCACCGGCATCATAAATGAACTGAATGGTCTGGGGAAGGAATATTCTAACAGAGAGATCGCTCTGAAAGTAATGAGAGCTCTGCCAAAGGAATGGGATGTAAAGACCATTGCCATGAGGGAATCAAAAGACCTTAACAAGGTTGAACTTCATGATCTGTTTGCAGATCTTAAGGCCTATGAGTTTGAACTGATAAGCAGAGGTGAAGCAGAGCCATTCATCTCTCAACCAAACAAGGCCCTGGCAGCCACTCCAGACCAGATCGCTTCAACATCAGACCGATCTGCTGAACAGATGAGTAACGATGCTATGTCATTATTTATCAAGAAATTCGGTAAATTCATGTCTAAAAATAAGAGGAACTTCAAACCCTCTCATCATTATAAACCAAGAAAAGATGATACTGTTAACGATCAGGCTTGCTACAATTGTGGTAAGACCGGACACTTCATTACAGATTGCACCAGACCGAAGAAAGAAGAACGGAAAGAGAAGCATCGTGATGATAGAAAGAAGAAGCACTACAAAGACCGCAAGAATCATGGAAAATCCCAAAAAGTCCTAGTAGCTGAAGAAGGAAACAGCAAATGGGCTCAGACAGACTCAGACTCGGAAAGCTCTGAATATTCTTCCAGCGAAAGCGAAGAAGATATTCAATGTCTAATGGCAGACGAAGAGATGAGTCAGACAGACGAGGTATTTGATTTTGACTCAAATGAATTTACACCTGAAGAGCTCATGTCCGCACTGCAAGACATGGCTAATGATTATAGGATCTTAGCTGAATCATTTGAGAAAAATAAAGCTAAATTCAATGATCAAATGGATGAGAACAACAAACCTTGCTGCTCTGAGCAGGGTGAGTGCAAAAATCTCCAGATCGAGCTGAATAAGCTGAAAATCTCTTATGATCAGCTCCATGAAGAAAATAAGAGAATTAGCACACAAAATGCTAAGCTCTCACATATATTCAAAACATGGACAAAATCCAGAACATCCTTGGAAGAATTACAAGAGGTTCAAAGAAACGTCGGTGATTTCACCGGCATAGGCTTTGACACCAAAGAATGCACCAAAGATGAATCTGAGCTGTTGCTGGTAAAGAATCAAGTCAAACAAATGACATTTGTTAAATCCAGCACAGTATATGAAACTGAAGCACCTAAGATTCAAACAGGAGTCTCTTACGAGAATCAAAATCTGAGAAAAGGAATTGGTTATGTTGACCAAGCCAAAGAAAAGGCACCAGCAAGATTTGCGTCTATCAGACCAAATCCAAAGGTGCAAGATCGAAGGCAAGGAAGACAATACAATTACTATAACTCAAAACCGATTCAACGAAGATATAGACTACCTTATGAGAATCAAAGGTTTTCACAGCGCACACATTATCACACACAGCATCGAAACAGACCAGCACACAGCACACCCTACACACACAAGCCATTGAAGCTGATACAGGTGTGGGTTCCCAAAGGGCTAATCCGTTCTGGACCCAAATAGGATTGGGTACCAACAATAATTATATTTGATGACAGGTACCGAAGAAACTCGCATCAGACTGGTATTTGGACAGTGGGTGTTCCCGTCACATGACTGGAAACATCGAGCTGTTGTCTGAAGTGACAGAATGTATTGGACCCAAAATCATTTTCGGGGATAACTCAAAGGGTAAGACCGTGGGCAAGGGTAAGATTGTCCATGGTAACATTATTATCAATGATGTGCTGTTAGTTGAAAATCTGTGCTATAATCTGATTAGTATAAGTCAACTCTGTGATAATGGTTATGCTGTAGAATTTCATAAACACACTTGCACTGTTAAATCATCAGACGGTATAACCATGCTCGTAGGAATCAGGAATGGAAACACTTATAAGATTAACTGGAATCATGCTCAACCTGATAATCCTACTTGCTTCATCGCTAACAATGATAATAAACATTGGCTGTGGCATAAGCGCTTGAATCATATCAACTTTAAGACCATTGCTAGCCTGTGTAAACATGATTTAGTTATCGATCTGCCCAAGATCGATTTTGCTAAGGATAAGATCTGCGAAGCTTGCCAAATGGGCAAACAGATCAGATCATCCTTCAAAAACAAGAATGCCAAATCCTCCTCCCGCTGTTTAGAATTACTGCATATGGACTTGTTTGGTCCTATACCAATAACAAGTTTAGGGGGAATGCGGTATACTCTTGTTGTTATTGATGATTACTCACGCTTTACATGGACTATATTCTTAAGCAGTAAAGATCAGACCGGTCCGAAGTTGATCAAGCTGCTGAAACGCACTCAGAACGAGAAATCATCCAGCATAGACAGGATTCGAAGTGACAAAGGCACTGAGTTTTCAAATCAGAATCTTGAATCCTTTCTAGAAGATCATGGAATCAAGCATGAGTTTTCAGCTGCTCGAACTCCTCAACAGAATGGAGTTGCAGAACGAAGAAACAGAACGCTCAAGGAAGCAGCAAGAACAATGCTTGCTGACTCTGGAATCTCTCAAAAGTTCTGGGCAGAAGCTGTAAATACTGCTTGCTACACTCAAAACCGATCTATGATTAACAAGAAGCTGAATCTCACTCCATATGAAATATGGACTGGTAACAGACCATCTGTTTCTCATTTTCATGTATTTGGCTGTAAATGCTTCGTTCACAACAATGGTAAGAGTCATCTTACAGCATTTGAAGCTAAGTCAGATAATGGTATATTCTTAGGATATTCATCAATTAGCAAAGCTTATCGAGTTTTTAATAATCGAACTTTAACTGTAGAAGAATCTGTTCATGTAGTCTTTGATGAAACTTTATGTGTTGAGGGCAACAAAGAATCAATTCAAAATCAGATGGAAAATATCCATCTCGAAGCTAACAGTGATGATGAGATTGTAGCTAACAGGTCAAGAGACAATCCACCAGAACCAGAAGTACCAGACAGACCGGATCAAGGCTTTGAAGAAATTTCAGATCGAGCTGATCCGGATGCTCCTGACTCAAATATTAAAGCAGATGCTGATCATGTTGTTACTGTTCATCCGACCGGACCAGACAATCCAGAGTCAAGCTATCGATGGACTAAGAAGCATCCACCTAATCTAGTGATTGGTAGTCCTTCTGCACCGATCAGAACCAGAGGACAGATGATGGATGAGTTCACTCATGCTGCCTTCATCTCAACTCTGGAACCCAAGAAGATCGATGAAGCTTTGACTGACTTCAACTTGATTAAAGCAATGCAAGAAGAGCTTAATCAATTCGAACAAAATCAAGTTTGGAGTCTAACCCCCAGACCAAGCGATCTGCCTGTTATTGGAACCAGATGGGTTTTCAGAAATAAGCTAGACGCAGATGGAACTGTGGTTAGAAACAAAGCCAGACTGGTGGCACAGGGATTCAGACAAGAAGAAGGAATCGACTTCGATGAATCATTTGCACCAGTCGCCAGACTTGAAGCTATCCGAATCTTTCTTGCTTATGCTGCCTTTAAAGACTTCAAAGTATATCAGATGGACGTCAAGAGCGCCTTTCTTAATGGAAAGCTTCAGGAAGAAGTCTACATTGAGCAACCACCTGGATTTCAGAACCATTTGTATCCCAATCATGTATATCTACTGAATAAAGCAGTGTATGGTCTGAAACAAGCTCCAAGAGCCTGGTATGACACTCTATCTCAATTTCTGCTGAACCATGATTTCCAGATCGGCTCAGTAGATAAAACTCTATTTAAATTCATTAAGGGGGAACATACCATATTAGTTCAGATTTATGTTGATGACATAATCTTTGGGTCAACTAACCCCAAATTGTGCGAGAAATTTTCTAAGTTAATGCAGGGACAGTTCGAGATGAGCATGATGGGAGAATTGTCATTCTTTCTGGGTCTACAAGTAAAACAGCTCAACAATGGCATTTTCATCAATCAGACCAAGTATACCAAAGAGCTCCTCAAGAGATTTGGAATGGAAACATGCTCAACTGCATCAACTCCAATGAGTCCAACAATCAAGTTAGACAAAGATGAAGGGGGAACGGCAGTTGAAGTAACCATGTATAGAGGACTAATCGGTCGCTATTGTATCTTACAGCGAGCCGGCCCGATATTATGTTTTCAGTCTGTATGTGCGCCAGATTTCAGTCAGAACCAAAGCAATCACATTTTATTGCTGCCAAGCGTATTCTGAAATATTTAAAAGGATCTCAGAACGTTGGTCTTTGGTACTCCAAAGATTCAAACTTCAGCTTGATCGGGTATTCAGACGCAGACTACGCTGGGTGTAAGATCGATCGTAAAAGCACCAGTGGAACATGTCAATTTCTAGGTGAAAGATTGATCTCTTGGTTCAGTAAGAAGCAGACATCGATTGCCACATCCACAGCTGAAGCAGAATACCTAGCCGCTGGAAGCTGTTGTGCTCAAATGCTCTGGATTCAACACCAGCTCAAAGACTATGGCATCCAAGCTGTTGACTCTCCGATATTTTGCGACAACACTAGTGCAATTGCTATAACGTATAATCCAGTTCTGCACTCTCGAACAAAGCATATTGATATACGACATCATTTTATTCGAGATCATGTTGGCAAAAGGAAATTCGGATCGAGCACATTTCAACAGAACAGCAAGCAGCAAACATCTTCACTAAACCGCTTCCTGAGGCTAAGTTTAATTATTTCCGTCAAATTCTTGGTTTAATTGACTTATCTTAATTAGTTTAGATGTTTTTATTCTTTATCCTGACCGTTTATTTTGAATTATTTAATTCTCAGTCTTGGAGATTAAGACACGTGTCTTCTCTCTCCTATTTAGCGGGCTGAACATTTCATACTTGTTCACTTTTTACAATTTACCGCTTTCTACCTTCTTACTCTCTCACTCTCTTACTCTTAGCACTTTCTTTAAACTCCTTTCAAATGGCTACCATCACTCATAACTCACTCTCCGTTGAGTTTGATGACATTTACAGGGCAGAAGATGCTGCGATGGTGTCCATTTTTAGAGCCCTGGAATCATCTGGTTTAAGGAACTTTTTGGAGTGCGGAACAGTTGTTTATGAATCAGAAATCCGCGAGCTGTTCGCCAACGCCGTCTCCCGGAAGACATCCATTTCTACTACTGTCAAGGACAAATCTTTCGAGATCTCGCCAATGACGATGGCCAAGACCTTTGGCCTCCCCAGTTCCGGACTGACAGAGTTCGGACAGACTCCTCAAGCGTCACTCTTAGATCTTCAGGGGAAGATTTCTATTTCTGGCCACAGATTGCAACCCTCCTTTAAGAAGAAGGAAATGCTCTTCCATTTCCAGGTGCTGTGCGAAGTGGTAGGCAAGCCACTTTTGGGTAAAGCAGGAAGTTTCGATGCTGTAACCGCCGAAAAGTTCAAGGCTATGGCGGCTATTGTATCCGGCCAGAAGATAAACTGGTCCCTGATTTTGTTTGGAGTACTGCTGGAAACGGTGATTGCATCCAAGCACGCCGTATGCTTTGCTGTTCCTCTCAGCAAGCTCTTGGAGTCCTTAGGCCTCGAGCTGAGCAAGCCGTCTGCTCTCCGCCCCCTTAAGATCCTTAACTCCAAAGGGCTTGCACTGCTGAAGTCCAAGAGTGTTCCGCCTACTCCTGCTACTCTGGCTGCAGTCAAGGTTGAGCAGGACGAGGAACAAGTTGATGTGCGCAAACCTCGGGTCAAGCGGAAGCTGACCATTCAGAATGACTCGGAAGCAACCCAGTCTGCTCACTCATCACCAACCAAGCCACTTCCCAAAAAGCCCCGAACCCAGATTACCAAACCAGCCAAATCTCTACCTCCACCCATACTGCCACCCCCTAAAGCAACCCCTGCCCCTCAACCTTCCACTCAGCTTTCACAAGCTTCAACCCCTGCACCCAAAGTCACCCTTAGCATTCCCTCTGCCAATCCCGTGGTCAAAGGGATAGTTATCACTGAGTTGGGAGACTATACTCAATCAGGGATTAAGTCCCCTTCCTCCACCGGCAAGGGAAAAGCCATTCTCACCGAACCCCTCTCTTCTAAACCCAAATCTGCCGCGCAGACTGCCATCGACATCGCTATGGAGGATGTTGATGAGAGACTAAAGGAACTCATTGTGGTTTTTGATGAATATGTCCAGTACCGGACTATCAACCACATTGAGCTGTTCTACGGTAAGTTGCACAGATTGAAGAAGATGGAAGAGGAAGCTCTGAAAGGAACAAAGACTGATGATGTTCGACTTGCCGTGCAGCGCAGAGATTTATTTACGGTAAAACACAGATTCAGACTGGCCAATCTGCTTCTAGTTGCCGAAAAGAAGAACTTCGATCCGCTTGGTCCAACTGCCAGAGATGATGGGGCTGTGATTGCTCAACTCGAGATGGATGTTCATGCTCTATCCTTAGCTGTCCGTTTTCAACGACAGAAGCTAGGTACCTCCACTCCAGCCACAAGCCCGGATCATCCTTCTGCAAGCAAGACTCTGGCAGAACCATTTATCGAGGTTATTCCCTCTGATGCAGCAAAACAGACAGAGGATCAGCCTGCAGAGCACGTACCAGACCAGACCGCGGAGCAGCCATTGCCTAATGCTCCGTCTGCAACAGATGATGAACCAATGAATGTTCTGTTGGACTCTCCGACAACATCTATTCCATTGAAGTCATCAGCCTCCCGTGCACAACCCAGTCCAGCTGAAGTATGTGCAACAACTGAAGCACCAGACCTCATCGATCCGGATTTCGTGGTATCTTCAGTGGTTGCAGCTCTCCAAGTTGAGGAACCTCCCAGTCCCCAATCTCCTCCGGGACCATCAGATGAAGATTTGGCCTTCATTCAAGGTTTTTCTTCGGATCTGGTCACTCTGATCCGATCCGAAAGTCATCAAGCTGCCATTTCTTCCATCGTGCCGATTGCTGAAGAAGATGACCATGCCATGTCATCATCAGATCACTCTCCCAGCAAGCTATCTGATGCACCTCCATCCCTGGCACGGACTATCCAGCACTTCTCTGATACCTGTCTGTCCTTGACTCAACGCATTCTAGAAGTTCATCAAGGTCAGAGGGTCACAGCCTTGGACTTTGCTTCTTTCAAAGAGAAGATGACTGCCAGTATCGGAAGCCTTCAGCGCGGCATAAACGATCTGTTTTCTCAACAGGCCTCTTACAAGAACAGTCTGAGAAAAGAGCAGATCGAGCTAGCCACTGAAGTCAGAGCATCTGTTGCCAATTCCCTCCGCGCTCAAGACGTTCGTCTTGACGCTATCAGCGCGCAGCTAGCACAAGTTGTCGACTTCCTTCAAGAGATTGCTGCTGACAAAAAGGGGGAAAAGAAGACAGACTTCAGGCCGCCTTCTAGAAAATAATATTTTCAGACTGTGTATTTTAGGATTTTCTTGGTGATCAATAAAATCCTCGTTTGATTAAGTCTGTGTTCATTTATTTTGAACTTCATCATAAGGCTTAATAATAAAGAGTTAATCGATCCAACTTAATAATGTTCATTTATTTTGAACAAAGAAGTAATCGATCCGAAAGCATTCGCTTCAGAGCTCTTATCAAGACTGGTTAAAAAGACTTAGAAGCTAGGTTTTGTCATCATCAAAAAGGGGGAATTTGTTAGTTCCGGACCTTATCGATGAGATTTTAAAGATGACAAAACATTTCAGACCGGATCGATAGAAATCAGATTGACCAGATCGATCGGACAAAACAGAGCAAGATGACAGAACATTTCAGACCAGATCGATGGAAATCAGGCATACCAGATCGATCGCGCAAAACAGAGCAAGCTGATAAAGAATATCACATATCAGACCGGATCGATGGATTCCAGACTGACTAGATCGATACTTCAGATCGATCTCAACCTTTATCAGATCAGAGCAGTCAAAGATACATAAAGGATGGATTCTCAGTCCGAACCATTAACGGTTATTTATTATAGCATTTAATGCTGTAATTAATGCTACAAAGGATCAAAAATTGAAGATTGCCATTAAAGGTAAGAAGACAAAGAAGAGCTTACCTGACAGTCGCCGAAAGCATACACCAGAACGGCAAGTGTCCTGAAGAAGAAGACTGTAGCTTTCTCAGAGTTTAAAAAGAGTCAAAAGTTGCACATTAAGGGAAACAATGCCGTTGCTACCCTCAACTATAAAAGGATGCAACAAAAGGAAGACATAGTGACTCTTGATTTTGAACTCAAGCTGATCAATTGAAAAACACACAAGAAAGCAACTGCACACGCTTACAAAGTTCAGAAGCTCTCGAGCTGAAGTTATTTATTTAAGCGCGATTACTTTGTAACATTTGATCATTGTAGGATCACTGTGCGCATTGTGTATTGAAAAATAGAAGTGAGCAACTTATTGTAACTGTCAGACAGAGTGTGTCTGAGCAGGTTGAGTGACTAGGAGTTTCAGACTGGTAGTGAGGTAAATCCAGCCTGAATCGGGTTTGTACAACAGGATTGTATAAATCAAAGTCTTCTAGTATAAACCTTCCTTAATTGGAAGAAGGGGAGACGTAGAAGGATTACACCACCTTCGAACTTCCAGAAACATATCCTGTGTCTTATCCTTCTGCACTTAGCCATCGAGCCGTTCTTACTTTTACAAGAGCAGACCGTTTCCGCACTTACCTTCTTAGTGGCCTGTTCTGTTCAAAGAGTTGATTAAGTAACAGATTTCTTTCACTAATCCGAAAGAATTCACAAGGGATAAATTTTATAAGGAGTGTTCATTCACCCCCCCCCCCCTCTAAACACTCCGGACCGATCCTAACAATAGGAGCCACCTCTTGAGTCCAAAGACCAAAGTGCTACGTGTATGTGGGCCATCTCTTGAGCCTGCGAGGCAAAGTGCCATGTACATGGGAGCCACCTCTTGAGCCGGCGGAGCAAAGTGCTACACATACGAGAGCCACCACTTGAGTCTATGCAAGTCCCTCTAGATTGTCGGTGTTATGGATCTATGTTTAAGTGATATTAGTTATGATTCTGATATGATATATTTTATTATGTGGCTCGATGAGAGCAATTATATTACAAGGTCCAATTGGGACAATATTATATTACGAGGTCCAATGAGGACAATATTATATTACAAGGTCCAATGGGGACTCCAATGAGGACAATATTATATTATAAGGTCCAATGTGGACAATATTATATTACAATGTCCAATGGGGGCAATATTATATTATATAGCTCGATGGGAGCAATTATATTAAATTATGTTATGATGTATTTGTATTGGTTTATGATCTGATTATGAATTGCGTTTCGGAAAATTATGGAAAGTAGTATATTGTCACATCGATTGGCCCCCACTTGCTGAGTGTTTAACAAAACACTCACCCCTTACCCTCCCTCCCCAGATAAAAGTAGGATAAATATAGAAGAAGAGCAATATTAGTTTTGAAGATGATGGTTTTGTAGCTGTTGTTGTTCAAAAGTCCGCTGCCATGATTTGAGATTATTATAAGCTTCCGTTGATGAATTTGATTTGTGGAATAATTAGGTAACCGGTTTTATTGATAAAATTTCGCATTTTAAAGACAATAATTCTGTTGTATGGATTAATGGACTGGTTTTTCGTAGAATTCTGTATTACGAGGCTTGTTGATTTCGAGTTGTTATTTGAAATCAACGCCGGTGTTATCGACCCCGATCTCTGTGCGTGAGACATCATGTTTTTGCCTTTCCAAAGACTCTGCCTCCAATGTCTATGCTTGTCTTCGTCTGGCTAACCTAGCACTCCTCTTACTACTTTGAGGCCAAAGCTATTTGAAATCTTTTTCGTCGTGATAACATGAATGAATCCCTTGTTGAGGCCAAATCCTTTGTAAATTGGTTGGCAAACTTCCCCAAATGTGTCACAATCACCTCGACCGACCGACCGACCCTCGTATACTGCTGCCGACACATCTTGCATCACCACGTGGTCGTCATGCTCATGGATGATGGAAAAAATAAATGATTGCTCATGACACATTTGACTCGAAAATTAGTCGAGCTGCTTTGTCCGGTCAAAAGGTTCCCAGTCCCTCGCAAAACTAGCAACGGCTTGTTTTTGTTTTTCCAATGACTCGTGCCTCCAACGTCGATGCATGTCTTCTGCTGGCAATTGTAACATACCTCTTATTACGTCGAGACCAAAGCTACTTTTGAAACCTTTTTCATCATCAATAACGTGAACAAATCCCTTGTTGAGTCCAAATTCGATGTGGAAATATGGGAAATTCTTGGGAATTGAATCTCGTAGACCTTTTACACTTGTGTCGATGAGCTTTTTGGCATTGTGTTGGCTCCATTCATCTTCAGCTACATCAATCGCCTGCAGTAAGCTTATCTTAAAAATCAAGAATCTGCAAGATTATATTCTCTGGAGATTCTTTTCCACAACTTCTCAACAGTACAAGACGGGGAGACAATCTTAAGAAATAATCTCTTTCAAGATTAACCTTCAGATGATAATTGAATGGAAATTAGCGTTCTAGAAATTTCATGCCAGATGAACTGACCTTCTTGAAGTAAACAAGTGCCTGCTTAGCGATTTCCAGAGGCAGAGGAATGCAGTCTACCAAACAGTGGCGCCTTTGTTGTGCCAAACCCAATACTGTCTCAAGGAAAACAACATCGCTTTCCTGCTTTGAGAACATCATTATCAAGCATTTCTTGAAGTTTCCCACACATTATCGTCAACAGTTCTTGTGGAAGATTCATGCTGCTCAGGTGAAAAGGAAGGGGAAAAATTTCAGGTGATACCAATCTAACTCGTCTCCATTTATCACCTTTTATCACAAAACAATACAACGTGTAACCTTCTCATTTCTCGGGCAAAGAGTAGTATGCAACAGTGAAAAAAAATTGTTTGCACGATATCTAATTACAGATTTATGCAAAAGAGAAAGCAATTCAAAATATTATACTATATTCTTATTAACATAACACAAATCACATTCTTCAACATTAGTTGAAACTGTATTGAAGTCATCGACTTTATGATAACCAATACTTGAGAATGAAGTCAACAGATCCAGAACTCAAAGGAAAAAAAAAAAGACTACAGCTGAACAGATAAAATATCTTGGGGGAGGTCAGAACTAAATTAATATAAATATAATATATTATATGCTTCCGATCAGAAAGAGACAAAAAAAAACACAATTTCTTTAGAAACACACAAGTATACCTGCAAGGTTACGATGTAACAATGACCAGCAACAATAGGTTGTATTTGAGGCAGTGATAAGTAGGTAAAGTTTGCAATGGCAATGGCCAGATGCTTGGGTCTTGTTGGATTGTCAAAACAGAAATGGCAGCGTTCCTGTTGAGTAATAAAGCGCTTCGCAGAATTAGTTATCTCAGAAGATTTACGACTATCAACCCCTCTTTTCTTCCGAGCCTTTCTCCTAGGACCATCACCATAATATTCATCATCTGCATGACCAGATATGCTGTAACGGTGGTTATGCATGATTTTTTTAGCTAGATTCAAATCAGCATCCTCTTCTTTCTTATTCTGCTTTGAAGCAGCATCGTGCAGGATATAACTAAACAAAATACACAAGCAGAGAGAGAAAGATAAGAGGAATGTTTAAATTACAAAATACATGACCACAACTAAGCAAAACATTAGATAGTATATTGGTTGGTAGGGTATAGCACCGGCTTGTGGTTCCATCAATTTCCATTTTACTAGATGGATTATTAGTATCGTGCTTCACTTTCATTTTCTCAGATTCTTTCTGATTAAGAAGGAAAACGGAAACAGATTAGATTGCTTAATGGGAAAGAAGTATACATAGAAACTAAGACTAAATGCATTTATACCCAAATTCTAGAATACATATTCAAGTTTTTAAAAAGAATGGAGAATACAAAAATTATCAAGCTCCATTACCTTATGTAGTTACACTTTTGCACTACCATCACAAGAGCATATCACCCTTGTGTTAATTTCCAAACAAAATGAAAACAGAGATTTGATTTATCTTGCAACATGGGAAAGATAAGCTAAGGCAAAAAGTATGTAGTCCAGTTTAATAAGAGTAACAAATATGACATGGATACAACGACACAGAAACTACAGGACACAATGCGGACACGGATGCAACGACACATATTTTTTCAAAAAGGGGCACGCTGTGGCAATGGCATGCTTAATACACACACAAAAGTGGATCAACATTTTAATTTAGATTTTATTTAATTTGCTAACAAATACAAGCATCTCTAATTGGAAGAAACTAAATAGTTCTTTTATAGCCTATGAATACAACCACATATTAATACTTTCCCAAAAAAGAACTACATAATGAAATACCTCATCAATGCTACATATTAAAATTGCTTATTGGCCCAATAGCCTAGGGTTTGTTGATTGGAAGGAATGAAATTCTCAAAACTTCTAGATACTCCAATTGTTCTTCTCACGTTCCGAATGGCATAATGCATGTAAATCTTTTTTTTTTATCGGAAAAATAGTAATAAAGTATATAATGACGTACCAGTAGTACTTTAAAGTCTACAAAACAGTTAAATAAAAACACCTAACAAGAAGATTATAAAAATAACATAGCTAAAAGGATAATAAGCAACATATGGTTCCTTTCGCCATTCTAGGAAAGAGTAAGCGAATCTATTCTTTCCCCTATTAATTATCCAAAACCAAGTTCTAAAAATGATTAGATCTAGTAAATCTTCTTCGTTGTCCGCCTTGTTTTCGAAGATTAAATTATTTCGATGTAGCCATAATGTCCAGATGATTGCTCCCCAAATGGTCATTCATCCTTTTTCCCCCTGTTCAACCACCACAACCCTTTGTGATGTAGAAAGTGTGCTGCCAAATTAGAATGAGAAACCGTTTGTATTCCTAATCAATCATCACATCTCATCCATAATGCATAAGACTTGGGACACAACAATAATATGTGTTTTGTTGTGTTTGTGTCCTCTGACAAAGGTGACAAGTGTCTGGGCCTGATCCGAATGTGATATTCCTTTTTCTGAGGTTGTTCCTTGTAGGTATTCGATCTCTGACAGCCTTCCAAAGAAAAGCAGAAACTTTTGTTGGGGTACAATCATTCCATAATTCAGCAAGAGTTTCATTGTTGATCCTAATCAAGTGTGTCGTTTCGTGCATATCGTTGTAAGCCGAAAGAACTGAATAGGATTTGGATGTATCAAACTTCCATTGCCATCGGTCCTCCACTTCCTGTGATATTTGATACCTGTTCAAGAAAGATGAGAGATAATCAAGTAAACAATGTTCCCAATCATATAATTCCCTTCTCCAGTCCCATTTCCATGTCCATTCTCCCTCCTCCGAAGCCCCTATATTGCCCACCAAGAACTCTTTATCCCTCGCTATTGATGCTAATCTTGGGTACCTTACCTCAAGGCTTCCAAGCTCCCCCCAGTTGTCCCTCCCCCCCAGTGATTAATCAATTATTAATCCAACAATTTATAAAAGACTATCATGCTTTGTCATTATCACAAAACGATATCATTACCCGATGCATACCATAGATATGATGGTATCACTGTAAGACCCTAGTTCCTTAAGTGCGGATTAAAGGCATAATTAGAGCTAATATAAATGATCAGAGTAGAATAATCGTGTTGAGACTATGAGCCTTGAGAATTACATGCCAAAAAAATAAGGACTATCGATGGATTAGTTACATTGCCAAATCAAATGAATGTTATCAATTATAGCTTTACACTACTCCTAGAGTAGTTACTATACAAAATGAATCATGTCCTTCCTTTCTCAAAAGAATTCTTCACAAGCTCACCACCTCAACCCGCTTAGCCCTTCTTATCATGCCAAAAGTGTACCTACAAGGACAACCCCCAAACATGAGCAATAATATCATTCATATTCAACACAATATGAATATAAAGCGTAAATGCATAAATCACAATAAAACACTTCCTGTTTTCCCATGCATTTCAAAACGCTTCCAGTTTGGTTGTCCCTGTACCATAACTCATGAGTATAATCAATAGATTATTTAATGGTCTAGACATGTCATGACACAATACCATCTCATCAAACCAAATAACAGTCACCAATCCCTAGTCTGTCCATCACAATGTATTTTAATGCCCCTCGCTTATTTACATATAGGCGGCATAGAATAACCTCGCTTCAATGGACATGCGGCGCTCCCTGATGTGACTAGAAATAGACACATCTATTGAGTTTAATTGTTTACGATTTGGTATATTTTGATGGGTAAATTGATACATATGCTACCTAATCGTATATTTGTGTAAATGTAGGGAAAGGTGAAGAAATCAAGCTAAAATGATGAAAGAAGCAATAAAGTTGAAGAAAAGAGGAAAAAACCAGAATCCAAGACACATGTTGCTCCTTTCTCCTCAAATTTCTATATGTTTGAGCCATGTTTTGGAAATGTGGTCCATAGAAAAGTTGTAGAACTTTGAGTTATCTTCGCGTGGACAGCTGATTCATCGAATTCGGAGTTCGGACGAGAAAGTTACGGCCAAAATACGAAACTCGCCAGAAAATTTGATGACAGGCGTAATTACGCCATTCACAGGCGTAATTACGCCAACGCTACGGCATTGACAGGCGTAGCTACGCCATTCTACGCGTATTTACGCCTGAAGAGTTTTGAAAGTGTAAAATTCTTGATTTCTTTCCTTCCCACATGGATTTTACCCTACTCCATCAGCCTCCATACCTCATATACACGATTTTTACCTCATATTAAGCATAATTTCATACCTTAGAATAATTTAGAGATTTTAGAGATTTTTCCTTTCAACTTTTATCAAGAACAACCCGAAGAACGGAACCGGAATCGACAAGCCGGAATCGTGCTTCCTTTTAGTAACTCTTTCTTCTCTTATTAGTTTAATGCTTTCTAGATTAATTTTGATTGTTTTTAATCTAGTTATGAGTAGCTAAATACTTTTGTGATTCTCGGTTTAGGAAAACGATACATTGGATGTTTACGATTCTTGTGAGATAAGTTTTGATTGTTGATTTTCTTTGAGTATCAATTGTTTTTCTGATTTGATTTTTCATAATTGTTATGCATGATTGTTGGATTGATCACCTAGCTATCGTTCATACAATTTAACGCTAAATTAGATATCAAATACGGAATCGTTTGATCCCTCTAATTTACGAAGCAACTAAGATTAATTAAATTCCGCTTGTGAGTTTGTTAAATTCTTAGGAAAAATAATTGACTAGATTAAACATAGACGCTTGGATTATGTTGTTTAGCTTCATCGATCTCACTAGTTCATATGCTATCATCGATTTAAATCTTAATCGCTTGTATTTTGATTGATTGTTTGATAAGGGTTAAACTAGAACGCTTGGGCTACTTAACTAAACTTAAGGTGAGATAGGACTTTGATTATTGGATTAAACGTCCACGATGAATATTCATATGAGAATTGAATCGTATGTGAAGATCGATGATCAAGATAGTAAACGCCAATTGTAAAGTTGACCGAAAACCGAGAATCGCTCTTTTCTCATAAGTTAATTCATCTAGTTTAATTTTGCATCATAGTAGTAGTATTATTCAATTGATTTCAAAAACCCCTTTTTATTTTAGTTTGCATAAGTTAACACAAAGATATAACCTTCCTCGTGGGATCGATCCCTACTCACGCTACTACATTCATTACTGTTATTAACTTGAGAGGGTTAATTTGGGCGTACGCGATAAACGCGACCAAATTTTGGCGCCGTTGCCGGGGAAGGCAATTTTATTAATTTGTGTTAACTTTTATTGATATTCTTCTTCCCGTGCTTTTTACCTGTTTGTTCATGCACGCAGGCGATTTTTCATTTGAGGGGGACGAATATCAATACGATCCCGAGATAGAAAGGACTTTATACCACCTAAGAAGAGAAAATCGAAGACAAGTGAAAGAAGAAGAGGAAAGAACCATCATGGCAGAGAATCAAAGCCTGCGACAGCTAGCGAATCCTACTTTGGATCAGCAGCCTCTCTGCATAACCTTTCCTACACTGGCTACTAATATAAATTTTGAATTAAAATCTGGCCTAATACATCTTTTACCTTCTTTTCATGGCCTTGCAGGTGAGGATCCGCATAAGCATTTGATGGAATTCCATGTAGTGTGCACTACGATGAAGCCGACTGGAATAACCGAGGAACAAATCAAATTACGAGCTTTTCCGTTCTCTTTGAAGGACGCGGCTAAAGATTGGCTCTTCTATTTACCTTCTGGATCCATCACTACATGGAACGAGCTGAAAAGAACCTTCTTGGAGAAATACTTTCCTGCATCAAGAGCGACGAATATCCGCAAAGATATATACGGCATTAGACAACTCCATGAGGAATCACTGCATGAATATTGGGAGCGCTTCAAGAAGCTTTGTGCAAGCTGCCCTCAACATCAGATAAGTGAACATTTACTGATTCAATATTTTTATGAGGGTCTTTTGCCAAATGACAGGAATTTGGTGGACGCTGCTAGTGGAGGAGCATTTGTAGATAAGACGCCAACGGAAGCAAGACACTTGATTGCGAACATGGCAGCCAACTCTCAACAGTTTGGAACTGCTCGATCGGACCATAAACTTAGGAAGCAAGGCGAGGTAAATGTTTCTAGCCTCGAACAACAATTGATTGACTTAACAGGTATCGTGAAACAACTTGCAATGGGGATTAGACAAAGTGCTAAGGTATGTGGGATTTGTGCACTACCGAATCATCCAACTGACGCTTGCCCCACACTTCAAGAACCTTCAATTGAGGAAGCAAATGCGGCAGGCGGATTTCCGGGACAACCACAACGGAAGTATGATCCCTATTCTAGCACTTACAACCCAGGATGGCGAGATCATCCAAATTTGAGATATGAGAATCAAAATGAGCCACAGATGCAACAACACCCACCACCATATAGACCACCATTCCAAAGGCCACAACAAGCCATTCCAACCCCAACACCAGGTGAGTATTTAGAAAATATTGTTAAGGAACTTGCTAATGAATCTCTAAAATTTCAACAGGAGACAAGAGCAAGCATCCAAAGCTTGACTACTCAAATGGGTCAGATGGCAACAGCAATAAATCGCATCGATTCTCAAAGATCAAACACTCTCCCGTCACAACCAGTAGTGAACCCAAGGGAGAATGTGAGTGCCATCACTTTGAAGATGAGCGAAGATGAAGATGATGAGAAAGTGGTACTGACACCACCCGGAAGAGAAGATGTGAAAGAGATGAAGGAGATGGAGAAGGACGTTGAAGAGCCCATACAAGAGGAGGAACCACGGGGTAAGTTCCCTAAATTTTCTGAATATAAAATTGAACCCCCATTCCCCCTTGCTTTTAAGGAAAATAGGAAAGATGAGGATATCAAGGAACTCTACGAGACTTTCCGACGATGTGATGCAAACGCTCCACTACATGAAGCCATGATGAAGATACCTCGATGTGCGAGATTTTTGAAGGAGGTATGGAAAGTGGGTAAGAACAAGGAAGGCAAAGGGTACCCCAAGATTGAGTTAGGTGAGAATGTTTCCGCGGACATCCAAAGAAGCATTCACACAAAGTGTAAGGACCCTGGTATGTTTTATATCCCTTGTGTGATTGGAACCACTAGAATTGATAAGGCAATGCTAGATTTAGGATCGTCCATTAATGTCATGCCTTACTCAATCTACACTCAACTGAAACCCGGCCCTTTGAAACAAGACCATACTGTGATTCAATTAGCTGATAGGTCCACGATTATTCCTAGGGGGGGTAGTAGAAGATGTACTTATGCATGTAGAGAACTTGGTCTTCCCCGCCGATTTCTATGTCTTAGACATGGAAAATGGTGATCCATCCAGCCCCATCCTTTTAGGGAGGCCATTCTTGAAAACATCAAAATCTGTGATCGACGTGAATAGCGGCCTGTTTACAATAGAGTCTAATGGTGAAATTGCAAAATTTAATATCTATGAACCCATTAAAACTCACAAGCATTCTAGTTACGCTATGGATATAAATGATGCATATGATTCTGATTTTGATAATGATGAATTGTGGGAGATGGGAAAGGCTACTGATGGCCTTGATGACAACGGAGGTATGGATTCTCATTTTGTGCATAATGTTCATAATGTTGCCGCTTTATCTACTCATGATACTGCTGACCCTCTCTTTTCTAACTTGCAAGATCATACCATTGAAAAGAAGCACCCTCCGGATCGACCAAAGCAAGCAACAAATGCTGGAGGAGTAACAAAGACTGGGGACGACCACTCAAAGAGCAACAAGCCGAAATACAGAGGAGTGAAGAAGATATTGAGGTGGTTAAGGAAGGACAGAACGACACCGCATCACCCACCTTGATAGAGGACTGGCGTCGGGCCACCGACGTTAAACAGAGGCGCTGCTTGGGAGGCAACCCAAGGGGAGTTAGTTTCCTTTCTCCCTTTTATTTATTTATTTTTGCTTTAGTAGTTAGATTCTCTTTTCTTGTATTTTTGTCTTACATTGGGGACAATGTACGATTTAAGTATGGGGGAGGGATTAGTAGTGTGTTATTGTTTTTCTATTACAAAAATACAAAAAAATCAAAAATTTGAAAATTTTGAGCTCATAGTTAGTAATGAACACATGCTTAGATTCACTAGCCCATGATGAAACCTAATTGATATCATGCATGCTTTTGAACATAGGTGAATTGTTAACCTTGGAACACTTTGAACTCTAATGCAAAGTTTACTTTAACTTAGTAGTTGAATATTTTGAGCACATTATTGTCATGGCTTGTGAAGTGTGCATAGCTTAGTGAAGATTGTGTGAACTTTGTGATAGTCTTAAGAAGTCTCTAATACATGCTAGAACTTAACTACATGCTCTTTGAGGCGTATGTCTAGACTACTTGCAAACATGAAAGTGATATAGGCAATCTTTGATGCGTTTGAGCCTTTCAAGCCTACCATGTAAACAAAATCAATATCTAGCACCCTTTTTGAGCTTTAATGTAAAAGAATGGTAGTATGCTAAGCATACTAAAGACCCCCATTCAACATTCCTTGACTAGCTTATCATCCTACCCTTTTAGCCTAAATATGATTTCAATCCATACCTTTTAAGGGAGTATGATGTATTTCATTCAAATGCACTTGGGAATCATTGAAGTATATTTGTGAACTTTATTGTCAAAAGAATGAAATACATGAAAGAAAAGGAATGCCTTGAGGAAATAGATAAAAATATGACTCCAAGGGGAGCCAAGGCACAAAAGAAGAAAAATGTTGAAACAAAAGTTGAAAAATTCAAGCAAAAAGAGAAGTTTTAGTGTGCATATCATCATACTCTCTTACTTGATATATCTTTATCTTTTCTTTCATAAGCCAATACCTAGGCCAAGCTACAAGCTAATAAAGACCTACTTGATTTATGTTTGCAAAGTAGCTAAGATAGTGGAGAAGAGTGTGCAAGTGAGCTTATACTTGTGTTAGTGTATGACTTGAACTATTGTGGATTTACATATTTTGGAACTATAATTTGTACACAACACTTGTTTATGACCACACACACACGTTCACTATTTTGTTGAGTATGAAATGTATAGGGATTGAACTTGTTCCACTGTTAACTTTTCACCGCCTTTCATTACTGTGCATGTTAAAATTGTTGAGGCATTAAAGTGAGGATAAGTTGCTTTGTTATGAACCTATGAGCTAACCAAAAATATTGTAGTTTTTATTTGTTTACTCGAGGTCGAGTAAAGAGTAAGTATGGGGGTGTTTGATGTGACTAGAAATAGACACATCTATTGAGTTTAATTGTTTACGATTTGGTATATTTTGATGGGTAAATTGATACATATGCTACCTAATCGTATATTTGTGTAAATGTAGGGAAAGGTGAAGAAATCAAGCTAAAATGATGAAAGAAGCAATAAAGTTGAAGAAAAGAGGAAAAAAACCAGAATCCAAGACACATGTTGCTCCTTTCTCCTCAAATTTCTATATGTTTGAGCCATGTTTTGGAAATGTGGTCCATAGAAAAGTTGTAGAACATTGAGTTATCTTCGCGTGGACAGCTGATTCATCGAATTCGGAGTTCGGACGAGAAAGTTACGGCCAAAATACGAAACTCGCCAGAAAATTTGATGACAGGCGTAATTACGCCATTCACAGGCGTAATTACGCCAACGCTACGGCATTGACAGGCGTAGCTACGCCATTCTACGCGTATTTACGCCTGAAGAGTTTTGAAAGTGTAAAATTCTTGATTTCTTTCCTTCCCACATGGATTTTACCCTACTCCATCAGCCTCCATACCTCATATACACGATTTTTACCTCATATTAAGCATAATTTCATACCTTAGAATAATTTAGAGATTTTAGAGATTTTTCCTTTCAACTTTTATCAAGAACAACCCGAAGAACGGAACCGGAATCGACAAGCCGGAATCGTGCTTCCTTTTAGTAACTCTTTCTTCTCTTATTAGTTTAATGCTTTCTAGATTAATTTTGATTGTTTTTAATCTAGTTATGAGTAGCTAAATACTTTTGTGATTCTCGGTTTAGGAAAACGATACATTGGATGTTTACGATTCTTGTGAGATAAGTTTTGATTGTTGATTTTCTTTGAGTATCAATTGTTTTTCTGATTTGATTTTTCATAATTGTTATGCATGATTGTTGGATTGATCACCTAGCTATCGTTCATACAATTTAACGCTAAATTAGATATCAAATACGGAATCGTTTGATCCCTCTAATTTACGAAGCAACTAAGATTAATTAAATTCCGCTTGTGAGTTTGTTAAATTCTTAGGAAAAACAATTGACTAGATTAAACATAGACGCTTGGATTATGTTGTTTAGCTTCATCGATCTCACTAGTTCATATGCTATCATCGATTTAAATCTTAATCGCTTGTATTTTGATTGATTGTTTGATAAGGGTTAAACTAGAACGCTTGGGCTACTTAACTAAACTTAAGGTGAGATAGGACTTTGATTATTGGATTAAACGTCCACGATGAATATTCATATGAGAATTGAATCGTATGTGAAGATCGATGATCAAGATAGTAAACGCCAATTGTAAAGTTGACCGAAAACCGAGAATCGCTCTTTTCTCATAAGTTAATTCATCTAGTTTAATTTTGCATCATAGTAGTAGTATTATTCAATTGATTTCAAAAACCCCTTTTTATTTTAGTTTGCATAAGTTAACACAAAGATATAACCTTCCTCGTGGGATCGATCCCTACTCACGCTACTACATTCATTACTGTTATTAACTTGAGAGGGTTAATTTGGGCGTACGCGATAAACGCGACCACTCCCACCCCTCGCTTCACATTGAGCGGCAAATATTCTTTCCTCGCCCTATATGACAACCACGCTCAAATGTGACATGCGGCGCTCCCACCCCTCGCTTCACATTTAGCGGAAACAAACCAAATAGCGGCAAGCATTAAAATCATCAAGGGATGACCACGACTCATGGGATGTGCACCAATAATCATATGCATCTACAATCATCATGCATAATTCAACATGTATTTGCATCCACAATGCATAATCACATATATACTCGCATCCACAATGCATAAACAATGAGTATATTAGATACATGTACCGTTGGGTGCCCGTACGTCCTCTACGTACCTTTCCAAAATGTAGGATGTGGTAGGACTTCAATTCCTTGGCTGTGTCGCCACCTGGGATGGTTCTACATATTCACACAATTCAATATTAGAACCCAATAATAGTCCAATACCAAAAATTTCATCAAAAGAAATCATTTTTCAAAATTTCACAGCTGGCGATCGATCGCTTCGCTGAGGCGATCGATCGCCTCAATTTTTCCTTCGCGGCGATCGATCGCGCCAAACATGGCGATCGATCGCGCCAAACATGGCGATCGATCGCCTAACCCATGAATTGGCTACTGCCTCTCGGCGATCGGTCGCCTCATTTCAGGCGATCGATCGCCTACCCTGCGATTTTGGTACTGCCCATCGGCGATCGGTCGCCTCATTTCAGGCGATCGATTGCCTCGCACAGACTCGCTATTTTTCCACCATTAATGCACCCAAAACCTTTCCAAACCATACTAAAACTCCTCCCACCAATCCAACAACATAATAACACAATATATCAACAAAATACACCCCAAGCAACACAAAAATCCAACATTCACCCAAAACCACAACAAAAATGACATGGAGGCATCCATACCTCTTGGGGACCTCAAATCTCCCAATAAACTTCACAAACAAGCTTTTTGCAAGAATTTCTCTTCACCCCAAAGCTCAAAAACGAAAATGAAGAGAAAAGGAAGGGTTTGGGTTTGTGGGAAGTGATTTTGGGGGAAAATGAAAAGTGTTTTGGTAAAGGTGGGGGGCAAAGGTTTTAAAACAAGTCCAATTGCATCCTGCCAACTAACATGATGTATTAAACATCCCAACATGATATTAAAAAGACATTTCACCAAATGCACCAAAATACCAATTAAGCTCATGATTTCCAATTAATTGCTAACCATGGCAAATAAATAATGCTAATAACCATTTTCCAAACATGTACAACATGCACCCTGAAATGCCCTCCCGTGTCACCCTATCATGTGACTAAGCATTTCAATAAGATAAATAATTCCAGCACATAATTAATTACCACCATAATTAATCATATAAACACAATTAATGCCCAATTGCAATTCATCATTTCGGGGATATCACAATACTCCCCTACTTATAAGATTTCGTCCTCGAAATCACATGCACTTACCCCCAAAAAGAAACTAAACATAATCACATACCAGAGAATAGTTCCGGGTAGTGCTGCACCATATGCCGCTCCGTCTCCCACGTAGCCTCCTCGACACCCCTGCGATCCCACTGAACCTTGATCATAGGTATCACTTTATTCCGAAGTCTACGGTCTGCTCGATCCAGAATTCTGACAGGCCGTTCCACATAAGACACATCGGATTCTAACTGAACTTCGGAAGGCTGCAACACATGAGATGGATCCGGCTCATACTTCCGCAGCATCGACACATGAAACACATCATGTATACCAGATAAAGAAGGCGGCAGAGCTAGTCGGTAAGCTAAGGTGCCAATGCGCTACAAAATCTCGTACGGTCCAACATACCTCGGAGACAGTTTCCCGCGCATCCCATATCGCACAACGCCTCTGAAAGGTGAGATTTTCAAAAAGACCTTATCTCCCAACTGAAATTCCAATGGTCTCCGCCGTTTATTAGCATAAGCTGCCTGTCTGTCCTGGGCTGCTTTCATTTTCTGCCTTATCATCTTTACCTTCTCTTCCATTTCCCGAATCAACTCAGGTCCTCCGACCGATTTACGGTCCAGATCATCCCAACACAAGGGTGATCTACACCGTCTGTCATAAAGAGCTTCAAAAGGAGCCATCTGAATACTCGCCTGGTAGCTGTTATTATAAGAGAACTCTACCAAGGGTACCGAATCTTGCCAAGAAACATCGAACTCCAAAACACAAGCTCTCAACATGTCCTCGAGCGTCTGGATTGTACGCTCGGTCTGGCCATCTGTCTGAGGATGATATGCAGTGCTCAATCTAACTTCAGTTCCCAAGGCTGACTGAAGACCCTCCCAAAAATGAGATGTAAATCGTGGATCTCGATCCGACACTATGGAAATGGGGATCCCATGCAATCTCACCACATCTCGGATATACAGTTGAGCCATCCTCAAAAAGGTGAAAGTCATGCTATAGGGGATGAAATGAGCTACCTTAGTCAATCGATCCACAATCACCCAAATAGCATCAAAACCTGAAGCACTCCTCGGCAGGTGAGTCACGAAGTCCATGGAAATGTGTTCCCACTTCCACTTCGGTATCTCCAAGCTTTTCAACTCGCCACCAGGTCTCTGTCTCTCTGCCTTAACTTGCTGGCAGATCAAGCACCTCTTAACAAAAGCGACGACATCAAACTTCATCCTTTTCCACCAAAACTGACCACGCAGATCTTTATACATCTTCTTCCCGCCTGGGTGGATGTTAAGTCTGCTACTATGAGCTCGCTCCAAGATCCCTCTACGCAACTCCGGCGTACTCGGAACCACCCAACGGTTACCCAACCTCAAAGATCCGTCATCGGCCTCTCTGAATTTCGTTGGCTGACCAAGATGTACTAAAGATAGCCACCTCTGAACCTCATCATCTGACCTCTGAGCTCTCCTGATGTTCTCATAGATATCTAGCTCAGCTAACAAGGTCGATACATGCACAGGTGATGCATCTATGTCAAAATCATAGCCCAGATGGCAACAGGAGGTCATCATGGCTGACAAATGGATGACGTCCTCAGCAGAACTCCTCACTTTCCGGCTCAAAGCGTCTGCTGTCAAATTAGCTTTTCCGGGATGGTACTCAATCTCACAATCATAGTCCTTGAGTAAGTCCATCCACCTTCTCTGCCTCATGTTCAGCTCCGCCTGAGTGAATAAAAACTTGAGGCTCTTGTGATCCGTGAATATGGTAAATGAAGTACCATACAAAGAGTGTCTCCAAATCTTCAGGGCGAAGATGATAGCCGCCAATTCCAAGTCATGGACTGGGTATCTCGTCTCATGCGGCTTCAACTGTCTCGATGCATAAGCTACACATGCTTATCTTGCATCAGTACACACCCAAGGCCCTGGAGTGATGCATCAGTATACAAAACAAATCTGGAGTTTTCCGTAGGGATCACTAACACTGGCGCCGTCGTCAAGCGGTGCTTCAACTCCTGGAAGCTCTCCTCACAAGCTTCTGACCAAAAGAATGGTACTCCCTTCTGGGTCAACTGTGTCAACGGCTTGGCAATCTTCGAACAGCCCTCGACAAAACGTCGATAATAACCGGCCAAACCAAGGAAGCTACGGATCTCGGGTACAGAAGTGGGTGCAGCCCACTCCATCACAGCTTCAATCTTCTTGGGATCCACAGATATTCCACTGCTCGATATGACATGCCCCAGAAACACTACACTGCTCAACCAAAATTCGCACTTGCTGAGCTTGGCATACAACTGGTGGTCTCTGAGAATCTGGAGCACTGTCCTCAAGTGTTTCACGTGCTCTTCCTCACTCCGGGAGTAGATAAGAATGTCGTCAATAAATACAATGACGAACTGATCAAGATACGGCTGAAACACTCTGTTCATCAAGCTCATAAAGACCGCTGGAGCATTCGTCACGCCGAACGGCATCACTAGGAATTCATAATGTCCATATCGAGTCGGAATGCTGTCTTCTGTACATCTTCCCCCCTGACTCGAATCTGGTGATACCCGGATCTCAAATCGATCTTGCTATATAATCTGGTACCTTGCAACTGATCAAATAAATCATCAATCCTTGGGATAGGATATTTGTTCTTCACTGTGGCCTTATTCAGTTGCTGGTAATCGATGCACAGCCGCATCGAACCATCCTTCTTCTTTACAAAGAGAACCGGTGCGCCCCATGGCGATACGCTCGGGCGTATATATCCCTTATCAAGGAGGTCCTGTAACTGTTCCTTTAACTCTCTCAACTCCGCCGGTGCCATCCTGTAAGGTGCACGAGAGATAGCGGATGTCCCCGGTAACAACTCGATCCCAAACTCAACTTCTCTAGCCGGTGGGAATCCTGGGATCTCTTTTGGAAATACATCAGCAAATTCTGCCACGACTGGTACATCCTCAACTCTCAATTCCTTATTCTTCCTAGACGTGTCCACGGCATAGATGAGATAGCCCGTGTGGCCACGTTCCAACAGTTGAGTCATCTTGATTGCTGAAATCAACGGAATCTTTGCACGAGAACCGTTGCCATAAAAAGTCCACTGACTACCCAAATCAGGTCTGAACTTCACTGTCTTCTGCCCGCAATCTACCACTGCCTGATATCTGTTCAGAATATCAATACCTACAATGCAGTCGAAGTCTGACATGCCCAACACGATCAAGTCTGCCTTCAACTCGTTGCCCTCAAAATAAATGAGGCAATCTGCCATAAACTGATCAGCAACGACATTTCTTCCAGTGGGTGTCGAGACAAAGAGAGGCGTGGGTAGAGAAGACGTGCGCATATGGTGTCTCTCCACAAAGCCAACAGATACAAAAGAGTGGGAGGCACCTGTATCTATCAAAATAAAAGCAGGGTACGTAAATAAATGACACGTACCGGCGATCACCTCCTCTGGGGCTGCCTGAGCCTGCTCTCTGGTCAGCGCATACACCTGTCCCTGGGACGGTCCCACTGTGTGACCTCCCGATGGTCGAGGCACAAATTGCTGCCTCTGGTGTACTGTCCTGTCATCAAATCTCGGCCTGTTGCCCTGAAACTCTGACTGTCCTCCCCGGGTGGGGCAATACCGAGAGATGTGGCCCATCTTGCCACAGCTATAACAGGCAGGGCACTTATTCGAGGAATGTGGCCCTCCACAATTGTCGCACCTTGGCTCCCCCGATCTATTTCCCTGCGTAGACCCTCGGTTGGCGGACCAATTGCTCTTTTTGTTCTCCTGCTTCTGACCAAAGAATTTCTTCCCACCGAACCGTGAAGACGAAGAGGCACCACGAAATTAAATGGCTCTCCCCAGGGCCTCAAGCTGTCATTAGCTTGCCTCTGTTGTGGTACTTGTGGTGGCACAGCACTAGGATAAGCTCATACTCCAATCTCGGCAAGCTCCGCTCTTGTGAGAGCATCATCAAAAGAAGTTGGGTTATTGGTGATAACCCGGTCAAAGAGCTCCGGTCGCAACCCCTTCATGAAATTCCTCATCTTTGCGTGCCCATTGGTGGCAATGTGGGGAACATACCTCAGCAACGAAGAGTACCGCATGGCATAGTCTGACACTGTCATGTTCCCCTGTTTCAAACTTGCAAACTCATCCTCCTTTGTCTGTCTCGCCGCTGCGGAGAAGTACCGGTTCAGAAACCGGGTCTTGAAGAGTGTCCAATCAATCACAGCACCCAGTGCTATCAGTTCCATTAACGTGCTCCTCCACCACATCAAAGGTTTCTTTGCTAACTGGAACTCCGCCAGCCTCAGCCAAGCTGTAACAGCACAAGGAGCCGATATAAATATCCGCTCAAGTCTTTCTAGCCACTCCTCAGCCTCCTCTCCTGATTCTGTTCCCTCAAACCGGGGCGGGTGGTAAGACAGAAACTGAGTCAAGCTAATCTCACCAGGTAGCAATAACTGAGCCACTGGTTCCATGCCTACTGCTGGTGGAGGTAGAGGGTTTGCCTGACCAATGCTAGAGTTCACGCTCCCAACATCACCGACCTCTTCATTAAGGTTCCCCGCATTCATAGCAGCCATGCTGTAACACAAAGGTTAACAAAAATTCCAAAACAAATATATATGCTATGCCGTTAGATAACAGGAAGGATAATAAGCATGTTAGTATAACAGAATATACATCAATATGCACCACATGCATAAACATGCTTCAAATGTAAGCACCTAGCCAATCATGCTAAGGTTACCCTTCACTCGTTCCCGGGTTCTCTAACCACTGCTCTGATACCACTAATGTAAGGACCCTAGTTCCTTAAGTACGGATTAAAGGCATAATTAGAGCTAATATAAATGATCAGAGTAGAATAATCGTGCTGAGACTATGAGCCTTGAGAATTACATGCCAAAAAAATAAGGACTGTCGATGGATTAGTTACATTCCCAAATCAAATGAATGTTATCAATTATAGCTTTACACTACTCCTAGAGTAGTTACTATACAAAATGAATCCTGTCCTTCCTTTCTCAAAAGAATTCTTCACAAGCTCACCACCTCAACCCACTTAGCCCTTCTTATCATGCCAAAAGTGTACCTACAAGGACAACCCCCAAACATGAGCAATAATATCATTCATATTCAACACAATATGAATATAAAGCGTAAATGCATAAATCACAATAAAACACTTCCTGTTTTCCCATGCATTTCAAAACGCTTCCAGTTTGGTTGTCCCTGAACCATAACTCATGAGTATAATCAATAGATTATTTAATGGTCTAGACATGTCATGACACAATACCATCTCATCAAACCAAATACCAGTCACCAATCCCTAGTCTGTCCATCACAATGTATTTTAATGCCCCTCGCTTATTTACATATAGGCGGCATAGAATAACATTGCTTCAATGGACATGCGGCGCTCCCACCCCTCGCTTCACATTGAGCGGCAAATATTCTTTCCTCGCCCTATATGACAACCACGCTCAAATGTGACATGCGGCGCTCCCACCCCTCGCTTCACATTTAGCGGAAACAAACCAAATAGCGGCAAGCATTAAAATCATCAAGGGATGACCACGACTCATGGGATGTGCACCAATAATCATATGCATCTACAATCATCATGCATAATTCAACATGTATTTGCATCCACAATGCATAATCACATATATACTCGCATCCACAATGCATAAACAATGAGTATATTAGATACATGTACCGTTGGGTGCCCGTACGTCCTCTACGTACCTTTCCAAAATGTAGGATGTGGTAGGACTTCAATTCCTTGGCTGTGTCGCCACCTGGGATGGTTCTACATATTCACACAATTCAATATTAGAACCCAATAATAGTCAAATACCAAAAATTTCATCAAAAGAAATCATTTTTCAAAATTTCACAGCTGGCGATCGATCGCTTCGCTGAGGCGATCGATCGCCTCAATTTTTCCTTCGCGGCGATCGATCGCGCCAAACATGGCGATCGATCGCCTAACCCATGAATTGGCTACTGCCTCTCGGCGATCGGTCGCCTCATTTCAGGCGATCGATCGCCTACCCTGCGATTTTGGTACTGCCCATCGGCGATCGGTCGCCTCATTTCAGGCGATCGATCGCCTCGCACAGACTCGCGATTTTCCACCATTAATGCACCCAAAACCTTTCCAAACCATACTAAAACTCCTCCCACCAATCCAACAATATAATAACACAATATATCAACAAAATACACCCCAAGCAACACAAAAATCCAACATTCACCCAAAACCACAACAAAAATGACATGGAGGCATCCATACCTCTTGGGGACCTCAAATCTCCCAATAAACTTCACAAACAAGCTTTTTTGCAAGAATTTCTCTTCACCCCAAAGCTCAAAAACGAAAATGAAGAGAAAAGGAAGGGTTTGGGTTTGTGGGAAGTGATTTTGGGGGAAAATGAAAAGTGTTTTGGTAAAGGTGGGGGGCAAAGGTTTTAAAACAAGTCCAATTGCATCCCCACAACTAACATGATGTATTAAACATCCCAACATGATATTAAAAAGGCATTTCACCAAAATGCACCAAAATACCAATTAAGCTCATGATTTCCAATTAATTGCTAACCATGGCAAATAAATAATGCTAATAACCATTTTCCAAACATGTACAACATGCACCCTGAAATGCCCTCCCGGGTCACCCTATCATGTGACTAAGCATTTCAATAAGATAAATAATTCCAGCACATAATTAATTACCACCATAATTAATCATATAAACACAATTAATGCCCAATTGCAATTAATCATTTCGGGGATATCACAATCACCACAGCGGTTACACCACACCCTGTCTCGTCACTCAATTCCTCGCTCTCCTGGAACATTCCAATATCCTCTTGGCCCACATCTCATGTACCCAAGGAACAACAATAACACAATGTTCATTACCATCTGCAATCAACACATCATCAATATACATTGCCAACACACTAGCAGTATAACAACATTCATTTCACTATGGTGGTATATAATACTCATCGCCCCACGCGGTACACAATACTCATCGCCCAATGGCGGTACACAATCAATACCCCTCGCTTCGATATGACTGCGGCATAATCACCGCTTCGCCATATGAGCGGCAAGTATTATATTCCCATATATCATAATCACAAGACAAATATCAATGCATGTTTATACATTACATGCATCATAATATCCACCACATAATCATACCATCATCTCGCCAATAGATGTCATCGATATATCGGTGTCAATACACCCAGCTGTTGCATCATCACTGCAATAAAAGAAAGAAAACAATACTATCTCTTCATCCACTCTCTCCATGGTCGCTTTCACCTGTGCATTTGATCATCACAATATGTCAAATCAACAAGGTCAATGTGGAGGCACCTAAAATACATTGCACACTCTCAATAGTGTCGATCCCGACAATAATCACATTGCATGCTCTCCCTATCACCGACCCAATAACAATATACACGTCGCATGCTCCCTTTGGCATCGACCCAATAGCAGTATACACGTCACATGCTCCCTCTGGCATCGAACCATTAACAATATACACGTCGCATGCTCCCTCTGGCATCGACCCATTAACAATATACACATCGCATGCTCTCTATAGCATCGACCCAATAACAATATACACGCCGCATGCTCTCTCTAGCATTGATCCAATAAAATATACACGTCGTATGATTTCTCTAGCATCGACCCAATAACAATCACTCGCTCATCAACGACGATCCTATCACATCGCTCGCTCATCAGCGGCGACCCACATATCATATTAACACATCGCACGCTCCAGCGGCGACCCACAATTCACATTAACACATCGCACGCTCCAGCGGCGACCCACAATTCACATTAACACATCGCACACTCGTCAGTGCGACCCAATCACATCGTACACTCGTCAGTGGCGACCCAATCACATCACTCGCTCATCGGCGGTGACCCTGTCACATCACTCGCTCATCGGCGGTGACCCTATCACATCACTCGCTCATCGGCGGTGACCCTATCACATCACTCGCTCATCGGACGGTGACCATATCGCTGTAACTCAATCATAAATCACCCTCCACAAGGATCATCAATCATCAATACATTATACAATAAACAGGAATGATTGAATCAACGCTAATACATTGTCACGTACCTGTGTCATCATGTAAAGGACATACACATACCCGATTGTCACATTGTGCATTATCACGTATTGGCAGCACAGTATCGTCCCCCATTTCTGTCATTGTACTTCTTAATAAGTACCACCAACAGTGCATACATATTAATCAACGAGTCTTCCTCACCACCGTACACTTCGTATTCTATTCACGTGTAACCACCACGATTAACAATAACAATGCAAATTTTCATTATCTCATGTCATGCACATAAGCGTATAAATATCATATCACTCTGAGACAAGTCACAATCATACGTAAATTATGTGCTAGTCATTTCTCTTGACACACCCTTATGCCTTAGACATCCCAAAGAGCTAATCACTGCTCTGATACCACTAATGTAAGGACCCCGTGCCCTTAATCCTCTATTAGTGTATTAACCCATGTACTTAGCGCATACAATCATGTAATCAGGGGGAGAACCACATGCTACCATAGCATAAAATACCAATAATAAAATTTCTTACATTATTCCATATAATGTCCATATCCCTCATACCACTCAACCCTTAAGTATGCATCTTATAATACACAAACATGTTCTCAATTCATTTAGCAAATCCTTATTTAATTGCATGCAACCAATAAATGAAAAGAGAAAGACACATGCCCTTTATACAGCCCATATACACATGTAATGGTACTCACATGCGAGCACCAAATGAATGAATGTGTATTTAATGTATAAAGTACCCAACACAATACCGGCACTGGCACTTCAGTCCTGGAAGGGCCTCCAATCCACAGCTCGATCTCAACTCCGGAGCTACCGCTATACCTGATCCACCTGCCCCAACAGAGACAGCCCCCACACGGGGTGAGCTTTCCAATACCACCAATCCAATAATCACAATATCACATTACATAATTTACAGAATGTAAAGCAGTGAATTTAAAAGACAATCCCTGAATAGTGCCATCCTCATACGGGATCCCCTGTGCTGTTCTTGTTCTCAAAATAACCAAAACCTCAATTTCCCAAAAGCCAGTTAATCATTACATTGATTAACCCATCCGTTTCCCAATAACAATACCAAATCAATAAACCAGTTCATTAAACAATGTTTACGGATATCCCATATATCTAACCACTAATTCCACATTCTCGTTACCTCGCACGCCCAATAGTGGCGGCATCATAACCGATGTTCGCTCCATAGCGACACCATCTCAACCGTTGCTCGCTCCATAGCGACACCATATAATTTGAAATACTTACCATTTTATCGCATTAACAATATATCATGTATTTCACAATTGCAATAATATAAAAGACTATGCTCGTACGTTGTACGTACCTTATAATTCCGTAGTCCGAATCCAACCTTTCCTTAGTCCCATGACCCGACGAATTATGTGCTAAACATAATTAGCAATTCACAACTAATTACAAGCATGAAACCACGTGCCCAAGCACGTTCACAACCTCCAATTATATCGTCAATCCATGACGATTAACCATTTTAAAAGACCTCGGGTGAAGCATGCATACTACTCAAAATATTCCATTTTATATGTTCAACGATAATCCATCTTTCAATTGAGTAGTCCATTATCTTATTAAAGTTCGACTCCAACCATTCCATTTTTAAAAAGTATAACATTCTCATTGGAATGTAGACAGCCCTGAAAATCGGCTAATTAAACCCCGATTCCAAAATCCTAATATTTTACCAAAATTTCAAAAAACCAAAGAAACAGGGCCGTGATGGATCGCCACTTCCCGCGATCGATCGCGGGAACCCACTGCCCGAAAAAAATGCATAGCCGCGATCGATTGCCACAAATGCCGATTGATCGCCAACTCTTCTGTTTACTCACGATCGATCGGTAACATCTCGCGATCTATCGCGAGCACTGTTCATCATCACCCAATTTCCAGATTCATGTCGCGATCGATCAGCGCCAAGTCGCGATCGATCGCAACCTTCAACTTTCCGAAAAACTCGAGCTTTAATGGGGTTTTTTCACACCCAAACTCAAAACCAACACCCCTTACTTCTTCAACACCTCAAATACTCCATTTAAAACCAATAAAAACACCAAAAACACAACTTTGGATTTTAACCAAAACTTTACAAATTCTAAACCCAACACAAATCTTAATCAAACTCCACAATATCATAATCAAAACGAAGATAAAGACGATGGGAAGAAGATTACCAACTTTTCTTCGAGAAATCCGGCTCCCAAGCCAATCCACCAGCGATTTCTCCTCCATGGGAGAAAAGAGGGGAAAGGGGTGAAAAGGGTTTAGGCGTGAGAGAGAGAGAGAAAAGAGAGAGGAGAGAATGCTTGAACACCGAATCCACTTGGTATATATAGTACCAAGGCTCAAAAATCTCGAGTCCTCCACAAGTACATCATGACTCAATAAAATTATATGTGTTCAATAATTACCTCTCAATCTCAATTTCCATTACCAGCCCCAACTCAAAGTACCCGAGACCCCATCCCACCAAAAACCAAATTTCAAGGTTATCACCACGATGAGAATACAATCTCAACTATTGGATCCAACAACCCCAAATACCGAATTTAAAATCCTCGGGAGTCCCAATACCGCAATTAATTCATAATTGACACAACTAAAATCCATTAAGGATCAATATCACACCGGGATTTACATCATTAATTCCCGGGCATCACAAAATCATACTTAATTCAAATGATATCCAAATCACATGTTTTCAGTGGGGAATTCACGATAACTCAACAAACTACAATGCATCTTTTATGTGCTTAAGCTAGTTAGTTCATCTTGAGTTAGATTCATAACATTTTCAATCATACTTCAAAACTCGGACTCACCCTGTTTTCCAAATTGAGCACTTTGTAGTAAAATTAGAATATCTCATGCATACTAACTCCAAATTAAGTGAATTTACTATAAAATCAAAGATAATTCAAAAATCTACAACTTTTATGTTGACTGCAACCTCAATTAGAAACATCTGTTTCCCAGAAATTCGAAGAATTCACTACATGTGACATGCATGAACATATAGACTCAATTTGTGCATAGTTTAGTAAAATCACCATAACTTTCTCATCTTAACTCCAAATTGGATAAATTTACTAACATGTCGAAGGTAATGGAAAGATCTACAACTTTTATTTGAACGCCATCATCCAATTCGAAACTTAACTGTACTAGAAGTTCCGAACAATATGATGCATGCAACATCAGTTTCTTCAGATTCATTAGACAGCAACTATGTAACATAAGTTCTCATGCATGGCCTAAAAATTCGACCCTTAACCTAAACCCAACTGAAATAAACTTGAAAAGACAGTTATACCCTTGTGTAGCTTGAAGATTTGAGCATCAAAGCCACCACAAGTTGCTGCCCTAGCCAAAAATCCAAGCTCCTTGCAAGATCTCCTCCAAATTAGCTCAAAGTTTGAATTTTCTGGATGTCCTCTACTCCTCCATCCTTATAGCTTCTCATTCCTCCATTGCATATGGGTTTTGCTCACGATTTCAAGAAGAATTTGTGGCAAGAAAGGGGTGGTTTTCGAAAATTTGTAGGAAGAAGATGGAGGATTTTCTTTTGTACAAGGAGAGAGAAATTGTCTTGCAAAATGAAATGAAGACATGCATAAAAAAAGGTGATTGACGTGAAGCACTAGGTGGGGGGAGGTGAGTGCTTTAGTCCAAGTTCAACCAAGTAATGTCATGGTACCAAGTATCATATGTCTTGCAAGATTGATTCCCCAAGTCATGTATTATACATGAGTTAATTCTATGTTACGAGGTTAAATAATTAGTTGTATGTGCTCTCCAAGTGCCATGTGATCATGCACATACACAAAAACATATTCCAATTGTTGTTTGTGTCATCGTAATCCGGAACACCTTAATTCGAATTCTATAATTTTAGTTATCCAGGTTTTCTTGAAATTTCACCAACTTGTTTATTTCCTGCAATTCCAACTAAATTCCAAATCTTAACTGATTAATCATCATCCAAGTTTTATATTATCATCGTTAATCCTGATTAATTAATAACGATGCCTTACATCAATCATTATAACCTATCACGTACATCAACATAAAAGCTCCACTACTACAAAAGTTCCCTAATTTAATACTTTATGGTCACATTATTAAAAAAAACATTACTAAATCCACAATTGCCACACAACTAAAAAACTAAAAATTAGCTTTGTCAAATAAACAAAAAACTAAAAATTGATGGTCAAGAAAACTTTCTCATGTGCGGCTTGTGTGAAAAGTCTACCTCCCACAATCGAGTAAATTATATTCATGTTAAGTCTATCACACGAACATAGACCATCCTTTCCCCCATTAACGCTATATTCATTTCCCCATTAGCGCTTTATGCCTTCATTTAGGTACCGTTTGAAGTAATGGATATGATAAGTAATGTAATGATTAAAAAGATGTGAAATGATTGTAAAAATAGTATGTGAAAAATTATATGTTGTTTGATTGGAGGATAAGATTGTTGATTAAGGATTATTATTTGATACAATGACAAAAATACCCTCATTACTATAATAATAAAATATAACATTATTTATAAGATATATATATATACGGGTATATGTATATATATAAGAAGAGTATAGATAATAGATATAAATAGATTAGGATACATTAGAATTTAAGAAGAAGAAAAGAAAGAAAGAATAAGAAGAACCAGAATAAGAAGAATAGATAGAGAAAGAGAGAGAGAGAGATATTTCTTTTAATCATAAATATATATATATATATAATATAATATTAATATAATAAATAATCATAATATAGAATAATAATAATATACTTTAAATATATATATAATAACATTAATTATAATATATATATATACGTGTGTATGTATATATATAATAATATAGTATCTATATAAATTTATATTATTCTTAGATTATCCTATAATCCTAATCCCTATCTTATAATATAATAAAATAAATAAATCCTCCTAATAACCAATAATATCTATTATTCACTCTAATATATAATAATAAATATATAATAATAACCATCCTAATAATAATATATAGAAATTAATCTATATCTATATATATAATAATACTAGTAGCATATATCTAATATATAAATTATTATAATATATATATATATATATATATATATATATGTGTATAATGTTATCATATATATATATAAATTATTAATAATCATTATATAATAATAATAAATTATTATTAATAAAATAATAATAATAAGAATGAAGTAAAACAATACAAATATATTAAAAAGTTGTAGGAAATAATTTTTAAATTTTGGAGGGAATTTCAAATTTTGAGATAGTAAAAAAGGGCGGGAAAGGATATTTATGTCATTTTGTTGTAAATTGGGATTATAATGAGATAAATATGGTGGGATAATTTTTTTTAAAAAATGAAACAAATATGGGATAAGATTAATAATCCGAAGATTGCTAATCCTATCCCGAACTCCAAACGGTACGTTAGGGATTAAAAAAATAAAATATCTTTAATTTACTCAGAGTCTTCTATTACTTCATTTCATATTTCATTCCCCCAAAACAAAACAAAATATCTTCAATCTCATTTCATCCCCAAAAGAACGTTCGTCATGCCATTCCATGTCGTATCGATCCCACTCGAATCGGGAAGGCGAAGATCTGTTGTGAAATTTGGGAAAGTCAATTTCCTCGTTGTGAAATCCATCTACAGGTGCAGTTTGCATCTTGATTTTTGATTTACTTTCGATTTGTTGAATGAATGTGGATTTATTATGTTTTACACTTTCGATTTGTAGTGTAAAATCTTATATTACACTCTACAGTTTTTGATTTTCGATACGTAACTTGATCTGAAAGTTTGTTGAATGAATGTGAATGTATGGATTTACATAACTTCTATCGATGAAATTAATGTGTTTTGTATTTCTTGATTAACCTTGAGTTGTGTTGGTGCTGACAGATAGATACTTACACTGATCGTACTCAACTTCAATGGAGATATTCATGTATCTACTGTATCTACATTTGCAGAAGAAGTAATATATATATATATATATATATATATATATATATATATATATAATATGTCTCTGATTTGACTCTAAATAGACATATCTACTGTGTTTAATTGTCTACAATTTTATATGTTTTGATGGATAAATTGATACATATACTATATATTTGTGTAAATGTATGTAGAATTGAAGAAATCGAGATAAATGACGAATAAGGATCAAGAAATACATTGAAGATGATGAGGGATCAAAGTAGACCAAGAAAATACATAAAAAGTGAAAAAGACTCGCGATCCATAGCCTAGAAAGAGGAGATCGATCGCCTCGGGCAGAAAAATTACGCAACAAAAAATAGCAAGCAACGATCAATCGCTGATGATTGGGCGACCGATCGCCTGGAGAAAACTTTTGAAAAAAGAACCAGCGATCGTTCGTTGGATTCTGCCGGTCGATCGCCAGCAGTGTCCGAGAATTTTTGGAAACTCGATTTTTACCTTAATTTGGAGATTCTATCCCACCTACTTGCCTTCCTATTTATAACCCTCGAAAATCATACCTTTTGGGCATCTAGGTAGAGTATGTAGAATAGTTTATGTTTAGTTTATAATTTCTCTCTCAATTTTGTTGAAGAACGCTACGAAAATCAAAGCGAAGCGGGATTGACGACATCGATGGAGTGGAGATCGGATTAGTATCTCTTACTTTGTCTTTTTTTTTTTTTCATTTTTCTTAGTTATATCTAGCTAGTTTTTAATTCTTGGTTGAGGAAGACGAATCATTCGATTTATTTATCTTGTGGAGATTCTTACGTTTATTTATCGATTTTTTATTGAATATCAATGTTTTCTGATTTTGATGGCATGATTTATGATTGTTTATTGGATTGACAACCTAATAACTTTCATGTAATCTAATGATAAATTTGATAATTGTTTGATTAATCGAATTTACGAAGCAACTAAGATTGATAATTATCTGTTGTTGGTGTTATTAATTTCTTAGAGAAAATCATTGACTGAATTTATATAAAACGCTTGCATTTATGTGGTTTAGATGCATCACTTACTAGTTTTGAATGATGCCATGATTTTAATCTTGATTGCGCATATATAGATTGATTGATTGATGAAAGTTAAATTAGAATGCTTGGACTAATTGACTATGAATAAGGTGAGGGAGGAATTAGATTTTCAATTGATGAATATTCAAATAAAATTGAGTTTTATGAATCAATAAAATATATGATATCCAAGGTATAGTCGACCGATACCAAGAACCGCTTTCAAGAGTTTAATATTTGTCTTTATTTTTATTAGTATAATTTAATCTTCAAAACCCCATCTTTCGTTTTACTTTTTTTGTTTTAATTTCATTAACACAAGAATTTACACATCATCGTGGGATCGATCCATACTCACACTGCTACATTATTGTTATCAATCTTGAGGATTGAATGGTGTTAATTTGGGCGTACACGATAAGCGCTGCCCAATTTTGAACTCCCACATACTTAATCTTTATTCGACCTCGAGTAAATCAGACAAAACTACAATTTTTTTGTTGGCTCATAGCATCATAACAAACTAGCATGTCATCACTTTAATGCCTCAACAATTTCAAACATGCATAATAATGAAAGACGGTCAAAAATTAACAGTTGAACAAGTTCAATCCCTAGGCATTTCATACTCAACAAAGTAGTGAATATGTGTATGTGGTCATAAACAAGTATCAAGTACAAATTATAGATCCAATAAATGTAAACTCACAATAGCTCAAGTTGTCCACCAACACAAGTATAAGCTCACTTGCATACCACTTGCAAACATAAATCAGATAAATCTTTATTATTTGTATCTTGGCCTAGGTATTGTCTTACGAAAAGAAGGATAAGATGTATCATACAAGATAGTATAATGGTATGCACAATTAAAAACTTATCTTCTTGAATGATTTTCTAAACCTTGTTCTTTTTTGCAAGGTTAATTTCATTTTTTTTTTCTTTTATGCCTTGCCTCATATTGGAGTCATATTTTTCAATTTTCTCAAGGCGTTCCTTTTCTTTCATGCATTTCATTCTTTTGACAATAAAGCTCTCAAATATATATGAATCATTGATAACAAGTGCATGTGAATGAAACACATCATACATCCTTTCAAAGGTATGGATTTAAAAATCATATTTAGGCTAATTAGGGAACATGATAAGCTAGTCAAAGAATGTCGAATGGTGGTTGTTTGTATGCTTAGCATACAACCATTCTTTTACATTAAAGCTAAAAAAGGGTACTAATGATGATTTTGTTTACATGTAGGCTTGAAAGGCTCAAACGCATCAAAGATCGCCTACATCAGACATATGCCTTGAAGAACATGTAGTTAAGTTCTAGCATGTACCAAAGACTTCCTAAAACTATCATAAAGTCACACAATCTTCATTACGATATGCACACTTCACAAGTCATGACAATATCGTGCTCAAAATATTCAAAGTTAAAGCATAATTTGCATTAGAGATCAAAGTGCTCCAAGGTTAACAATTCACTTATGTTCAAAAGCATGCATGACATCAATTAAGTTTCTTCATGGGCTAGTGATTCAAAAGTTCATGTTCATCATTCAGTATGAGCTCAAAATTTTTCAAATTTTTCAATTTTTTGGATTTTTATAATAAGAAAGCACTAACACACTACTAATACCTCCACCATACTTTAATCTTACATCGTCCCCAATATACGTCAAAATTGCATGAAAAGAGAAATTAAACTAAGAAAGCAATAAACAAATAAAAAGGTGATAAGGGTCATTTTTGCACTTATATTTATATATTTTCTCGTTATGTTTCATAATGATTCTTGAACAATATCACGAGTGTTTGTGTGATTTTTACATGTATTCATGAATCTTTGTGAAAAATACGAGGACATGAAGAAAATGAGCTAAAACTATTAAAGCAGAAAGAACGTTGAAGAAAAGAGAAAAAACTAGAATACAAGACACATATCACTCTTTTCTCCTCAAATATCTTCATGTTTGAGCCATATTTTGGAAATGAGATCAACATTACATTGTATAACTTTGTGTTATCTTCACGTGGACAGCTAATTCGTTTAATTCTGAGTTTGTATGAGAAAGTTATATGGCCAAAATAGTACAACCATGTCAGCCGGGCAGAAGACCAGGGGCTAGGGTTCCTGGCTTTAGGCGCCCCAGCGCCCAAAAATAAAGAAATGACATTTCCTGGCAGAATACCAGGCGCTAAGGCGCCTGGCGTTAGGCGCCCTAGAGCCAATTTGTGAGAGAAAAGGCGCTTTTGTTGGACTTTTGAGGCTGATGTGAAGTATGCTCGGAACTTGTGAAAGGAAGGAGACTTTTGGGACCTAAGTTATCAGATTTTGAGGAAGGAAAAGTTATCTTGGAATTTGAAAAGAAGACATTTCACTCTATATAATAATCATCCAATCTAGACATCAAAATCAATCTTGATATCTTGGATATCATGTAACATAACCTAGGAGTAGCCTCCATCCTCCATCTTCACCATCAAACACCATCCACAATCCACCATGTTTTCATCATAGGAATTGGAACAAGCCAACAAGATAATCGAATAGCACGATCGAGAATGAAGCGAGGGAAGAGTAAGAATCAACAAATGAAGTCGACTCGAGAGTTTGCTATTACTTTTAATCTTTGTTGTTGAATTATTATTTGATTTATTGTGTTTTGGATGATTGAAAAATATCTTGAACATCGTTTTTCCTTTAATATTACGAATTAAGTTGTTATAAATCAAGCTTTGGGAATACTTCGATTGAATCTATGATTTAGTTGTTATAGATCGGTTGAATTCATTCATCATATATGAGCATGTTTTATTATTCTTAATGTTTTTGAAGGTTTGGCCACTTTGAAATGATTCTAGTTATTATAATTGAGATCGAAATATGATATTATAATACGACATAATAATTTATGCCGTGTGTTTAAGATTGAGATCGAAAGATAAAATCACTTACGAGTGATAACCTTGGGTTGTTTAATCTAATGTTAGTAGTTTTCATAAAGTTTCATGCAATATCAAGTTGTTAAATAAGTGAACGAAGTTACTTGTTGTGATTTGATATTGGGTTTAATTAGATCGATAGAGTATATTGAATGAATTTGGAAAACTCGTCACCTTAGAGAATGGATGGATATAAAAAAGGATTGTAGGGGATTGCTTAAGTGAACCATTGTTTTTATAATCTCTTCAAGTGGACTTTTCTCGTGATCATCGATTGTTTTGGTTGGATGAGAGTAGTTAAATTTAATTATTAGTTTACTCATCACTTAAATATTCGTAGGTTAAATATAGTTTTAAAAGAAATCTTATTTGATACTTATTTGTTAGTCCAATATTCAACACTTCCAATATTCAACACTCTTACTTACGAATCACTATATTAAAACTTGATACCGTACGCTTGCGGTCGATTTGTGTTGTTGACTTATATCATGCACCCCTTAATATTTATTTGCTAAAGAAATGCGCGATCAAAATGATAGGAAAACTAACTCCCCTTGGGGTGCCTCCCAAGCAGTGCCTTTGTTTAACGTCGGTGGCCCGACGCCAGTGCTCGTGCTCATGGTGGTTCACGTTTGGTATCCAACTCTACCTTTTTCCAATTCAGTATTTTCTTGACAGCTCGAAGACGATGCCTATTTGCCTTGTATTTCTTGGATGTCCTCGGCTCTTTTATCGTTCCCACGGTTTCTATTGATGTTTCTTGAGATTCAGGAGGAAGTTTTAGCTCAATATCCGATGTCTGCAATTCTGAGTTAGGATTTTTAGAAGGAGAATTTGGTAAAGTAGTAGTAATGGATGAATTATCAGTCAAAATTTCTTCCATACATCCTTCGTCAACTAGACCCGACCAAGGGTCATCATCGACCCTGAACCGGCCCGGAACCGGCCCGTGGTCAACGGGCCGGTTAACCGGGTCAACGGTTCGAAGGGTCGGAACCGTAACCGGACCGTCTATAGAAGGGCACGTTAAGGGTCATGATTTTGCTAACCCGTGAACCGCCGGTTAACCGGCGGTTCAAGGGTTTATTTTAGATTTTTTTATATTTTTAAATTTAAAATATATGTTATGGTGTATATTTAAACTAATGACCTCCAACTTTAATAATTAGCTTCAACCACTATGCTATAAGAGCGTTGTTGATCTAAATATAGTGTTATAATATATATATTGACCAAACAAATATATCTTACACATTTTGATTATCTGGGCTTGAATTTATTTCACGTTATATTTAATCCAATGAAAACACATCCACACACTTTTTACACTTTATTTCAAATTTTTATAATATTTTTAAATTTTTTAAAAAAATAAGGGTCAAACCGTAACCGTAACCGTTGGTTAACCGTAACCGGAACCGGAACCGGAACCGTAACCGGCGGTTCATGAACCGTAACCGTAACCGTCAAGGAAGGTTAAGGTTAAGGGTCGATGTTTTTTGAACCGTCGAACCGGCGGTTCTGAACCGTCTAACCGGCGGTTCTAAACCGTGGTCGGGTCTATCGTCAACAAGTCGATCATTAGTTACCCCATATCCATGCTCAATGATAGGATGTGATTTTTCTAGTGAGAAGTGTTGTGTGATGCCAATAGTGTAATCAGTAGTAAGAGAATGAATGAGATCATGAGTATTGAATTTAGCTATCTCACCATCAAACTTCATAATAAAAGCACCATAACTTACATCTATTATGCATTTGGAAGTTTTAAAAAATGGTCTCCCTAACAGAATATGGCTGCTCTTATCATCATTTTCCATGTCAAGTACGTAGAAGTCAGCAGGAAACACCAATTTATCAACTTTCACTAGAACGTCCTCAAGTACTCCCATGTCACAGTAGACCTATTTGCTAAATTGAATAGCAATTGCACCTTTTTCAAAGGTCATAGTTCTAAAGAGGAATATATTGAATAAGACATAAGATGATGCTCCTAAGTCTAGCATGGCCTTATCTATTATTTTCAATCGTGCATGGGACAATGCACATACATGGATCCTTTCATTTAGTAGGGGTTTCCTTCTCCTCATCTTCGGAAGAGTCATCCCATAGGTCCATTAAATCACAGTATTCTTTCTCCGGCCCTTCTTTTACAACACAAGATTCTTCTAAATATTTAACAAAACTCTCAGTTGGAGACACCTTTTGGAGTTACATGATGTGCAAGCTCCTTTTCTTCTAGTGGTACATGTGTCTCCTCTTCTAGCTTGGTGGTGTCAGTACCACCTTCCCCGGGGTTCTACCTCTTCGTGACTCCTTTAGGTGATTGCAACCATGTTATCTCTTGGTGTTTGTGGTGCCGTTCTATTGATCGTTGCTTTTAGTTGTTCCATTTGAGTGTTAAAATTCTGAATGCTAGCCTTGGATTCCTGTTGAAATTGCAAAGTACTTTCAGTAAGTTTAGCAACAAGATCCTCGAAAGACTCACTAGGGGTAGGGAATTGAGGTTGTTGTGGCCATGGCAGGTATTGTGGTATGTATGTCGGTAGGTTGGTATGCGTGTAAGGTGGAGGTGGGCTCATCCATTGATTTACATAACTGAGATTGAGATGATCACTCCAACTTGATTTGTATGCGCTTTGTCCACTCCCTACGCCAAGTTATTGCACAAGATACTCCAATTCGTCCAAGCTACTATTGTAAGGCCTCGCTACCTTAAGTGTGGATTAAAAGCATAAGGAGAGCTAAACATGCATAAATCAGAGTATAAGGTTCATGTTGATGCCTTGAGTTTAAGGATTACAGTGCCAAAAATAAAATTCCAAAAAGGATTAATTACATCTCGCAAAATGAATGTTAAGGCTATAACTTTACACTACTCCTAGAGTTGAGACTATACAAAATAATCATATCCCGCTATACCGATTGCACTCCTCACAAAGCTCACCGCATCATCCTGGTCCTTAGCCCTCCGTGCCAAAAGCTCCTACAGGAACAACCCAAAAACCATGAGCATATAATAAACCATACAACAACATGATTATGATATAAAAATGCATAAACCGTAAATACAAATCACTTCCTGTGTTTTATGCTTTATATTCTCCCTTTGGTTGTCCCTGTACCACATTCATAATCAACAGATTATAATACCATTAATAAATGTCATGACATATTTTCATTCCATTAATACCGATAACCATTCTCCAGTCTTATTATATCAGTAGCATAATGCCCCCTCGCGTTGACATGACAGCGGCATTAATACCCCTCGCTTCGACATACCAGCGACATTTAATATCCCTCGCTATAATATGACAGCGGCGTGTTCTTCGCTTCTACATATTAGCGGCAAATATTCTTTCATCGCTACGGTATGACAGCGGCAAGTATTCTATCATCTCTTCGACATGAAGGCGGCAAGCATTCTTCATCACTGGAATATAACCTCGACTTATAATAACATGCATCCATGCATCCAATATACATATGCAACCATAATGCATAATCCAATATGTATATGCAAGCATAATGCATAATTCAAATGTAAAAACACATTTTACCGTCTGATGCCCGTAAGTCTCACTACGTACCTATGCTCCAAAATGTGGAAATGTTGTTGGACTTTATCTCCTGTGTTGTGTTGCCACCTGGGAAGGCTCTACACAATCACACAATCCAATATTAGAAGCCAAATAACAGTGTGATACCAAAAATCCCACCAAAATAACCAAAATTCAATATTTTCACTATTCATGCCTTGCGATCGATCGGCCCAAGCTCGCGGTCGATCGCGAGCCGATCAAATTTTGGCACCAAATCGCTGCCTTGCTTGATCGATCGATCTCGATCGATCGAGGAGCCTCGTCGATCGATCGGGTCGAGCCATGTTTCATCGCTCTCATTCGACTTCTCATTCGCGCGATCGATCGGTGGCTCTGCACCGATCGATCGGCGAGCCCCGGATAAGCGATCGATCGGCCCAAGCTCGCGATCGATCACGAGGCGATCAAATTTTAGCACCAAATCGCTGCCTTGCTCGATCGATCGAGGAGCCTCGTCGATCGATCGGGAGCCTCGTCGATCGATCGGGAGTTTCCACCGATCGATCGAGCCATGTTTCATCACTCTCATTCGACTTCTCATTCGCTTGTTGCTTTGACGGGGATATCTAAACAATACAGATCATTCCTAAATGGAAGCTTTCTGCGATCGATCGGTGGCTCTGCACCGATCGATCGGCGAACCCCGGATAAACGAGAAAACACCTTTTTTGTGCATATACCACAAGCTAAACCAACATATACCACAAACCATCAATCCTCATCAACTCAACACATAACAAACTCCATAAAACCAACATATAACACATCAATAAACATATCTCACCAACAAACAACATAATCCCAAAACAAACCCATTTCTCCCCAAAATTTACCAACCTAAAACTCCACAATACAAGCCCAAACATTAACAAGAGAGTTTCCTTACCCTTGAGCTTCAAATTCCTATCAAGAATCAAGCAAATGCAAGCTTTCCAAAGTTTCCTTCTATTACCTTGGTGTTGATCAATTAAGTGGGGTTTGGGGAAGGGTTTGGGTGTGATAATGAGTGGTGGGGAGTGGGGTGAGAGGGGTGGGGTATAAAAGGTGTTGGGGGTTTAATAAAACATGGTACCCAATTAATTAGCATGATGTAGTAAAATATCCCAACATGATATTTAAAAGTATTTACCAAAAAATGCACCATAACTACAAATACACATGCTTTCCAAAATAATTAACATCCACCTCAATTAAACCATGCCAATACCCAATTTCTACAACATGCATCACAAGCACCCAGAAATGTACTACCAGTTTGTTGGAACCGAAGAGGGTGGGGGGTGAATGAGGTTCCTTGGCTACTTTAACTTTTTAAAATGAGTTTGCAAAAATAAAAGAGTTTGCGCTTGCGGAAGGCTTAAGTCAATCGATAAATAAATAAAAAGAAGAAGTAAATAAATGAAAATGCGTAATGTAATAAAGCGGTAAATGACAAGGATATTTGTTATAGAAGTTCGGCCTCCTCTTCCCGGTTAGATAACCTCCAACCGAGGTTTCACTAGAACAAATGATCTTGGTCTTGAGGGCTCCAAGTTAGCCACAATACAACTCTTCCCGAGTTCAAAAAGCTTTTCACGAGCACAACACTCTTCACGAGTCTTCTTGGCCTTAAGGGCTCCAAGGATAGCCACACAAAAACTCTTCCCGAGTTACCAACACTCTTCACGAGTCTTCCTGGCCTTAAGGGCCCCAAGGATAGCCACAACACATGCACCAACTTTACTTGTTGATGACTTTACAATTTCCAACTTGCTTTGGTGTTGGAGGACCTTACAATAAACTCAACAAACACCTTCACGATGTACCAACACGAAGAAAACAAGACTCTATCAAAAGAAGATAATTACAAACTCCAATACAACAACAATGTATGTAGCTTGCAAAGCTATTTAAAATTTGAATGAGCAAAGCTTTGTAGAAGTTTGTAGGCTTGTTTCTTGTCTTCAAAATGCTCCAAAGCATCAATATTTATAGCGTAGGAGGCCCCCTAGGCTCCTACTAGCCGTTGCTACACAAAAAAGCTGAAATCACTCGTGCATCGCCTCGGACATCGCCTCAGGCGATCACCATCGCCGCGCCCCAATGGTCAGCAGAAATCACTCATCGCCTCAGGCGATGGGTCGATCGCCTCAGGCGATCAATTGCACAAATCAATGCCGTAGCCTCAGCAGCTCAAAATCTTCCATCGCTTCAGGCGAAGTCCACATGCCTCAGGCTATCAACGCATCGCCTCAGGCGATCATGCCATCGCCTCAGGCAAACTCCCCCTGCGCGCGAGCCTCGACGTCGCCTCTGTCGATGTGCGTGGCGATGTTGCTCCTGGCTGCCATCGCCTGGGGCGATGGTCACCATCGCCTGGGGCGATCCATCCCACATTTTGCACATTCGATTTTCTTCAATTAAATCTATTTTAATCAATTAATCTGCACACTAAGTACACACATTAGTATAACAAACACAAGTTTTGTTGATCATCAAAACTCAAAAATAATCCGGAGATAAATCAAAGCATTAAACACAACCATGCGTTTAAGGCTCAACACAGTTTATGCCCACTGCATAACTATACATTTCACCACCATAATTAATTAACACCATAATAATCGCATAAACATAATTAATGGCCCAAATGCACATATTATTTCAGGGATATCACAACTATATTCCTCCATGGTAATTGGTATGCCTCAGTGGTTGTGATCAGATGATTATCTGTAAGCATGAACAAAGCAAACTAGTAATAGAAGTAACAAAAATAAAATTAAAATAACACAAAATATAACACCCTTCCCCGGCAACGTCGCCGAAATCGTGTACGCCCAAATTAACCTCACTCAACCCTCAAGATTGATAACAATAATGTAGCAGTGGAGTATGGATCGATCCCACGAGGAGGTGTGAATTCTTGTGTTAATGAAAATCAAAACAAAAAACAGTAAACAAAAGATGGGGTTCTGAAGATTGAATTATACTAATAAAAATAAAAACCAAGATGAAAATATTGAAAGCGATTCTTGGTATCGGTTGACTCTACATTGGATATTATCATCTATTTCATCGATTCACCAAAGACTCAATTTTATATGAATATTCATCAACTGGAAATCTAATTCCGCCCTCATCTTATTCAATGTCAATTAGTCCAAGCGTTCTAATTTAAATTTCATCAATCAATCAATCTCTATATGTACAATCAAGATTAAAATCATAACACCATTCAAAACTAGTGAGTGATGAATCTAAACAACATAACACAAGCGATTTATATAAATTCAGTCAATCGTTTTTCGTAAAAATTTAATACCTCCAACAACAGGTAATTATCAATCTTAGTTGCTTTGTAAATACGATTAATCAAACAATTATAAAATTTAGCATTAGATTACATGTAAGTTATTAGGTTCTCAATCCAATAAACAAACATAAATCATGTCATCAAAATCTGAAAACAGTCTCCTGCAATTGTTTTTCCTCTGAATCTTGGGATTATGTTTGTATTTGCCCGCACTTCGGCAGCAACAAAGACCAGATGTCCCCAGAAATGTTTTTGGAAACAAGATCGAAGCCAAATTTTGGCTTCGTATGAAAGGATCTAATTCAATTTTTGGTTCAATAAGAACCAAAATATGAATATGATTGATGTGACTAGAAATAGACACATCTATTAAGCTTAATTGTCTACGATTTGGTATGTTTTGATGATTAATTTGATGCATGCTACCTAATCGTATATTTGTGTATATGTAGGTGGAAACGAAGAAATTGAGCTAATAACGATGAATAATGATCAATAAATGCATTGGAGTTGACAAGAGATCAAATTAGACCAAGAAAAATGCATAAAAGTTGACCAAGACAGGTGATCCATTGCCCAGGAAGTAGATATTGATCGCCTCGAGGCAGAAAGTTTCAGCAACAAATTTGTCACATTAGCGATCGATCACCACTTTCCAAGCGATCGATCGCGCGCCGAGAAAAATGAAAAAAATAAGCTAGCTAGCGATCGCCAGCAGAGTGTTGGAAACTTTGGATTCTTTATTTCTTTCCTTCCTTCCTAGATGGATTCTAACCTACCCAATCAGCCTCCGTATACATATATGCACGAAAATCAAACCTTAGAATAAATTAGGTAGAGTATGTAGAATAGTTTAGACTAGTTTTATATTTTTTCTTTCAGTTTTGTTGAAGACGGCTACGAAGATCGAAGTGAAGCCGAGATTGACACCTCGACGAGCAGAGATCGGATTAGTTTTCTTTCCTTTGTTTGTATTTATCGTTTTTCTTAGATTATGTCTATCTAGTTTGGTTGAGGAAGACAAATCCTTGGATTTATTTATCTTGGGGAGATTCTTACGCTTTTGTTTATCGATTTTATTGAATATCTTTGTTTTTCTGATTTATTGATATGATATGTGTCTGTTTATTGGATTGAGAACCTAATAACTTGTATGTAATCTAATGCTAAATTTGATAATTGTTTTATTAATCAAATTTATGAAGCAACTAAGATTGATAATTGCTTGTTGTTGGTGTTATAAAATTCTTAGGGGAAATCAATGACTAAATTTATATAAGCGACTTTTGTTTATGTTGTTTAGATTCATCACTCACTAGTTTTGAATGGTGTCATAATTTTAATCTTGATTGCGCATAAAAAGATTTATTGATTGATGAAAGTTAAATTAAGACGCTTGGACTAATTGAATAGGAATAAGGTGAGGGAGGAATTAGATTTCCAATTGATGAATATTCAAATAAAAGTGAGTCTTTTGTGAATCGATTAAATAGATGATAATATCCAAGGTAGAGTCGACCGATACCAAGAATCGCTTTCACTAGTTAATCTTTGTTTTTAATTTTAATTAGTACATCCTTTTATTTTAATTGTTTTGTTTTTTATTTTCATTAACACAAGAATTCACAGCTTACACTCCTAAGTCTACGATTTTGAAATCTTATTTAGGAGTGACAGAACCCGGTTTAAAAGGGCTCAAATTTCTTGCTTCAATGTTGCTACAAACTTGAATTTTCTTGGTGCATCTTGTTCCTCAAGCTTAGTAACATTCAAATCCATCTTTGCATGTGACATGCACTCACAATTTCAAGAGAATTTTGGTGGGAGAATGGTTGATAATTTCGAACAAGTGGAGAGAAGGTGGAGGATTTTGTTGGGGAAGGAAGAGAGAGAATGTTCTTGCCATAAAATAAAATCCAATCTTAAAAGTAAAGTATGGGGCGTGACATACCATGCTAAATTGCATGATACTTTGTCATTCTTGACATGATTTATTTATTTCTCGTACTGACCCCTTCGCGGGGGGGTATCATGTCTTTGTTGTATGGGCATGACATGTGGTACATGTGGACGTATTTCGGATGCTCGAGATGAAGCATCGATGAATACTAGAGCTCCGTGAGAGCAAGCTCAGATTATGTTTTATGTTTTGAGTCCCAGTAATTGTTAGAGTATTTTTTAACTACATTTTAAATTACTGGGGTATGCCCCGAGTATCTGTATTTTAAGTAATCTATTACTGGTTGGTTATATGGAGCTTATACTTGTGTTAGTGTATAACTTGAGCTATTGTGGGTTTGTATTTATTGGATCTATAATTTGTGCATAACACTTGTTTATGAACACACACGCACGTTCGCTACTTTGTTGAGTATGAAAATGCCTAGGGATTAAACTTGTTCCACTGTTAACTTTTCACCGCCTTTCATTATTGTGAATGTTTAAAATTGTTGAGGCATTAAAGTGAGGATAAGTTGGTTGTGTGATACTATGAGCCAATAAAAATATTGTAGTTTTATATGATTTACTCGAGGTCGAGTAAATATTAAATAAATATTAAGTAAATATTAAGTAAATATTAAGTATGGGGGAGTTTGATGTAACTAGAAATAAACTTATCTATTGCGCTTAATTATCTACGATTTGGTATGTTTTGATGATTAATTTGATACATATGCTACATAACCGTATATTTGTGTATATGTAGGTGGAATCGAATCGAGCTAATAACGATGAATAAGGATCAATAAATGCATTGGAGTTGACAATAGATCAAAGTAGACCAAATGCATAAAAGTTGACCAAGACAGGCGATCCATCGCCCAGGATGCAGAGAATGATCGCCACGAGGCAGAAAGTTCCAGCAACAAATTTATGACACTAGCGATCGATCACCACTTTCCAAGCGATCCATCGCTCGCCCGAGAAAAATGAAAAAAATAAGCTAGTGATCGATCGCCAGACATTAGCGATCTATCGCCAGCAGAGTTTTGGAAACTTTAGATTCTTGATTTCTTTCCTTCTTACATGGATTCTAACCTACCCCCATCATCCTCCCTATACATATATGCATGAAAATCAGACCTTAGAATAAATTAAGTATAATAGTTAGACTAGTTTTATAATTTTTCTAGCTAGTTTTGTCATTTTTCTTAGATTATGTCTAGCTAGTTTTAATTCTTGGTCGAAGAAGACAAATCCTTGGATTATTTATCTTGGGGAGATTCTTACGTTTTTTTTATCGATTTTATTGAATATCTTTGTTTTTCTGATTTCATTGATATGATTTGTGTTTGTTTATTGGATTGACAACCTAATAACTGGCATGTAATCTAATGCTAAATTTGATAATTGTTTGATTAATCAAATTTACGAAGCAACTAAGATTGATAATTGCCTGGTGTTGATGTTATTAAATTCTTAGGGAAAATCATTGACTAAATTTATATAAACCACCTGTGTTTATGTTGTTCGATTCATCACTCACTAGTTTTGAATGATGTCATGATTTTAATCTTGATTGCGCATAAAGAGATTGATTGATTGATGAAAGTTAAATTAGGACGCTTGGACTAATTGACTATCAATAAGGTGAAGGAAGAATTAGACTTCCAATTGATGAATATTCCAATAAAATTGAGTCTTTTGTGAATCGATGAAATAAATGATAATATCCAAGGTAGAGTCGACCGATACCAAGAATCGCTTTCATTAGTTAAACTTTGTTTTAATTTTAATTAGTATAATTCAACTTCAAAACCCCATCCTTTTATTTTAATTCTTTTGTTTTTTATTTTCATTGACACAATAATTCACACCTCCTCGTAGGACAATCACCACTCACACTACTACATTTTTTGTTATCAATCTTGAGGATTGAGTGGGGTTAATTTGGGCGTACATGATAAACGCGACCAATGATTAAGCCTCACTATTGAGCGAAGTTGTCTTCGGGATTGTTTATTACCGATACTCTAACATTCCATATGAGGCAATTCATCAAAGGGGGCTAGATGGAAAGATCGAATCGCCTATGGGATGCTCGACGACAATCTTGACTTTTATTTGATTAACATGATTTGATCTTGGAGATGCAAATGAAACTTGAGATTGACAATAGCACACTCACGTTCCAATTTTGTGATGTGTTGCTTGGTTTAGTAGCAAACACGCATTGTTTGATTTTTGGATGAACTCTTGTTTGTGTGTAAGTGAGGTTTTTGCGCTATACATTTAGGTTGTAAAATTAATTCTTTTGAAGTATTGAGAATGCATTCTACATATTGAGTTTAATGCTTGCTTGAGGACGATCAAGTGATAAGTTTGTGGGAGGTGATAACTGCCATTTTTGCAATTATATTTTTATGTTTTTTGGTTTTATTTTATTGTGACTCTTGAATAATATTACGCTTTTTGGTATGAATTGCATATTTCAGGAAGTTACGTAGAAATGAGCTAAAAACGATGAAAAAATGACTTGAATGAGCTAACTGGTTGAAGAAGGGAGAAGAATATCGAGTTTGGGAGACAAATGATCGACCGATCGATCTTCAGAAGAAGTGATGGAAGCAACAAATTATACTTTTACCGATTGATTTGTAGAAAAGGCATCAATCGATCGGTACAACGTGTTCATTAAAAAATAAAATTCAGATCGGTAGGCAGTTATCGATCGATCGGTATGCGATATAATTTCGAGATTTTGTTTCCTTTTGAAGAGTTTCAGCCCAACAAGGAAGCTTCTTCCTCCCTCACTATAAATATAACTTGTTGGTCGATCAAAGGATAGATTGTACGGACTTTGGCACCACTTTGACCATAGTAAGTTAGGCAATGGATGTTATATTGAGATCGAGATGAGATCAAATACACGTGTGACATCAATTGATTACCCAATCGAAGGCTAGTAGTTTTCAATCTCAATGCAATATTGATTGTTCAATAAGAACATGAGAGTGACTTATTACACGTTAATATTATGTTTGGTATAGCATGTGTCACGCCCCGAGACCGGAGCGCGTGACACCGGCGTTGAATCCAAATATGAAATTCAAATACAACAAGCCTCGTGTACATATCTATGATAAAACCAGTCTATTTATTCAAAAATCAATAGATTGTGATTACAATTGCTATTACAAAATCAATTGTCTCGGAATAAATCAAAGATTCGGAAGCGTAAATAAAACTATTAAATTTTCTTGAAGGTTCTTCGTGGATCTTCATCTTCAAAATTGTTCTTGTTCTTCTTCCTCGATCTCTTCTTTTCGTCCTTGTCTGGGAGGGGTAAGGGGGTGAGTGTTTGGGAAAAACACCCAGCAAGTAGGGGCCGATTGAACATGGTAAAAATATACATATATTCATAGCAAAAATCCTTTTAATATTTCTTTATCAAGTCACATAGATCTTGGCATATAAACACATTTCTTACTCATAAACACATATCTTCCACATTCACATAACGACTTATTTGATTCAAAAGGTGGCTCCGCAAAGTCCCTTAATTCATAATCATGTCACATACTTGTTAGATATAAAACATATTCTTCATATTTGATGTCCAATCGAAAGTTTAAACATATATATAGTTTTTGAAAACGAAATGGTAATTGTAGCAAAAATCCACTTACCTGTTGAATAACCGAAGCGTGCTAAAGAGATCCGTGTTGAGAAATGATGAAAATCATTTCCATTCATCCTTGCATTTTCGAAAACATTGTGTGTAATGTGTGTGGCTCTTGAAAAGATGATGATGATGATCGAGTAGAGTTTTTTTTCCTATCTTTGTTTAAGGCATGTGGTGGTTTTATGTAGGTTAGTATAGGGATGTCAATCCCATAACTTTTGTCTTTCCATTCCAAGGATTAAGATAGGTCATAAAATGTATGTATATGTATGTGTATTTTAAAAACAAAATGGTGTCTTGCTTGGTTAGTCTTTTCTTGGTATGGAATGATGTGTGTTTTTATTGTAGGGAAATTAATTGTAGATCCGTTTCTTTAGCCTTTTTTATTGACAAGATTGTAGATAAATAATAATTGGATGACATTATGATAATTGAGATATTATTGAGGCAATTAAATGGGGTAATAAATTGCCATCATTGTCCAATTTAGTGAGACAAAATTTAGGGTCATCACATTGTTGATGGGTATGAGTTATCAATGCACTTAATTTGGAGGCAAGAATTAGGGACACTTAACTGTGGAGGTGAGTGTGATTACTTGTCATGAAATGATGTATTTAAAGGTGTGGGATTTTGGATGACAACCTTACCATCTTGGTCAAGAAAAATCCCAAAATATTATCTTGTGATTGAGTAGTGGCTTAATGGTGATTGATGTGTAATTAAGTTGATGGTCAAGGCATTGAATGGTTTAATTATGCACTTTAAAAATCCTAGTAGGTGAAAATGGAGCCTCATCGGGTGTCTTTTTATGTAGGATTAGTGTAGGAATTATAGTCCATAACTTTTATCCTTTCATTGCAAGATTTAAGATTGGTTATTATTATCATTATTGTTTTCAATTATTTCTTAATTATCTACAAACTTAGAATTATTTAAAGTCTACAAGCTAAAATCGTATACCCTTGGTATTATCTCCTACACACTCTAATAAGTTAACTACTTAGTTATTTGCTTACATAAGTGATTGAAAATCCACAAGATTGAGTAATACAACTCAATCCAACCATAATGCAAATATATTATTTTTATTTACTTTTCAATATTATCTCGGTACCACGTAATTTGTTTGACCAAAATTTCGGGTCTTCACATCATGACCATAGTATATTGAATAAATTAGGAAACTCGCAACCTTAAAGATATATGGATATTCAATCTAGTGTCATAGGGGAGTACATTCGTGAACCGACGTCTTGAAATCTTCTCAAGTGTAATTTTCTCGTTAATTTTGATTTCCTTATTTGGATTAGTAGTTGAATTTAGATAATAATATTTTATTCAATTAATCATATGTTAAATATAGTTTAAATCGTCTTATTTGGTACTTACAATTAGTCCTTATGTGTTCGACAATTTGTTCTTCATAATTTATACTAAAACTTGACAATTGTGCACTTGCGGTTTAAAATCGTGCTACTGAGTTAAACCGTGCACCTATGTGATTTATTGTTAAATAAAGCGAGATCAGTAATTGCACACTCTATCTTAATTCAATGTTATATAATGGAAGAATAAAGGTATACCTTCAAGTATTTTCAAGATTTGAAGACTAATCATTAACCAAAATCATCATGTGCTCTATGTTCTATTTTCATCTTGGAATAACAAAGATACCGTCAAAAGGAGCTATACATAGTGAAAATGTTAAATGACACGACTCATCAAGTCAATGGAAATAATAATAAATTTAGAAGGATCATGTGGTATAATCATGAATTCATAATGGTCATATCTAACATATAAAACAGTCATACGCCCGTCCTTAATTCGGATTCGCACCTGATACTAACAATCAGAATGGAAATCCATTATCAAATATACAAAAGTACCTATCATAAATCGAACAAATAATTGATATAAGACAATTAGTATTAAATTGCCTTAAATTACCTAAAATAAATTCATGTTCATATACTATATCCTATTTCTCATATCAATGAAGTTGGAGCTTCTCTTGGTAGTGTACTTCAATCGAACACATTCCTGAAATAATTCTTTTGACTAGTTTAAGTCGCATCCTTTCACATCATAGAGAAAAATTCCAACAGGTTATGACCCCCATAATTGAGATTGTTATAAACCTCATTGGAAATAGTCTTTACTATTTTCTTAATCGTACAGAATTCACAACCAAAGCCTTGTATATTCTAATCGTCGATATAAACAAAGTACCTTCATATTCGACACTGAATACGTGCCTGTTCTATGCACATGTGTGTGTCTGACACGACATCCATCTTACCCCGGGTCCGTGTCTAATTTGCTCTTATACGAGCTGTTCATCAAATAATATAAAATAAATTTTTAATCTTTATAATAATGTCGAACCCATATTTCATGTCATCAAAGCCACATCTTACTCTTTCTAGAATCCTCAGTGCCGAAATTTAGGTGACTCCATGTCCTCGACTTCTATCACAAGCAAATCCAACGACATTTTCAATCTATCAATATGTTGGTAAACATTATTACAGGTTCAGGAACGATTGCATTACTCTAATCACATTCATTTAAATTAAATTACTATAGCATTAATACCATGATTGATACCAATAATATACATTAATTTGTTCAAACAAACTCAAAAATCATTTGACAGTAACATTTTTAGTAGGTTTCAAAGTATATACCTCTTTTCCTACCTTTCCAAGCACATATAATACATATTCCCAATAGTGTAGTATTAACGTGATCAACTTCAATACTATACAAAAATCAGCATGTTCCAATATCAATCATGCATCAATCTCATATCAAAATACAACTCAAACCAAACCAAGCAAGAGCAAGTAATTTCAGATAATTTAAACATAAACGCATATATTCTTTTGTGCCTATTCCAGTCTGCACAAGACTCCACATTAGAGCATTCTCAGTTATTCTATGATACCATACTATGAGGGCCCAAATCTAATCATGTACAGGGTATCGAGTTTCATGAAATTTAAATTGGTGAGACGTGTAAACACTCGACCTGTTGTATCCATACATAGTCCAAATCTTTAAAAGGCACATCTGTGCTTATTACATATCCTCCGGTACCTGAAGGAATAGTAAGCACATGTGTTGTAGTTCTTCTCGTTTTTAATTCTAGAAAACTATCTTCACACTCATCTGACCAAACTAATTTCTGATTTTTCTGTGTCAGCTGAGTAATAGGTATAGCTTTTTTTGAAAACTTTTCAATAAAACGATAGTAATAACTAGTTAAACCCATGAAGTTTCGGACCATGAGAGCATTCGTGGGTCTCGATCAGTTTAACACTACTTCGACATTGGTTGTATCGACAAAATGCCATGTCTAGAAATGACGTGGCCCAAAAATATCACTTTGCCCAACCAAAAGTCATGTTTGGACAGTTGGTCTAAAATTATTTCTTACGAGGAATCTGAAATGCCAATTCCTTTTTAATATTTAATAGAATATTTTTAAAATATTATCGGAGTTTATTCGATTGTTTCAAAAATATATTCGTATATTTACCATGTTCTGATCCAGTTGTCAGTTAACATTTACAACATCAATTTCTATTCTCATTAATTAACAAGTTAATCACAAATTACACTTAATTAGCGTTAAGCAAATCTTTGGGCATCACAATATTAATGGTTGAAATGATCTTCCATTTGAAATTTTTTATAATAAAGATATATTTTCCCTAGTGTGTTCATTGTGTATGGGTATATAACTGTAAGATCAAACGATTATAATTATACCAATAACGATAGCTTGTGGTAAGTGCAACTCACCCGATCAGAGAATATAAAGAGTATGTTATATGGTAAGAAACAAGGTTGTAAGCACTTTCTAAAGGAATGCTTACCGAAGCGAAATGTCTAATCTTTAAACTGTATAGCAGACCAACCGTCACGTTTAGATCTCTTCAAAAGTAGGGACAATTATTGCACTCCAACAATCTCTCTCCCAATAATTGCATTGCCTTGCAACTCATGGAATCGAACACTTGACTTTGGCTCTGATACCAATTTATGATCAAGCTCTTTCCGTATCACCAAAAGATATAGCTGGTGGTAATACAACAACTCTAATTTTAAACCGTGTAGTAGCCCAAACATCACGCTTCGATCGCTCTCCAAGCAAAGACAATTATTGTACTACAACAATAACACTCTCTAATTTAGGAATGACTTTTCTTGGGATAGATATTCGATTCTTGAAATCATATTCGCTCATGATAATTCAAAGTCGAGCCAAGTATGAAGGAAACATCTGTTCTTTCGATTTAAAAAATTTGAACATGAAATTTAATTATGATTAATAGAATGTTTTTTTTACCACTCGAACTAATTACGAGATTATTTGAAAGGGTAGCATCCACTCGAATCAATCCTGTATATTTGTGTATAGGATTACGACCCATGTCCGAGATTGTGAAACGTGTCATAAGATTTCAATTGATTGAAATGCATTTTTAAATCAGCCATAAAATCTCATGCCAATTACGGAAATGTCATCATTCCATTTTCACACCAGGATGATGTTGGGAACTTGCAAGCTATCAAATTTTGGGAAATCCCACCACATACTTATATTTCGTGTTAAAGTGCAGATGATATAAGTAGACAAAATTCGAATAAATCACCTCTTTTTTAAGAGAGAGACATTACCAAATAGGTGTTATTTGGATAAAAAGACACAAATCTCTCACAATTACTCTGTGAAAATTATAGAGAACACAAAAATGGAAGTGTGTTACGCTGAAAAAAAATAAAAAATGGAAGTGTATTTAAGATGGTGAGTGAGGATTAAGATAATCTATCTCAATTATAGGAATTTAATTTTTTTAAAAAAACTAACACTAAATAGAGATATAGTTTCATTATACAACAACATCTAAAATTAATAAATTCATAAATCCAGCCAAGTGCATGAAATTTAAACAAGACTAACATGCATATATATCAAGAAAATACTGTTATAGTACCTGCATTTAGCTAAAAAAAACCTTAACATTTATATAAAACTAATCCATTAATTATTGCCTTCTCTGAGGGCAATAATCAAACCTTTTATTCTTGTAATCAAACGTGATTCAAGAATTGAGGTTAATGGAGAAGGGAGAAAAAGTCCGGAAATTCGATGGAAATTTGGAGAGTGAAATTTCATTTTTCGGAAAAGCCTAAGCATATCCAAGCCTAAGTTCCAAATCCAAATCCTCCTTAGAATGAGTACTCATCAAGCCAATCTGTAAGTCCAATCTTTCAAATTCTGGGTTCTTCAGAACTTCCCATCCATTTTCATGCACAGATGGATCAAATTTCTCTATTCCTAACGAACCTTTCGTGATGGGCCAAAGATCCCGAACTGCGAAAGCAGCAGAAACAGTGGGAGCAACCAAGTTGGAAGTGAAATGAGGTGATAAATATGGCATTGAGGATGACAAAAACCCAAGGCCACAACTAGGGTTTGGGTTAAAGCTACGGTTTGGTTCAAGATTAGGGTTTTGCAAGCAGAAATTACAACCACTAGTGCCATAATTGTAGATTTTTGGTGGAGACTGCCTCATTCTTGCTCTATCTCTTCTGTGAACATTCATGTGCCCTCCTAGAGCTTGAGCAGATCTGAATTCCCTTTTGCAAAAGCTACAAGAATAAAATCTTGGAGTCCATGAGATTAAGTTGGCAGAACCTAAATCTTGTGTTTGATAATCTTTTATGCACTCACTGCAATAATTCCATGGATCCTTGAAATTGGAGCCATTTATTTCTCTTATTTTTCTACTCATAGGGTTGCTTTGGTGCTTTTTGCAGCAGAAGCTGGTTTCATCCATGGGTTCTGTCTTCTTTATCTGTTAGTTTAAGCAAGATCAAGGACTTAGAGAGATAGGTGGAGGTGAATTTCAAAGAGGAGTTACTTAGTAAGTGAACTAGGAATGGCATATGTTGATGGTGATGTAGAGATGGGATTTGGGACAATAAGTGATTTTTGAGCGACAGTACGGTTGGGGGGAAACATTTATATGCATCCGGTTTTAACTTCACTTATACACCATGTCAATATTATATGAAATTCAACACATTTTTATTAAAAAAAATCACATAAACTAACATACCAATATTTTAGACCAATCATATTGTGTTTGTCCATAAGTATGACCCAAATTGAGAGCATACAAGTTTGATTGAGATTTTTCTATTATTGATACAACATATAATATATATGGCCGCTTATATAGAAATTCTCATTGAATTATATATCACTTATATGATAGTATATCTCAAGACCCTTTGATGTTACATGATATAGCACCCATAAAAAGCAAGCTTTAAAGACCGTATCAAATAACTATAGACCAAACTTTTGTGCAATATGCAACTAAATACATTTTGAGGTAACAAATCTCAAAAAAATTTAAAAAAATATTCATTAAAATTAAAAATAAGGTTAAATTTCAAAAATGTCCCATAGACTATGAGTCTTACAACTAGTCCCAAACTTTTAAAACCGATCAAAAATAGTATCATAAAAATTGGTTTTAATCAAAAATAGTCTCAACTTTTGTTTTCAATCAATACCAGTCTCAAACTCTTATTTCATTAAAAATGGTCTCAAAGCTCCATATTCAGTTATAGGACCAATTTTGTTAAAAAAATAATTTATGTTGGACTAACTTTGTTAAAAATTTTATATTGGACTATTTTTTTATTAAAATAATTTATGTAAGACTGTATTTTCAAAAGTTTGGGACTAGTATTGAAAAATTCTATATTATATGAGACCATTTTTAAAATTTACCCTAAAATTAAATTGAAGATAACTCAACCATCAAATATAAAGCCAAAAATTGAGTATCCCATTGGTTAGTGTAGTCCCTAGGTTTGGCCACTTACTAAATGGAGAACCAAGCTATGCAATATTGGGAAAGAGGTATAGTAGATGTTCCTTATTCCTCTAGACATTTTTATGTCAAACTTTATGTCATATTGCACAAAAACCTTTATTGTATTTCTGCTTTTGATGACTGCATCCCATGTTTTAAATTACTTAGGTTGGTAGGAGAAGGACTCTCTGGGTATACATTAATTTATTGAGTCAATTAGTTGGCTCATTTTAAACACAATTGAGCATAGAAATCATGATTTCTTGGTTGATGTATATTTTTATAGCAATACAGAAACTCTTTGCCTGTTAAAATATATGATATCTTAGTTATCATTTCATCTGAAAGCATTCGTACTCAAGAATTGAGTTTGGAAAATTAGATATGGCTTTAATGAGCAATTAGTTGGTAAATCGGTGGAGTCCTCCCCAAATGAACTTTTTACACATTATATAATTTTTCTATAAATTTCACTTCGGAATATATGTAGACATCTCGTTACTAAAATTCTTAATTTCCTTTTTGATTAATCGATATGTTCAAGAGACGTAATTCTTAATTTTGTTATTTGCATCATCGATATGTTCAAGAAACATAATTCTTTATATTTGTCTATCTGCGATTTTGGTCCTCTATGTTATCAAACTTAAGTCCTAGTTCCAGTGTTTTCATAACCGGACCGGACATAAAACCGGTGTCCTTACTAGTTACAGGTTCGATCGGTTTAACCGGTTAAACCACTGGTTCAACCGGTGTATGACGTCATCATGATGTAATATCTATATTTAATTTTTGAAAAATATATAACATGTATTTGTAAAGTTTCAAATGTTCATAATAAAAAAAATACCATTGTAGCAACATAGCATGGAGACCAATATTTTACACAATCTTTAAATAATTTCATCTATTTAAGTTTATAACTATTTTTTTTATATAAACTTTATATAAAAAAGGATTAATTACAAACGCACTAATTAGTCATGCATACACCAAATTTATATTATATTATTCAATAATGGGCTACTATATTATTACAAACACTTTATTATTGATTATCAAAATTAAGAGATTTTTTGTCTTTTTTGATACAATATATTACTTTTTGTATTTATATATAAGACTGATACAAATATCAAAAATATATAATGAGTAAATGTTAAAACTCATAGTTGCATGGAATTGATGCAATACAAAATTAGATCTAATATATATAATAAACTCCATAAAATCTTCAATCATGGCAATACAATTGTCATGTAATCCACCAATTAAAATGCAAGAATTGATTTTTTTTATTAGAAAGTTCATACATTGCCTGTAGAAGAAGAATTGTTGTGTGAATGATAAAACTTAAAAGGGATAACAAAAAAAATGAAAAACTTAAAAAAAAAAAAAAAGGTGAGAACCGGTTCAACCAGTCGACCGGTTCACCGGTTCGACCGGTTTTTGACCGGTTCTCACCGGTTCTTTGCCCCTCCGATTTTATACTGTTAACCGGCCCGGACTCAGCACCGGTCACCGGTTGAACCGGTCGGACCGGCCGGTCCGGGCCGGTTTTAATAACACTGCCTAGTTCACTATTTTTGCTTTTTTTGTTATCTTAGTCTTTCTCCGCGTATCATTGACATATTCAGTGCCACATAAGTACTGATACAAAAAAAATGATCAAAATTGCCAGAAAATATGAAAGATATTAGATTAAGACTCAATTTGGACAACATGACTAACCAAATCATTGAGAAGCAAACATAGAGAAGAAAAAAATCATTTTTTCCGAAACATAAATTTATTAACATTTATGTAAGACATGAAGTTTTTTTAAACTAGAGAAATCAGACGATACCCCTTGAATTGTAAAACTTAAGTCATTACAACAAACGCTTAGCCATCCCAAATCAGAAATACAGTGCAAACAAAATAAAACAATTCCATTAACAAAATCCCGCTATTTTGATCTTGCTCGATCTGGTCCTTAAATTATAAGTCTTGGATGTTGATGCTGAGGGAACCCTAAAATCTTCTCTTCCTCCAGCTCAATCCTATCATCATCATTGGAGCTAAGGCGGTCCCAATGTTCTTCATTCTCGTAATGTTCCATGATTTCGACCGCCAAGCTTTCCATGAGCTCAACATCAAAAAGGTTATCTGGCTCATCACTGACCCATTCTGCCCAAGTTTTGGATGGTCTTTTCGGTTGACCACTGGAGAAGCTAGTTTCACCCTTGAATAAACTAGATTTTTTATTATTGAGGAAACCTGCTTTTATTAAAGGTTTTGTAGGGGGGACTATGAGGAGTCGAGACTTTCTTTAGATTGTCCGAATCCGATTGAGATTTAATATTTTCAATTCCTGAGATGCCGGGAGAGTTGGATATGGTACCCGTGTTGGTATACGGGCTACCCGCACTGTCCAAGGTAAGTACGGAGCTGCCCAAGGTAATACTTTCAATTCCCGCTGTTGCTGAAGTCTTATAGTTGGCATGCTGATCAACCGTAGAACCATTGACGCAAAGATTAACCAAATTTTTTAACTCCAAATCAATTTTCGCATTATCATTTGCAGCTTTTTTGCAAACGACCAGATCATATCCAATGTGAACAGTATTTAGGGACATTTTCATAGATCACATCTTGAATCCACGTTTTAGAACCTTGTGTAATGCACACAGCCATTGGGCTTTCCTTTATTAGATCAAATTCCACACACATGCGAGCAATACTAGGACGAGATTTCCTAATAGTAGTTGCATTATCAATACATATGGGCTTACCAATCAATTGTCCAATGGACATAAGAGCATCTGGATCGAACAAGTGGAACGGTAAATCTGGAAAGCTAATCCAAATGGGACTGGTTGAAGGTTCTTCTTTGTAATTGAAGAACGAAGACCATCTGAATATTTTCATAGGCACGCCCGCTACCTTCCAGATGACCAAAGATAGTTGAAATCCTCTTTTGATAGAAACTCGAATAAGCACAAACCCTGCTTTAAGTGCTCCATTGAAACTGCACCTTTAAGCTTAATTGCATCAAAAGTCTTTCGAACAGCCTCCAATTTTGGACGCCGGACGAAAAATTTACATGATAAAGCAAACTCTAGGGGTTTATACAAAATATCCACCTCTTCTTCGGATAAATGCACCACCGAGATTCCATTGACGAGTATTGGAGCTCTGATGGGGATGAGTTTGGGGGATGGGTTATTAGCATTTTCGAATGACTTGAGGGGCTTAAGCAAAGAAGCAAACTATGTAGATCTTCACTGTCGATGTAGTCACGCCCGCTAATTGTTTCTGCATCAAACCTTGTCTCGTGGCGATGATCGCGGAAAAGTGCCGATCGATCGCAAGACTTAACTTTTGTTGCTCAGATTTTCTCGTTTGGCGATCGATCGGGGCTCTTTTGACGATCAATCGCGGCACCTTATACCATTTTATGCATTTTTCTTGGTCTATTTTGATCTCTTGTCAACTCTAATACATTTCTTGATCATTATTTATTATTATTAGCTCGATTTCTTCGATTCCACCTACATTTACACAAATGTACGAATATGTAGCATATATATCATTTTATCTATCAAAACATACCACATCGTAGACAATTAAGCGCAATAGATGTGTCTATTTCTAGTCACATCAGAAGGTCACATGGTCATTAACTTAAAAGGCTTCTAAAGTATGATAAATTGCAAATATCATAAACAATATCTAATTAATACAATTAACAACCTCAAGTGAGGGGTTGCTATTTTGGTGTAAAACCAAAAAGATGTATAAGAAGGCTTAGTTATTATTCATTTATATTCTCACTTCAAATATTTTGAACTAATGTGAATTTACATTTTACTCCCTCTGAAAATGATTCCTTTAGATCTTTTACTAGTACTCTGTTTCTGTCTTGTCTTTCTTCATACAACTAAGGTTTCATTTAACATGTTCCATCAATCTTTCCTTTCGTTTTCTAAGAATTGAGAAATACAGAAAATGGAAAACGTAATTAAATATATAAAATTATTATTTTTTAAAATATAAGTTAAATAGATTATTTTAAATTATAATTAATCAATAAGTAAAAAACACTAACAGCTTTCATACCATACCGAAAATTATCTTGATCACAGATTATATCAAAAACGGTTAAAATATAATCGTTGACAGTGTCGAATATGGTATTTGCATATGTTTATTGATGTATATTTTTATTTAGTTTGTATCTATAGAAGTATTGGATTTAAGAAATATATACGAAGCACTCGCAGAGATGGATTTAAAATTTAAAAATGAGAGAGGAAAAAAATATTAAAAATGCGGAAAATATTTCAGGAGTCAAAATACAATTTTAAGGAGCAATCTGTAATTTTATGAGGCAATACAAATAAATTTGAAGACACTTGCCATCTATTACCTTCACGTTATCATGTACATCCGCCCCTGAGCAGTTATATTCGGGAAATATTCAATATGATGCGATACAAGTAACCACTTAAAAAGTATCCATGCATTAATGTGTGTGTGTGTGAAGCTAAATTCATAGGCCTTTCAATTTTGTTAGAAACATCATATTATTTGGTTTAAACTACACCAAAAACGTCATCGCTAGATATGACTAATAATTTCGGGATAAATATATTTTTAGTCCTAACTTGACACTTTTGTTACTTAAACTATATAAATTGTTGCATAATTAGTCGCTACAGTTAACTACATGGTTAAAGAAAAGTACTATTTTATGACATTTTTAAAGTATCTGGACTAAAATTATTAAGTTGATATTTTAAAAACTAAAAATATGAAGGATACAATTTTTAATATTATAACTCAAACTAAAAAATAATTTGACATAATAATCTAAAATAAAAAACATTAACATCCTGACCCAAAACGTCAACTGAGTTGGCGTCTTCTAATAAAAACGACAACTCAGTTGGCAGGTTCAGCCTTAAAGGTGAACACACCACCTTAGTTGGTGTGTTCACCTTTTAAGGTTGAATACGCCAAAACCAAGTTGGCGTGTTTTTTTAACTTTTCTGGATTTTTTTAAACAAATTTAAAATAAAAATAATAATAAACAATATATTTCACCTTATCAGCTAAATTCTCAAAACCACGTCCAGACTTTTCAAATTCTACTTAAACATTTTCTTATTATCAAATTCGAAAAAAATAAATTAGCAGAAATTAGAGTAATGCCTCGTTACGAGGATGCTGGTTTCGTTTGTTGGTTTGAAGTGAAATCATATGCTGTATTTTCACATCATCAATTATTACGAGGAAAGATGACGAGGTGATTATATAAATTTTATGTTGAAAAAATTTAAATATGTTTCGCGATTAGAGATGGTAATGGAATTGATCTATATTAGGACCCGTATTAAACCGTCCCGCCGGAGTGAGTCTGAACTCACTTTAACCAGATTTTGAAACGGAGCGGGGCGAAACTCGGAGAGCTACCCCTCAAATATTATTAAAAATACACGACCATTTATTCTGCCCACCGTACGCACATCTCCCTGATTATAAATACGTAGTACACAATTGTTTGTATTGAAACATGTGTAATTATATATTATGTTATTTGATACAAAAATGAATAAATACATAAAAGTAATCAATTGTATTATGGACTTTTGAAATAGACCTAATACGAATTACCCTTATAATTTTAAAAATATATAGATTATCCCCATAAAATTTATATAATTACCTCATCATCTTTCCTCCTATTAATTGATGATGTAAAAGCACAACATATGGTTCCCCTTCAAACCAACAAATGTAAAACAGCATCCTCGTAACGAGGCATTACTCTAATTTTTGCAAATTTATTTTTTTCGAATTTGATAATAAAAAATGTTAAGTAAAATTTGAAAAGTATGGACATAATTTTGACAATTTAGCTGATATGGTGAGATATATTTTTTATTATATACTTTTTTATTTTAAATTTGTTTTTAAAAAAAACCAATAGTTGGCGTGTTCAACCTTAAAAGGTGAACACGCCAACCAAGGCGGTGTGTTCACCTTTAAGGCTGATTCCGCCAACTGGGTTGGTACATTTGGTACTGATTAAAAGAGGTTTACATTTTCCTGTGTACTCTTCCCATGAAAGCACAACAATGTCTTTATTAGAAGACGCCAACCCAGTTGGCGTTTCGAGTCAGTTTGTTAATATTTTTTATTTTAGGTTATTTTGTCAAATTATTTTTTTAATTTGGGTCAAAATATTAAAAAACCCATACAATTCGATAGGGTTGGATATGGGGCGGGTGGCCCGTCCACCCAACTGAGTACAGTCTACTGAGCTGTAATAGTTATGGTTATTGAAATGAACGCACCAAGAGATTATATCGAGTTTGGTTTAACAAAGCAAGCAGAAGATATTTAAACTATAAGATGATATGAAACTGATGAAGTATTTGTAAATTATTTAAACAAATATACAAGTTAAACAGTACATAAAGTAAACACGCATGCATTTTTATGGAAGTTTGAATTGTAGTGTAAATAAATAATTTTTTTGTACACCACCTTCAACCTTCCATAAAATCAGTTGAGTTAACAACTCAATCGACACAGACGAAGATCAGCTGATTTTATTTGTTTGTCATATTTATTTTAATTGATGCAGAAGTTGTTCATAATTATAAATTAAATTTTGTTTAGATATTATTAAGGAGTATGTATAATTAAGCATTTGTCGTTTTACCAAAAAATATAGGTTGTAATAGTGCAACTCAAATCTTTTAAACTTTACAAATGCCCATGTTTCAATCGCTCTCCCAGCAAAGACAATTGTTGCACCTCAAAGTCATCACCCAATAATTGCACTACCTTGTAACTCATGGGATGGAACATGCGACCTTAGCTCTGATACCAATTGTAGGATCAAGCGTTTGCCACTTTATAAAAGCTATAGCTGGTAGTAATGTCGCAACTCTAATATTTAAACGGTATAGCAGTCCAAACGACACGCTTCAATAATACTACAACAGACTATTTAAATTTTCAAACTCATTAAAATTAAGAATTTCTTGTTAAAAATTTTAATTATTTTAAAATACAATAGTCTAAATTATAATATATAAACAATCAAAAGTCCTATGATATTTTATCTCATAATTCTCCGATTTTCATTTTATATTCAAATTTTGTGATGCCCTGGGAAATTATATAATTATATTTTAGAATTATAACGTGCGTATGTAGTTAGATTGTGATAAAAAATAATTCATCAGTCCAGAATAAATTGTTATTGTAACATATGTTAGTATTTTGGTCATAACTTTTACATACGATGTCTTGTCCACGCGAAGCTAAGAACGAAAGCTACAACTTTTATGTTGAACACATTTTCAAAATATGATCCAAAATTTAGAAAACGGCCATGGAGAGTGACACATGTCACATTACTAAGGTGACATATGTCACCCTTGATTTTAATAATATTATATAATCTAATATGTTGAATCTTCATTCTATTCATTATGTAGAAAACGACCGAGAGAGAAAAGAAATAGGGTAGGGTTTGGAAATTTCAAAAACAATGTGTTACATTCAAGCCAGATGTGTTTTGTTGAAATAACAAATATATTCAGAATCAGCAAGGTAAGAGCTATAATCTGGTACTTATCTTGGTTTAGTTTTCATTTAGCCAATTTATATAGTGGTGTTAAAAATAGTGTATTATTGATTGTTATCGAATGCCGAATACACCGATACATTTAGTTGTAGTCGAAACAGCTAAATGATGGAGTTTTGAATTTTTGAATAATTTGCAGATTTTGATAGATGGGGGAATTATTTCTAAATGACTTATTGTTGCGTAGTAACTATACTGGTATGTATAATTACATGTGAAAAGTGTAAATGATGCAATTTTCTAATTTAGGTGAATTGATTATGAATCAAGGCTATTTAAAAAGATGATTAGAGGCTATCTATATGTTGATGTTATTGACATGAGCTAATCTTGAATTATTATTAATATAGATACTTCACTAGCCTCGGGACATTAGGAATGGCCTAATTTTGCTTATCACCTATCAGGTACGTGTTTACGTACGAGCATGTAATGATATTCATATTAATGTTGATTATGATATATCGATGATATAATTGAACGATGCTATTGAGGGTCGCTGGACTAAACAATGTGTTATTATTATTGTTGTTTTTGATTGTGTCGTCGTAGGAGGGTGCGACGATGGGGTATAGTAGGCTTAATGCTACCACTATATCGATTATATATGATGGGTCAAAATGATGATGGGACAATGGGGTATAGTAGGCTTGGTGTTACCACTATATCGATTATATATGATGGGTCGCGATGATGATGCGACGATGTGGTATAGTAGGCCCGGTATTGCCACTATATCGATTATATATGATGGGTCACAATGATGATGCGACGATGTGGTATAGTTGGCTCGGTGTTGCCACTATATCGATTTGTATATCGGATGTGATATGAATGAGGTGTTGATTGATGGATTTTGATTTGATGTTGAGGAATTGAGTTACAGAAATAGTCAAGACATCTTCGTATTGATTTCAGGGAGTATTTTTGTTATCTTACAGCATGTTATACTATTGATAGTATACTTTCTGTTTATGCTGTTATTATTGCTGGTGCGTATTCATCCATTTTGGGGGTTGTTTCTGGTGAAACAGGTATCAGGCCTAGACATTAGAGTACAGGCAGGACTAGTAGTTGTCGTGTTGATTCGTAGGAATCATCTGTTATGATATGTTTAAAATAATTGTGGCTCGCATGTGAGCTTGTGTATATTTGTATATTTCATGTATGTATTACCTTATGATTTGGTTATCTTGTGTTGGTGCATGTGACTTATGTCATATTAAAGTGGGGTACACATCATATATTTTTGTGGACTTATATATGTCACGTTGTGTGTTGTTAGGAGGTCCAATTACGGGGTTAGTTGTCTGGGATGGTTAGGAGTTTGGGGTTGTGTTGAGGGAGTAGGATGGCGATATGTACTTGCGCATGTCTATGCATTGGTGTGTTTCTGCGTTACATTGACGCGATTGATTGAAACTAAGCTGCATGTGTGTTGATGCGAAGAATGTGATTTATTTAATGCTGGATTATAATTGTTAAATGCTATGGTTAACGATTGAATTTCCAGTATACTGAAGGTCGTAGTGGTGATTCCCATTCTGGTCAAGACGAGGTACTGGGACCCAAGAGCTGAGATGTTATCGATGTGGAGGACTTCATTTGGTCCGAGATTGTACTAAGACTGATATTACTTGTTACGAGTGTGGAGGCATTGGCCATATGGCAAGACAGTGTCCGAGCCGTGGTAGTCGGCAGGATTCTAGACCCAGCAGAGGTAGTTCTTCGGAGAGGATGGTTCAGTAACGACGGTTTGCACCTCGACCACCTGGAGGACAGACACGAAGACGGTGGTCTGGACCACCTCAGGGGCAGGTAATGCATTAACGAGGGAACAACCAGAGAAAGCACGAGATGATGTGATAGTGGGTAAGTGTTATTTATGTTCTTACCCTGCTTTTATTCTTATTGATACGGGTGCTTCCCCTTCTTTTATTTCATTGAGATATGATGTATCATATGAGCTTGTCTCCCTTGTCTACACCTCTATCTATCTCGACACCCACTGGGAAAGACATTGTAGTTACATCAATGGTACAAAATTGAATTATCTCATATGAGGGCAACAAATTACTGGCTGATTTGACTATTCTTGGTATACTTGATTTTGACGGGATTGTGGGTATTGATATTTTGCGAAAATATCGGGCTACTGTTGATCGTTATTAGCAGACAATGCACTTTGAGTCTGAGCAGGGAGAGCGGTGGACATTCTATGGGCGGGGTTCTCGTCCACGGATTCCGTTAGTATCTGCTGTCAGCATGTCAAGGTTATTGGAGCAAGGAAACGATGGATACCTTATTTATGCACTTGATGTTACTGAAAAGAAGGAGGAAGTGAGAAGAGAGGATATACATGTGGTTGGTGAGTTTACTGATGTATTTCCTGATGAGATTCTAGGCTTTCCACCGGTTTGTGAGATGGAGTTAGGAATCGAATTGTGTCAGGTACATCCCCTATTTCTCATACACCATATAGGATGGCACCAGCAGAATTGTGGAACTGAAAACTCAATTACAAGATCTTCTTGAAAAAGGGATACATACATCCTAGTGTATCGCCTTGGGGTGCTCCGTTCCTATTTGTTAGAAAGAAAGATGGCTCAATGCCATAATGTATCGATTACAGACAGCTGAATAAGGTAACAATAAAGAACAAATATCCACTCCCACGTATTGATGATTTATTTGATCAGTTGCAGGGAACCTCAATTTATTCAAAGATAGATTTAAGGTCTGAATATCATCAGATACGGGTTAGAGATGAGGATATACAGAATACAGTTTTTCGAACCAGATACGGACATTATGAGTTTCTGGTCATACCTTTGTGATTGACGAATGCTCCAGCTATATTCATGAGTTTGATGAACCGGTATTTCAGCCTTATCTTGATCAGTTTGTTATTTTGTTTATTGATGAAATTCTTATATATTCCAGGAGTGAGGAAGAGCACATAAGGCATTTACGTGCCTTACTACAAATTCTTCGAGATAAGCAATTGTATGCTAAACTCAGTAAATGTGAGTTTTGGCTGGATAGATTGGTAATTCTCGGCCACGTGATATCAAAAGATGGAATCTCAGTTGATCCAAAGAAGGTAGAGGCAGTGGTACAATGGTCTGCGCCTACCTCAGTACCTGAGATTAGAAGTTTTCTATGTTTATCAGGTTATTATTGGAGATTTATCGAGGTTCAAAGATTGCTAAACCATTGACACAATTGACTCAAAAAGAGGTACGATTTTAGTGATCTGAAGCTTGTGAACACAGTTTTCAGGAATTGAACACCGATTGACGACTTCTCCAATGTTGACACTTCCAAAAGAAAATGAAAGGTTTGTTGTATATACTGATGCATCCTTACAGGGTTTAAGTTTTGTATTGATACATGATCGACATGTAGTGGCGTATGTGTTGGGATATGCCCTAAGACAACTCATTAGATGATTGTTTATGACATACAATGTATTATGGTTTTATTAATGGCTATTCATTATTATATATTATTCGAGTATCTGTGTAATATAAATTAATATATAAGTTAATGTAAGGACCCTAGTTCCTTAAGTGCGGATTAAAGGCGTAGATAGAGCTAACATGCATCTAAAGAATATAAAGTTCGTGTTGATGCCTTGAGCCGTTAAGATTACAGGCCAAAATAAAATTTCCAAAAGGGATTAGTTACATTCCCAACCAATTGAATGTTAATCCTATAGCTTTACACTACTCCTAGAGTAGAGACTATGCAAAAGAATTAAGCCTGCTATGCCAAAAGCACTCCTCACTAGCTCACCGCATCAACCCGCCTTAGCCCGTCCGCCCAAAAGTACCTACAGGAACAACCCCAAAACCATGAGCATGTATATAAACCATATTCACAATAATATGATTGTAATTCAAATGCATAATCCGTAAATACGATTCACTTCCTGTATTTAATACATTTAAAAGCTCCATTGGTTGTCCCTGTACCACAATCATAATCAATAGATTATAATATCAATAATGTATGTCCTGACATGCACTCATTCCATATATACAAATGGCCATTTCCAGTCTTATTATATCAGTGGCATAATACCCCTCGCGTTTACATGACAGCGGCATTAATACCCCTCGCTTCGACATATTAGCGGCATAATATCCCTCGCAATAATAATATGACAGCGGCATGATCCTTCGCTTCGATATATTTGCGGCAATATTCTTCATCGCTATAATATGACAGGGGCAAGTATTCTATCATCGCTTCGACATGAAGGCGGCAAGTATTCTTCATCACTGGAATATAATCTTGACTCACAATCACATGCACCAATGCATCCAATATACACATGCAACCATAATGCATATCCAAACCATGTATGCAACCATAATGCATAACTAAGACCATGTATGCAACCACAATGCATAACCAATTCAATGCGTAATAAATACGTTTTACCGTCCGATGCCCGTACGTCTCACTACGTACCTTAGTCCCAAAATGTGTTGTGTCGTGGACTTTATCTCCTAAGCTGTGTGGCCACCTGGGATGGTTCTACACATTCACACAAACCAATATTAGGTGCCAATAATAGTCCAATACCAAAAATCCAACAAAAAAAAACATCATTTCACACAATTCAGCTGCTGGCGGTCGATCGCTATATCGAGGCGATCGATCGCGAGCTTTACCGATCGATCGCTTCGAGATAGCTATCGATCGCCAAACCTCACTGTCTCGCGGCGATCGATCGTGCCATTTCCAGCGATCGATCGCCCGCAACAGATTTCGCTATGGCCCTTCGGCGATCGATCGCTCCATTTGTAGCGATCCCTTTCAAGGGACATGCTGAAAGGACAATTATTTATTGAGTCTCATACATAGTGATGTATGTGGACCAATAAGTACACAAGCTAGAAGTGGTTTTCAATACTTCGTTACATTTACTGATGACTTCAGTAGATATGGGTATGTGTACCTAATGAAACATAAACATGAAACCTTTGAAAAGTTCAAAGATTTCAAGAATGAAGTACAAAACCAACTTGGCAAAAGTATCAAAATCCTCCGATCAGATCGAGAAGGAGAATACCTAAGCCAAGAGTTTCATGACTATCTAAAGGAGTGTGGGATAGTCACACAACTCACACCTCTGTATACTCCACAATGGAATGGTGTATCCGAAAGGAGGAATCGAACTTTGTTGGACATGGTTCGATAAATGATGAGTCATGCAGATATTCCGACTTCCTTTTGGGGACATGCTTTAGAAACAACAATTTTTATACTGAACCGTGCTCCATCTAAATCAGTTGAAAAGACACCATATGAGATATGGACTAAGAAGTGTCCTAGTATGTCTTTTATTAAGATTTGTGGTTGTGAGGCTTACGTGAGACATCACGCCTCCAATAAACTTGGACCCAAATGTGATAATTGTTTATTTGTGGGGTATCCTAAGGCAACGAAAGGATACTAATTCTATTATCCCACCGAGAAAAAAGTAGTTGTTGCTCGGACTGGTGTCTTTCTTGAAAGAGAATTTATTTCGAGAAGAACCAGTGGGAGACAAATATAACTTAGTGAAGTTCAACAACATGAAAACATTGAACATGATATTGAGATGGAAACAAAGCAGACACCACAAGTTGTTGTGGATGAAATGCCTGCTCAAGAGACACAAGCCCAGCGTAGGTCTGTAAGAGAACACCGTGAGCCACATAGATATGGATTTCTTGTGACTCAACAAGGTGACTTACTACTTATTGATGAGGATGAGTCGTCATCTTATCAAGAAGCTATAATGGCCCTGATTCTGAGAAATGGCAAGAGGCCATGAAATCTGAGATGGAATCCATGTATGGAAACCAAGTATGGACTTTGGTTGACCCGCCTGAAGGGGTAAGACCTATAGGGTGCAAATGGATTTTCAAGTAAAAGACCGACATGGATGGTAATGTACAAACCTTTAAAGGTCGACTGGTTGCTAAAGGTTTCAAACAAATTCATGGTATTGACTATGATGAAACTTTTTCACCAGTTGCCATGGTTAAATCCATTAGAATCTTACTTGCAATAGCTGCATTTCATGATTATGAAATCTGGCAGATGGATGTCAAAACAGCTTTCCTTAATGGAATTTTACTTGAGGATGTGTACATGACACAACCCGAGGGTTTTGTCGGTCCAAATGATGCTGGAAAGATATGCAAGCCACAACGAACCATTTATGGATTGAAGCAAGCTTCTCGGAGTTAGAAGGTTCGTTTTGATGATGCAGTCAAAGAGTTTGGTTTCATCAAAAACGTAGATGAACCTTGTGTCTACAAGAAGGTTAGTGGGAGCATAATTATCTTCCTAGTATAGTATGTAGATGACATACTTCTCATTGGGAATGATATATCTGCCTTACAATCTGTAAAGATTTGGCTAGGGAATTGCTTTTCTATGAAAGATTTGGGTGAAGCCACCTATGTATTAGGTATCAAGATCTATAGAGATAGATCAAGAAGATTACTTGGCCTAAGTCAAAATACATACATAGACAAAGTGCTAAAACGGTTTAGCATGCAAGAATCAAAGAAAGGATTCGTGCCTCATGGGATACATCTCTAGAAGGATCAGTGTCCTTCAACACCAGATGAGAGACAACGCATGAGTAAGATTCCATATGCGTTAGCTATTGGATCTATCATTATGCCATGATATGTACTCGTCCCGATGTCTCGTATGCTCTGAGCATGACGAGCAGATATCAAGTTGATCCAGGTGAATGTCACTGGATCGCTGTCAAGAATATCCTGAAGTACTTGAGAAGAACTAAGGATACATTCTTGATTTATGGAGGTGAGGGAGAGCTCAATGTAATAGGTTACACTGATGCAAGCTTCCAAACCGACAAAGATGATTTCCGATCGCAATCAGGATATGTGTTTTGCCTAAATGGAGGTGTTGTGAGCTGGAAGAGTTCAAAGCAAGAGACAATAGCCGATTCTACAACTGAAGCTGAATACATTGCTGCCTCAGATGCAGCAAAAGAAGCCGTTTGGATCAAGAAGTTCATTCCGAGCTTGGGGTTATGCCTAGCATACTGGATCCGATTGAACTCTATTGTGACAACAATGGAGCCATCGCATTGGCTAAGGAACCCAGATCTCACCAGCGATCCAAACACATACTTCGGCGCTTTCATTTCATTCGAGAAATCGTTGAAAGAGGAGATGTAAAAATATGCAAAGTACCAACTGATGATAATGTATCTGACCCACTGACGAAGCCACTATCACAGCAGAAGCATGATCGTCATACTAGATCTCTAGGCATTAATTATATGTATGATTGTTCTTAGTGCAAGTGGGAGATTTGTCGGGATATGCCCTAACACAACTCATTAGATGATTGTTTATGACATACAATGTATTGTGGTTTTATTAATGGCAATTCATTATTATATATTATTCGAGTATCTGTGTAATATGAATTAATATATAAGTTAATGTCCTTAGAATATTATTGTATTGTTCTTAAAGATTGTCCCTAGTCAAGAGTTATCATGAATCGGGATACTGATAATGCATTGAGACTATTATGTTTTGATTGATGAATTGTTCATAGATATGAGATATCAAATCAACACATGGGTGCATGTTAGAGAACGATGTACTGGACAGACCCACCATGAGAATACTACATGGATAGTTATATGAACGTCATAAGCAATTCTCATAGTGATAATAATGTATGTAATCCTTACGACTTGAGATCACCAGAGATCCCAACATAAGGATTCATGTATCTTGATATTGTCAAATGTTACCTGTAACAGGGTAAACTATAAAGACAATCATTGGATACACCACGAATTATGTAGAGGGATGCTGAGTGATCAATATATGATTTGTCCCTCCTATATAACAGGAGAAGTGTTTGGGCTCTTGATCAAGTAAGACTAAAATGCATGGCCATGTTCGAATGAGTCGATATATGATATCGAGATTATTCGTTTATTCTAGTTCTACTTGGGGATCAAGAAATAAAAGATTGAATATATGAGTATGACTATTCCATGACTCGTGTTCAATCTAAACACATTGGACAAGGGGATTAAGTTACATGGTTAATATTATCACAGTCTGTAGGTTATGTCGAGTCAATGACATTCTTGTAGTTTGGGTAGCCTTGATGTGTTGCTAGATGCCGCTCATTGCTTGTAACATAAAATTAGATTTTATGTCACTACCAACATTGCAAGATCCTCTCGGGTCGCACAAAAGATTAAATCAATAAAGGGAGATAAAATTCATTGGATGAATTAATTAATTAAGAAGAGTCTTAATTACAAATATTAGATATATGGATTTAATTAAGATATTGGGTTTGGGCCAATGAGGCTTTTTGAAAGCCTTTAATTAATTCTAATATAAGATATAATATGCTAACAAGGTTTGGATTAAGAATTAATTTTCTAAGCAAAACCTATAAGCCACCAAATAAACCTCACGACCGCCTCACTCTCACTCTCATCCTCATGGTCGCCGCCGCCGTGAATAGTGAGTTTAACGGCCGTGGTCGGTCGGTTTTGAACCGTGAGTTTTATTTCGGTTTAAGAACGAGTCTAGCAACTTGTTCTTGAACACCCTTTTCGATTTGATCGTGTGGATACCGTAGAGACAAATGTGCAAATATTTGTTCGTGACTCATGGTGTTGCAACGAGGAATCTGCTTCAAACACGCTACAAGGGTATGATTCTTTTCAATCTCGATATGATTACTTTGTATAGGTCCATGATAGGAATCCAGTTTTATTTTTCGCTGCGTTTTCTTGATCGGATTCCTTACAGTATGCCTCGAGATAATTGAAACCCCATGAAACGAGGTATCCAGTACATGACTTGGAGCTGGAAGCCATATTGCATTGAAGATATGACGGCATTATTTATATGATACTTCGTTTACTATCTTTACTGATCACAAGAGTTTGAAATTCTTGTTTACTCAAACTGAGTTAAATTAGGCAAAGGAGATGGTTAGATTTACTTAAAGATTATGATTGTGAGATTGAGTATCATCCTGATCGAGCCAATCTCACATCCGATGCTTTGAGTCGTAAAGTGAGTTGTATTGCTGAGGATATAGGCCACTTGTCAGCCTTGATGATGTCCTATTGTCAGGTGGGCTATGATTTTGATGTATCTACATATCCAGTTCAGGTATCAACTCTTTTAGCTGAACCTGATATTTTTGGTTGTATTCGTGAAGTGCATGGAACATATGAGGAGGTTCACCAGTGGAAATGACTAGTTTTACAGGGGCAGAAGTCTCGTTTGATAGCAGATGATGATAGTATGCGATTACATTATCGATGAGTAGTTCCTAATACACCTGGATTGAGCCAAGGATTGCTACAATGTGCTCATTGTAGCATGTATTCTATTCATCCTGGTGGCAAAAATATTTTACGGGGATTTACGTCCACAGTTCTGGTGGAAAAGGATGAAACGAGATGTGACTGATTTTGTGCGAAAATGCCTGAATTGCCAGCAAACAAAAGCTGAAAGAAGAAGACTAGGTAGTGAGTTGAGGAGTCTGGAGGTACCGACTTAGAAATGAAAATATATTTTGACGGATTTTGTGATCCATTTGCCAAGAACTGCCCCAATGTATGATGCTATTTGGGTTGTTATTGACTGATTAACAAAAGTTGCTCATTTTATACCCTATAGTATGCATTACACTTATGTAAAGATGGCACAACCGTATGTCAAGGATGTAGTGAGATTGCATGGGATTCCTATATCTATCGATATTCGAGATTTACATCCCATTTTTGGGAGGGATTACATACTGCCATGGGGACAGAAGTGAGATTGAGTCTATCATATCATCCATAGACTGACGGCCAGACTGAGCGTACCAAACAGACTTTGGAAGATATGTTGCATGCATATGTTATGGATTTTGATACTACTTGGCCTGAGTCAATACCATTAGTGGAGTTTTCATACAATAATAGTTATCAGACGAGTCTTCAGATGGCCCCATTTGAGGCATTGTACAGACGATACTGTAGATCTCCATTATGTTGGGACGATACTGACAGGGCAACTGTTGGTGGACTTGAGATGATCCAGGAAATGGAAGATAAAGTTAATTAATCCAACAACGAATGAAAGCAGCTCAAGACAGACAAGCTGCATATGCAAACAAATGACGTCGACCCTTGGAATTTCGAGTTGGTGATCATGTGTTTCTGAAAGTGTCACCTTTCTGTGGAACAGTGCAATTTGGTATGCGGGGAAAATTATCACCTAGATATGTTTGTTCGTATGAGATATTACAGCGGATTGATAATGTGGCTTATCGATTGGCTCTACCTCCATATTTATCTGATATTCATGATGTATTTCATGTATCTATGTAGCAGAAGTATGAACTAGACCCTTCACATGTTTTGGAGCCGTCAGAGATACAGTTAGAACCTGATATATCTTATGTTGAATGCCCTATTTGTATTCTAGATCGAGCTGATCAGAAACTTTGTAGTAAAGTAATACTGATGATAAAAGTTCAATGGGAGAGACGGGGTGTCAAGGAGGTAACATGGGAGACAGAACGTCATATGAGAGAGCTATACCCTGACTTAATGGTATGTGTATTTATGTTTTATTTACATCTGTTGATTAGTTGACTTTTGGGATCGAAATTCATTTAAGGGGGGTAGAACTGTGATGCCCCGGAAAATTATATTATATTTTAGAATTATAACATGAGCATGTAGTCAGATGGTGATTAAAAATAAATCATGTGTCCAAAATAAATTGTTATTGTAACATATGTTAATATTTTTTTCATAACTTTCACATACAGAATTAAGCGAATTAGCTGTCCACGCGAAGCTAAGAACGAAATCTACAACTTTTATGTTGAAAACATTTCCAAAATATGATCCAAAATGTAGAAAACGGCCAGGGGAAGAGTGCCACATGTCACATTACTTAGGTGACACGTGTCACCCTTGATTTTAATAATATTATATAATCTAATATGTTGAATCTTCATTTTATTATTCTGTAGAAAACGACAGAGAGAGAGAACTAGGGTAGGGTTTGGAAATTTCAAAATAATTTGTTACATTCGATTCGGTTGTGTTTTGTTGAAATAAAAATATATTCTGAATCAGCAAGGTAAGAGCTACAGTCTAGTACTAATCTTTCATATTTTTATTTTAGTTTTTATTTAGCCAATTTATATAGTGGTGGTTAAAACTTGTGTATTATTGATTGTTATCGGATGCTGAATACACCGATACGTTTAATTGTAGTCGAAACAACTAAATGATGGAGTTTTGAATTTTTGAATAATTAGCAGATTTTGATATTTGGGGGAATTATTTCTAAATGACTTATTGTTGCGTAGTAACAATATTGGTATGTATATCCAGGTGAAAAGTGTAAATGGCATAGTTTTCTAATTTAGATGAATTGATTATGAATCAAGGCTATTAAAAAGATGATTAGAGGCTATATCTATATGTTGATTTTATTGGAATGAGCTAATCTTGAATTATTATTAATATAGATACTTCACGAGCCTCGAGATGCCAGAAATAGCCTAATTTTGCTTATCGCCTATCAGGTACGTGTTTACATACGAGCTGTAATGATATTCATATTAATGTTGATTATGATATATCGATGATGTAATTGAACTATGGTGTTGAGGGTCGCTGGACTAAGCGACGTGTTATTATTATTATTGTTGTTGATTGTGTCACCGTAGGAGGAGAGCGACGATGGGGTATGGTAGGCTTGGTATTGCCACTATATCGATTATATATGATGGGTCGCGAGGATGATGCGGCGATGAGATATAGTAGGCTTGATGTTGCCATTATATCGATTATATATGATGGGTTGCGATGATGATGTGACAATGTGGTATAGTAGGCTCGGTGTTGCCACTATAGTAGTTGTAGTGTTGATTCGTAGGAATCATCTGTTATGGTTGATGTGACTAGAAATAGACACATCTAGTATGCTTAATTGTCTATGATTTGGTATGTTTTGATGGATAATTTGATACATATGCTACCTAATCGTATATTTGTGTAATTGTAGGTGGAATCGAAGAAATCGAGCTCACTAAGGCGAATAAAGGTCGATAAAAGCTTTGGAGCTAATAAGGACTCAAAGTAGATCAAGAAAAAGGCTAAAAATGTAATTTTGGGAGAAGCAATCGACCGCATGAAGGAGGGGATCGATCACATTTGGACAGTAAGTTGAGCAACAAAATCTGCGGTTAGCGATCGATCGCCACAATGGGGCGATCGATCGCCAAAACCCACTGGAGCCAAGCGATCGATCGCTAAAAAGAGGCGATCAATTGCCCGAAGAATTTCACTAAAAAAAAAAAGCTAGCGATCGATCGCTAGATTGTAGCGATCGATCGATCGCCATTAGTGTTTTCGAAAGTTTGGGAACTTGATTTCTTTCCTTCCTACATGGGCTCTAACCTACTCCATCAGCCTCCACACCTCTATATACTCAAAAAAAGAGCCTCTGGAAGAGAGAATTCAGTCTTTAGAACATACTTTTCAATATTAGAATAAATTTTCTTTCAACTTTTTGTGAAGAACGCTTGAAGAACGAAGACGGAAGCGGCGCTCCGGAATCGTGATTCCTTTCAGTAATTCTTTCTTTTCATATTAGTTTAATGTTTTCTAGAATAGATTTGATTGTTTTAAATTTAGTTATGAGTGCTAAACACCTTTGTGTCTCGGTTAGGAAGACGATACATTGGAGTTTACGATTCTTGTGAGATTAAGTTTTGATTGTTGATTTTCATTGAGTGTCAATTGTTTTTCTGATTTGATTGTCATAATTGTTATGCATGATTGTTGGACTAATCACCTAGCTATTGTTCATACAATTTAATGCCAAATTAGATATCAAATACGGAATCGTTTGATCACTCTAATTTACGAAGCAACTAAGATTAATTAAATTCCGCTTGTGAGTTTGTTAAATTCTTAGGAAAACAATTGACTAGATTAAACATAGAAGCTTGGATTATGTTGTTTAGCTTCATCGATCTCACTAGTTCATATGCTATCATCGATTTAAATCTTAATCGCTTGTATTTTGATTGATTGTTTGATAAGGATTAAACTAGAACGCTTGGGCTACTTAACTAAACTTAAGGTGAGATATGACTTTGATTATTGGATTAAACGTTCACGATGAATATTCATATTGAAATTGAACCATTTGTGAAGATCGATGATCAAGATAGTAAACGCCAATTGTAAAGTTAACCGAAACGAGAATCACACTTTTCTCATAAGTTAATACATCTAGATAATTTTGCATATTAGTTTAATTTTGCATCATAGTATTATTACCTTGACTTCAAAACCCCTTTTTATTTTAGTTTGCATAAGTTAACACAAAGGTATAACCTTTCTCCTGGGATCGATCCCTACTCACCCTACTATATTCATAATTGTTATTAACTTGAGAGGGTTAATTTGGGCATACGCGATAAATGCAACCAAATTTTGGCCCGTTGCCGGGGAAGGCAATTTATTGATTTGTGTTAATTTTTTTTATTGATATTCTTCTTCCCGTGCTTTTTACCTGTTTGTTCATGCACGCAGGTGATTTTTCATCAGAGGAGGATGAACATCAATACAATCCCGAGCACCAACTAAGGAGAGAAAATCGAAGACAATTAAAAGAAGAAAAGGAAAGGACTATCATGGCGGAGAATCAAAGCCTACAATAATTAGCGAATCCTACCTTGGATCAGCAACCTCTCTGCATAACCTTTCCTACACTTGCTACTAATATAAATTTTGAATAAAATCTGGCCTAATACATCTTTTACCTTCTTTTCATGGCCTTGTAGGTGAGGATCTGCATAAGCATTTGATGGAATTCCATGTAGTATGCACTACGATGAAGCCAACTGGCATAACTGAGTAACAAATCAAATTACGAGCTTTTCCATTCTCTTTGAAGGACGCTGCTAAAGATTGGCTCTTATATTTACCTCTTGGATCCATCACTACATGGAACGAGCTGAAAAGAACCTTCTTGGAGAAATACTTTCCTGCATCCACTGCATGAATATTGGGAGCGCTTCAAAAGGCTTTGTGCAAGCTGCCCTCAACATCAGATAAGTGAGCACTTACTTATCCAATATTTTTATGAGGGACTTTTGCCAAATAACAGGAACTTGGTGGACGCTGCAAGTGGAGGAGCATTTGTGGACAAGACGCCAAGGGAGGCAAGACACTTGATTGCGAACATGGCAGCCAACTCTCAACAGTTTGGGACTGCTCGATCGGACCATAAGCCTAGGAATCAAGGCGAGGTAAATGTGTCTAGTCTCGAACAACAATTGATTGATTTAACAGGTATCGTGAAACAACTTGAAATTGGAATTGGACAAAGTGCTACGGTATGTGGGATTTGTGCACTACCGAATCATCCAACTGGCGCTTGCCCCACGTCAAGAACCATCTATTGACGAAGAAAATGCAGCGGGCGGATTTCCGAGACAGCCAAAACCGAAGTATGATCTCTAGCACATACAATCCAGGATGGCTACACCATCCAAATTTGAGATGTGGGAATCAAGCTGAGCCACAGATACAACACCAACCACCACCGTATAGACCACCGTTCCAAAGGCCACAACAAGCCATTCCGAACTCCAACACCTGGTGAGTATCTAGAAAATATTGTTAAGGAAATTGCTAATGGATCTGTGAAATTTCATTAGGAAACTAGAGCAAGCATCCAAAGCTTGAGCACTCAAATGGGACAGTTAGCCACAACAATAATCGCATAGAGTCTCAAAGATCAAGCACCCTACCATCATAATCAGTAGTGAATCCAAGGGAAAATGCAAGTGTGATTAAACTAAGGAGTGGGAAAGAACTTGAGACACATGAAGAGGAGAAAGAGATCGAGCCTACGGGGAATGATTCTATACAAAAAGAGGAACAAAAAGGTAAATCTCCTCTAACTTCTGAGTATAAGATTGAAGCCCCTTTCCCTCTTGCGTATCAGGAAGATAGGAGGAATGAAAACATCAAGGACCTCTATGAAACCTTTCGGAGATGTGAGCTGAACATTCACTGTTGGATGCGATCAAGCAAGTGCCCCGCTATGCAAAGTGTTAAAAGAGTTGTGCACAGCCAAGAGGAAACAAAAGTTGAAAAGATGCCGCAAAGTTGAGTTGGGGGAGAACATCTCAGCGGTCATTCAAAGGAAAATCCCTACCAAGTGCAAGGATCCAGGTATGTTCACTATCCAATGCACAATTGGTACAACACGTCTTGAAAAAGCTATGCTAGATTTAGGAGCATCGATAATGTCATGTCATACTCTCCCTATGCTTCTTTAAACCTAGGGCCTTTAAGTGAAACAAGGGTAGTTGTCCAACTAGCGGATAGATCTAATGCATATCCTAGAGGGATTTAGAAGATGTCTTAGTGCAAGTAAATGAGTTGGTATTTCCTGCTGATTTTTATGTCCTTGATATGGCTAAGACTGACAATAGTAGTCCTATAATGTTAGGAGACCCTTCTTGAAAACATCAAAGACTAAGATAGATGTTCATAGTGGCACACCCACAATGGAATTTGATAGTGAGGTCGTTAAATTCAATATACATGATGCCATGAAATATCCTTGTGACGACGATGATACTGTGTACTCTATCGATATTATTGATTGCTTGTCCCAAGGCATCTTTGAGACTGCAGGTAAAGATGAGTTGGAGATAGCCCTCACCACCCCTCTAGATCATTTCGAGGAAGAGTTGCCACTTGGCGATGAGGTGGAACACAACATCAATGCGTTGGATACCATGCCCGAGATACAAGGTAATATTTCATTTGCGTCATTGCCTATTCCTAACTCTAGGCCTTTCCCTTTTGTATCGCAGGCACCCACAATTGCATTGAAGCCACTACCAAGTCACCTAAAGTATGTGTTCCTTGGAGAAGGGAACACATTACCGGTAATAATCTCTAGCAAGTTGGGAGATAGCCAATAGAAGAAGCTTATCCAAGTGCCAGAGGAGCACAAGACCGCGATAGGATGGACCATTGCTGACATCAAAGGAATAAGCCCCTCGACGTGTATGCATAGGATTCTACTTGAAGAAGAATCCAAACCTAGACACCAACCGCAAAGGAAACTCAACCCACCGATGATGGAAGTAGTGAAAGAGGAAATCTTAAAGATTCTTGCAGTTGGAATGATATACCCCATTTCTGATAGCCAGTGGGTCAGCCTTGTCCAAGTAGTTCCAAAGAAGACTGACATTACAGTGGTGAGGAACAAAGACGACGAATTAGTGACCGTCCACATTCAAAATGGGTGGAGAGTTTGCATTGACTACCGCAAATTGAATACCGTGACCCGCAAGGACCACTTTCCATTACCCTTCATTGATCAAAATGCTTGAAAGGTTAGCATGTCATTCTTATTACCATTTTCTTGATGGATATTTTCAGATTGGGATTGCTCTGGAAGATCAAGAAAAGACTTTGTTCACATGCCCCTTTGGAACCTTCGCTTATAGGCGCATGCCCTTCGGACTTTGCAACGCACCAGCCACTTTTCAACAGTGCATGGTTAGTATATTTTTAGAGTACACTGAGCACATATTAGAGGTATTCATGGATGATTTTACTGTTTGTGGTAACTCATTCAATGCCTGTCTAACTAACCTCACCCTTGTCCTAAAGCGTTGCATAGAAACAAACCTTGTGCTAAATTCTAAAAAATGCCACTTTATGGTAGAACAAGGTATTGTTTTGGGTCATGTGGTCTCATCCAAAGGTATGGAGGTAGACAAAGCAAAAATTGACATTATTCAGTCTCTACCTTATCCTATTTGTGTGCGGGATGTGCGTTCGTTTCTTGGCCATGCAGGTTTCTATAGGAGGTATATCAAGGACTTCGCCAAGATAGCATCACCATTGTGCAAATTGTTGCAAAAGGATGTAGCATTCGAGTTTGATGAGGCGTGCAGGACCGCATTTGATACATTGAAGGCATCATTGACATCCAGACCAATTATCCAACCACCTGATTGGAAGCCATTTGAGATCATGAGTGATGCAAGTGATTATGCAGTAGGCGCCATTTTAGGCCAAAAGATTGGAAAGATTTCTCATGCCATCTACGATGCCTCCATGACGTTGAATGATGACGAGTGAAACTATTCCACTACTGAAAAGGAGCTATTAGCTGTTGTATTTTCTTTAGAAAAATTTTGATCTTCTTTGCTCGGTGCTAAAGTTATTGTTTTTTCTGATCATGCAGCTCTTCGCTACTTGATATCGAAGAAGGAGGCAAAGCCAAGTCTAATAAGATGGATCTTACTTTTGAGTGAATTTGATGTTATCAAAGACAAGCGAGGAACAGAGAATAAAGTGGCTGATCACCTAAGTCGCTTGATTCATGAGAATGAGACATCGTGTTTCAAAGAAGAATTCCCGGATGAACGACTCTTTGCCGTGCACGACATTTTACCATGGTATGCAAGCATTGCTAATTTTTTGGCCACTAATACTTTTCCTAATGGATTGAATAGGACTCAAAAGGCAAAAGTTTGAAGCGACACCAAGTACTATGTTTGTGATGAGCCATACTTATGGAAACATTGTGCTGATCAAGTTCTTCGGCGTTGCATTCCAGGCAATGAGGTATCTTCCATACTCTATTTTTGTCATTCACATGAGGTTGTTGGCCACTTTGGAGCCAAAAGAACGGCACACAAGGTATTAGAATGTGGATTCTTTTGGCCAACTTTATTTCGTGATGCATATAATTTCTGCAAATCATGTCATGAGTGCCAAAAGACAGGTAACATATCTCAGCGAAATGAGATGCCCCAACAACCCATACTTTATTGTGAAATCTTTGATGTATGGGGCATCGACTTCATGGGACTGTTTCCACAATCTTTTGGCCACATTTAAATTTTACTTGCTGTGGATTATGTTTCGAAATGGGTGGAAGCTTTAGCCACACGTACTGATGATTCAAAAGTGGTTGCATGTTTTATAAAGCATAACATTTTCTCTAGGTTTGGGACTGCAAGAGCAATCATGAGTGATTGAGGCGCCCATTTTTGCAATAGGATGGTGGCGAGTCTATTAAAGAAGTACCATGTGACACACAAGGTGTCCACCACCTACCACCCGCAAACAAATGGACAAGCCGAAGTTTCAAATCGAGAAATTAAGTCCATCTTGGAAAAGGCTGTAAATCCCACTAGGAATGATTGGAGCTTAAAACTAGATGATGCATTGTGGGCTTATCGGACTGCATACAAAACGCCAATAGGTATGTCTCCTTATAGACTAAGATTTGGTAAACCATGTCATTTGCCTGTAGAGTTGGGGCATCGAGCTGTTTGGGCCATCAAGCACTTCAACATGGCTATGGACAAGAGCGGAGAACATAGAAAGCTGCAATTGCAAGAGCTGGAAGAGATCCGCAATGATGCGTATGAAAGCTCCAAGATCTACAAAGAGAAAACGAAGACCTTTCATGACAAAATGATCTCGAGGAAGGAGTTTGTCATTGGTCAAAAGTCCTCCTCTACCTTTCCCGCCTTTTCCAAGTAAACTACGCTCTCGATGGGTTGGACCTTTTATAGTAACTGCTGTTTTTCCTCATGGTGCAGTTGAGGTTCAAAGCCTAGCAAAAGATAAGACATTCAAGGTGAACGGACATAGACTAAAACCATACTATGAAGGTTTCCATGCCGCTAAAGAAGGAAAAATGGATCTCGACGATCCACCAAGCATCACGTGATCCATGAACTGGCGTCGGGACACCGACGTTAAACAGAGGCGCTGCTTGGGAGGCAACCCAAGGGGAGTTAGTTTCCTTTCTCCCTTTTACTTTTACTTTTATTTCTTTATTAGTTAGACTTTTCTCTTTTCTTGTATTTTTGTCTTACATTGGGGACAATGTAAGATTTAAGTATGGGGAGGGATTAGTGGTGTGTTATTGCTTTATTATTGCAAAAATACAAAAAAATCAAAAAATTTGAAAAATTTTGAGCTCATAGTTAGTAATGAATGCATGCTTAGAATCACTAGCCCCGGATGAAACTTAATTGAGGACATGCATGCTTTTGAACATAGGTGAAGTGCTAACCTTGGAACACTTTGAACTCTAATGCAAATTTTGCTTTGACTTAGTAGTTGAATATTTTGAGCACGAATCCGTCATGACTTGTGAAGTGTGCATATCTTAGTGAAGATTGTGTGAATTTTTTATAGTCTTAGGAAGTTTCTAATACAGTTAGAACTTAACTACATGCTCTTTGAGACGTATGTCTAGACTACTTGCAAACATGAAAGTGATATAGGCGATCTTTGATGCGTTTGAGCCTTTCAAGCGTACCATGTAAAGAAAATCAATCACTAGTCCATTTTGAGCTTTAATGCAAAAGAATGGTTGTATGAGCATACAAGCAGTCCCCATTCGACATTCTTTGACTAGCTTATAGGGGATATGATGTGTTTCATTCACATGCACTTACGTTATCAATGATTCATAAATGTTTTGTGAGCTTTATTGTCAAAAGAATGAAATGCATGAAAAATGAATGCCTTGAGAAAATACATAAAAATATGACTCCGATGGGAGCCAAGGCACAAAAGGGAAAAAGATTGAGTTGAACCTTGCAAAAATAAACAAGGTTTGAAAAATTCATGCAAGAAGAGAGTTTTAAATTGTGCATATCATCATACTCTCTTGTTTGATATATCTTTTTCCTTTCTTTCATAAGCCAATACCTAGGCCAAGCTACAAGCTAATAAAGACCTACTCGATTGTGTTTGAGAAGTGGCTAAGATAGTGGAGAAGAGTGTGCAAGTGAACTTATACTTGTGTTGGTGTACAACTTGAACTATTGTGGGTTTACATTTTTTTGGATCTATAATTGCATATGACACTTGTTTATGACCACACACGCACGTTCACTACTTTGTTAAGTATGAGATGTTTAGGGATTGAACTTGTTCCACTGTTAACTTTTCACCGCCTTTCATTATTATGCATGTTTAAAACTGTTGAGCCAATAAAGTGAGGATAAGTTAGTTTGTTATGAATTTATGAGCCAACAAAAATATTATAATTTTGTCTGATTTACTCGAGGTCGAGTAAAGGGTAAGTATGGGAGAGTTTGATGTGACTAGAAATAGACACATCTAGTTATGCTTAATTGTCTACGGTTTGGTATGTTTTGATAGATAGTTTGATACATATGCTACCTAATCGTATATTTGTGTAATTGTAGGTGGAATCGAAAAAATCGAGCTAACTAAGGCGAATAAAGGTCAAGAAAAGCTTTGGAGCTAATAAGAACTTAAAGTAGAACAAGAAAAGCTTTGGGAGAAGCGATCGACCGCATGAAGGAGGGGATCGATCGCATTTGGATAGAAAGTTGAGCAACAAAATCTGCTGGTCAGCAATCGATCGCCACAATGGGGCGATCGATCGCCAAAACCCACTGGAGCCAAGCGATTGATCGCTACAAAGAGGTGATCGATCGCCCGAAGAATTTCATTGAAAAAAAAAAAGCTAGCGATCGATCGCTAGATTGTAGCGATCGATCGTCAGCAGTGTTTGGGAAGTTTGGGACTTGATTTCTTTCCTTCCTACATGGGCTCTAACCTACTCCATCAGTCTCCACACCTCTATATACTCGAAAAAGGAGCCTCTTGAAGAGAGAATTCAGACTTTAGAAAATAGTTTTCAATATTAGAATAAATTTTCTTTCAACTTTTGTGAAGAACGCTTGAAGAACGAAGACCGAAGCGACGCTCCGGAATCGTGATTCCTTTCAGTAATTCTTTCTTTTCATATTAGTTAATATTTTCTAGAATAGATTTGATTGTTTTAATTTAGTTATGAGTAGCTAAACACCTTTGTGATTCTCGGTTGAGGAAGACGATACATTTGAGTTTACGATTCTTGTGAGACTAAGTTTTGATTGTTGATTTTTATTGAGTATCAATTGTTTTTCTGATTTGATTGTCATAATTGTTATGCATGATTGTTGGACTGATCACCTAGCTATTGTTCATACAATTTAACGCCAAATTAGATATCAAATATGGAATCGTTTGATCACCCTAATTTACGAAGCAACTAAGATTAATTAAATTCCGCTTGTGAGTTTGTTAAATTCTTAGGAAAAACAATTGACTAGATTAAACATAGACGCTTGGATTATGTTGTTTAGCTTCATCGATCTCACTAGTTCATATGCTATCATCGATTTAAATCTTAATCGCTTGTTTGATAAGGGTTAAACTAGAACGCCTGGGCTAGTTAACTAAACTTAAAGTGAGATAGGACTTTGATTATTGGATTAAACGTCCACGATGAATATTCATATGGAAATTGAACCATTTGTGAAGATCGATGATCAATATAGTAAACGCCAATTGTAAAGTTAACTGAAAAGCGAGAATAACACTTTTCTCATAAGTTAATACATCTAGATAATTTTGCATATTAGTTTAATTTTGCATCATAGTATTATTATTTTGACTTCAAAACCCCTTTTTATTTTAGTTTGCATAAGTTAACACAAAGGTATAACCTTCCACGTGGGATCGATCCCTACTCACGCTACTACATTCATAACTGTTAATAACTTGATAGGGTTAATTTGGGTGTACGCGATAAACGCAACCAATGATGATGCGACGATGTGGTATAGTAGGCAGGACTAGTAGTTGTCGTGTTGATTCATAGGAGTCATCTGTTATGATATGTTTAATATAATTGTGGCTCGCTTGTGAGCTTGTGCATATTTGTATATGTTATGTATGTATTACCCTATGATTTGGTTATCTTGTGTTGGTGCATGTGACTTATGTCATATTTAAGTTGGGTAGACGTCATATATTTTAGTGGACTTAACATGTCATGCTATGTGTTGTTGGGAGGTCCAATTATTATGGCAAAATTTTATACAAATGATGTCATATTTTGTCTGTTTACGTGGCGACGTATGGGGCACCACAAATTTGATTCTTTCATTTTTATAGAAATGCAAAATAAAAAAAATAGTTAAATTTTTATTTCACAAAAAATTTAAAGTGGTACACTGGAAGACTCAACGGAGCACTTATGAAAAACACACTTTTTATATTACGATTGTGTATGTGCTTATATTAAAGTAGTGCACCTAAATTAACAAGGTAGTACACTTAATTTTGAAATAAAAGGTGGTCATTTTAAATAAGGCGGTACACTTAATTTTAATAAGTGCTCCACTTGAGTCAAGCAGTGCATGTATCCCGTACGTGCACTGCTAGACTCAAGCGATAAACTTATCAAAATACAAACTTTTTATATATTAAATGGTGGTACATGTGCTTATATTAAAGTGATGCACTTAAATTTAACAAGATGGTGCATTTATTTTAAACAAGGTGGTTATTTTAAACAATGTGGTCCACTTAATTTTAACAAGTGCAACACTTTATTCTTGCGGTGCAAGTAGTGCACGCATCTCATACTTGCACCGCTAGATTCAAGCGACGAACTTATCCAAAACACACTTTTTTAAATTAAAATGGTGGTGTGTGTGCTTGTATTAAGGTATTGCACTTAAATTTAACAATGTGATACACATACTTTTAAAAACGGTGGTGATTTTAAACTAGATGGTGCGCTTAATATTAACGAGTGCACCGCTTGAGTCTAGCATGCACGCAACGCATACGTGCACCGTTAGACTCGAGCACTACATTTATAAAACATATTTTTTTTATATATTAAGATGGTGGTGTACATTCTTATATTTAGGTGGTGTACATAATTTTAAACAATATGGTGATTTTAAACAAATTAGTGCACTTATTTTAACAAGTATACCGGTCTAGTCTAGAAGTATGGTAGCACTTATCGCGTACGCCCAAATTATCCCTCTCAGTTAATAACAGTAATAAAATTGTAATATCATGAGTATGGGTAGATCCCACAAGGAATAATGCATTCTTGTGTTATCTTTTGCAAAACAAAGTAAAAAGGGGGTGTGAAGGTTGAATTAAACTAGGGAATTTAAAAACAAAAATTTTAACTAGTAAGGAAAACTAAATTTAAAGGGAATTAAATTATGAGAAATACAATTCTTGGCTTTTGGTCACCTCAACTTTGGAACTATCAATTCAATCATCAAATCTCATAAAAGATTCAATTTTTATTTGAGTATTTATCGTTGGATATTCAACTCCTACCTCACATTATGCCTACTTAAAATATATCGCGCGTTCTAAGTTAACATATACCGATTAATCAATAAAAACAACACCAGTTAAGATTAATATTGGATATAACTTTCAAAACTAGTAAGAATGATAAAACTTAGACAACATAATCACACTTCTATTTTTAATGTAGTCAAGTTTTTTTCCTAAGAATTTAACAACACCAACAACAGAAAATCGCAATCTTAGTTGCTTCAAAGGCCAAGCATTAGATTGTATGTAAAACTATTAGATGGCCAGTCTCATAATCAAACATACCAATCATGGCAATAAATAATAGAAAAAACTCTTGATATTCAATAAAAATCAATAAAAGAACATGAATCTCATGAGAATCATTAATTCCGAGGTTTTGTCTTCCTCAACCAAGAATCAAAACTGTTTAGCCTCTCATGCTCAATGCAAAACAATCAAAATCTATTCTAGAAAACATAAATAAACAATAAAGTAAAGAGTTACTAAAGAATAGCACGGTTTCGGAGCGTCACTTACCCTGTTCATAACCTCGAGTTGGACGCCACAATATTTACTTTGAAGATATGGCGGCATTACCTTTGTAGGGAACAATTCATTATCTACTTTGACCACAAGAGTTAGAAGTATATATTCACTCAGTCGGAGTTGAACATGAGACATGGGCGATGGTTGGATCTGCTGAAAGATTTTGGTTGTGAAATACAATACCAACTAGGAAAGGTTAATCAAGTAGTGGATGCGTTGAGCTGGAATTCAAAATGCTATGATAGCTCTCTTCATGTATGGCAGAACTATGATTGGTTATGCACTTCGAGATGGGCATATCAACCTCAAGGGGATATTTCATTTTATCTTTACAAATTGAGCCGCAGCCGCAGATATCTGGAGGATCAGAAAAGCTCAAGAGATAGATCCTTTTATACACCATTAGAGAGAGTTAGTAATGTCTAATCAACAAACTAGATTTATGACAAGTGTGATTTTTACATTTATTTTACTATGATTTTATAGTGGTTTTTGTAGTGATTCCTGCACTATATTACGCTTTTTTGTATATATTTATATTTTTCAGGAATAAAGGTCGAAGTGCATAAAAGTTGATGAAATGAGCTAATAACGATGAAAAAGGACCACAACGAGCAAAGACGTTGAAAGAAGGACCGAAATCTCAAGTTTGAAATTGTTCAAAGTTGGTGATCGATCTTGGAGTTCACGCCGATCGATCATGTATTCACGTAAAGTGAGCATCAAAGTTATCATTTCGACGATCGATCGGCATTTCACCGCGATCAATCGCCGTTGTCCAGAAACTTTTTGGCGATCGATCGTCATTTCTCGGTGATCGATCGTCATTTCTCGGCGATCGATCGCCAGGCACGAAAAAATCGGTTTTGTGTCCAAAAACTTGTAAACTCTTCTCCCACTATATAAGAACATGTCTTGGACGAATTTGGGGGACCTTTGGCTCAGATTTCAACCTACAAACAAAGCCTCCACCATACTCCATCCCCAACCTTCATCATCTACCATCACAACCATTGAAGAAGAAGACAATCCGGGAGAGACGGGACGAAGCAGCAGCACAAGGAGTCAACGCCTAGCTTTATTTTCATATTCTAAATTTTGTTATCTATTTTTATCAGCTTTTAATGTTTAGATTGTTGCAAAATATTTTTATGCATTCTTATTTGATGAAAATTGTTGGCTAAGTTTTGTTGTCAAGACTTAGGGGATCCCATGTTATGAACCCATGATTTAAATTAAGTTTTGATTGATTCTTACAATTCTTTGTGCATAATTAATTGTTATTCATGCTTTTAAGGGGTTGATCACCCTTGAATGATTATTTATTACAATTGACTTGACTATACGATATTGCAATACGATATAGTAAATTATTCCGTGGATTTCAAACTGAGATCGAGAGATAAAGTCAAATACACGTGTGATAGCAATAGATTTAACAAAATCGAAAGCTAGTAATTTTCATAAATCGTCATACAATATTGAGTGTTAAATAAGTGCATGACCATTGTCTTGTTGCATTATAACTTGACCAAAGTATCACAATTGCATTAGGAAACCTCGTCACCTTAGAATGTTTGAATTTAATTCTTAACTAATAGACGAATTGTGGGGAATTGCATGGGTGAACCGAAGTCTTGCTAATTGTCTCTACTGATTTTATTCTCATTCTTTACTATTTTTTGGGTTGAATATCGAGTCTTTAGTCAATTTAGTTTAATAGTCATCACTAATTATCATAGACTAATATAGTTAAACTAGTTGAGGCGTCGTTGTCGGGGACTAGTTTACATTAATATCAGACGATATTAGTTGACTGTAATTTATTCATTGTTTTATTTTTATTTTTATTCTCAATTTTTTTCACTCTTCTACTGTTCTTTCTTTGGTTGGATCTGTGCAGGTTGTTATCTCTTGGTGTATGCTAAGGAGTGGCAAACCTACACATGAGCCTTTCAAACCCGAGATCGAATGCACTTGTTGAACTAGGCGAAGGCAAGCAAGAACACTCATGGCCAATAACGAGGAACGAGAGGCGGTTCCTGCAGCACCAGTCGCAAGGTTACTTATGGACTACGCTCAACCGTCTTTCAAAGGATCACTGTTGAGCATTACTAGACCGAGCATCCAGGCTAACAACTTCGAGATCAAGCCTGCAATCAACAGATGATCCAGCACTCAGTCCAATTTTGGGGAGCGACTACTGAGGATCCCAACGCTCATATATCCAACTTCTTTGAGATATGCGACATGTTTAAACATAATGACGTTATTGACAACGCCATCAGGTTACGTCTCTTTCCCTTTTCATTAAAGGATAAAACTAAATCATGATTGCATTCGTTGCCTGCTTGTTCTATTACTACGCTGGATGAGATGGTGCAGGTGCAAATATTCTTGTCCAAATATTTTCCACCATCGAAGACTGCCAAGATGCACAATGATATCACCACCTTTGCACAAAACGATCCAGAGACATTGTACGAGGCGTGGGAGCGTTTTAAGGATTTACTGCGGACATGCCCACCCCATGATCTTCCTATCTGGCTGTAGGTACAAACCTTTTATAACAGTTTATTTTCTGCTAACCGTTCTATCCTAGATGCAGCATCAGGAGGTACAATAATGAGGAAGACACCTGAAGCAGCATATGACTTGTTGGAGGAGATGGCTGCTAATAGCTATCATTCACAATCTAAAAGGAACGTGCCGATGAAGCAAGCTGGAATGCATCAAGTGAGCGAAGTCACTACCTTAGCTGCCCAATTGGAAGCATTAAATAAGAATACTAACAACTTGAGCATGCAACCAATGCAAGTTCAAGCCGTTACATGCGAGCTTTTCCAAGGAGGACATCTGAGCACTGAATGCCAAGTAGGTAACATGTAAAGCCCTCGGTACCGTAACCAGCTATTAGTGCATTATCACATATATAAGTTCATACAATCATGCCATTAGGGAACTCTACACATGCTACCATAGCATGTGTAGAGTATTGAATGAATGAATGTATATCTATTGTGTAAACATCCAATACCAACATTGGTACCTCAGCCTTGGGAGTGTTTCCAATCAACAGCTCGAAGTCCACTCCGGAGCCAATGTTGTATCCTGTTCTACCTGTCCCAACAGAAACAACCCACATACGGGGTGAGCATACCAATATCACCATTTCCATAACCACAATATCACAATTCATAAATTACAGAATATAAAGTTGTAAACTTAAAAGATACTTCATGTATAGTATCGTCACCATATGGGATCCTCCATGCTGTTCATGTTCTCACAATAACCGAAATTATCAAACTCCAAAGTCAGTTAATCATTTCATTGATTAACTTTACCCATGCTCAAAACGATAATATAATCTATGTAATTAATCATTACTCTAATGATTTATAGATAACACATATATCTCTACCATGATTTCACAGTTCCATTACCTCGCATGCTCAATAGCGGCGGCATCATAACCGATGTTCGCTCCATAGCGACAACATCCTCAATCATTGCCCGTTCCATAGCTGCACCCTATGATTCGCAATACATACCAATTCATTGCAACCCTAGTATATTATTCATTCTACAATGACAATAATATATAACACTATGCTCGTACATTATACGTACCTTATAGTTCCGCAGTCCGAACCAAACATTGCCTTAGTCTCGGGGCCAATGAATTGTACGCTATTCCCAGTTACTAAGTCATAATCAATTATAAGCATGCAACCACGCACTTACCTCCATAAACATAATCAATTCATGATGATTAATCATTTAAAAGACTCGGGCAAAGCAAACGCCGAAATCGCAACACAAAATAATTTTTCCCAAAATAATCACAGGCGATCAATCGCTACCTTTGAAGTGATGGATCGGTTCACTGTTCATTTTGTCCACTGCCCTTGGTGATCGATCGTCTTATTTCAAGTGATCGATCGCTTCACTTTTCATCATCTTCAAAAAATTTCAAACGACTCGCTCCGACCTTTTTCAGCCAAAAATGTCGTTTTTAAGCTACAAACTTCCAGAATAACAATCCCCACACCCCATACATCTCAAATCCTCAACAAAGGCATCATGAATCATTCCCGAACATAATAACAAAAAAAAAAAACTCTAAAATGCAAAAATTCAAACCAAGCTCTAAACATGTCCAAACTCTACAATACCACAATCAAAACGAAGATAAATGCGAGGGAAAGAAGATTACCAAATTATCTTCGGGAAATCTCACAAGTCGAGCCTTGCTCAATTTTCTTCCAAGAGAAGAGAGGGGGAAATGGGGAGGGAAAGGGGGAGGCGCAGAGAGAGGAGAGAGGGAGAGGAAGGGAAAATAAATGAATACCGAGTCCACTTGGTATATATACAGTACCAGGACTCCAAAATCCAGAGTCTCACATACTCGTACCACAACTCATTAAAAATCATATGTGTTCAATAAATATCCCCCACTCGCTCAATTACATCACAAACCTAAATCCAAAGCTCCCCAGACTCCAGATCCCACTAAAAACACAATTCCAAGGTTTATCACCTCAATGAGAATAAAATCTCGACCCTTAGATCCAACAACCCCGATACCGGATTAAAATCCTCGGGAGTCTCAACACCATAATTATCTCATAATTACTACCATTGAAATCCATTAATGATCATAATTGTTATACTTGGGAATTAATGGTGTTAATCCCAGAGTGGTAATGGTCCTTAATGGCCTTTAATGGTGGCAATTATGAATTAGCGGTATTGGGGCTCCCGGGGATTTTAAATCCGGTATTTGGAGTCGTTGGATCCAAGGGATGAGATTTTATTCTCATCGTGGTGATAACCTTGGAATTTGGTCTTGGTGGGATTTGGGTTCCAGAGTACTTTGTACTGAGACTGGTAATGAAATTAGAGATTGGGGATGATTTTAAATGAGTCATGATGTATTTGTGGAAGGATTGGAGTTTTGGTACTATATATACCAAGTAGACTCGGTATTCCGTCATTTAGCATGGATTCCTTCCCTCTCTCCCCTCTCTCTCTACTCCTAACCCTCCCCCATTTCCCCTCTTTTTCCCTTGGAGGAAAAATCGTTAGTAGCTTCGCTTGGGAGCCGGTTTTCTCGAAGATAATCAGGTATTAATCTTCCCCTCGTCCTTGCCTTCGATTTGGTAGTAGTATTGTTAATATTGGTTAAGGTTTTGGTTGGTTTTGGATTTAGGGATTTTTGGTTAAAAATCCAAAGTTGAGTTTTTGGAGTTTTATTGGTTTTAAATGGAGTATTTGAGGTGTTGAAGGTGTATGGGGTGTTGGCTTTGAGTTTGGGTGTGAAAAACACCATGGAAGCTCGAGTTTTTCGGAAAATCGCAGGTCGCGAGCAGCTAGATTTTGGTGATGATAAACAGTGCTGGCGATCGATCGCGAGGTCTCGGCGGTCGATCGCGGAGACTCGTGATCGATCGTGACGAAGCACTGGTTGGCCACTGGTCAGAGGCGATCGATCGCGATAAAATCGACGATCAATTGCCGCTCGAAGCTTGTTGTTTTTTTCGAAAATTTTAGAAAATGTAGGGATTTTGGAATCGAGGTTTAAGTGGCCCATTTCCGGGACTATGTCCACATTCCAATGGGAATGCTATACTTTTAAATGGATTGGTTGGAGCCAAAGTTTAATAAAACAGAATTCTCGGTTGAGTTTTTGGCTATCTTTTAAACTTATAAAATGGAATATTTTGGGTATTATGCATGCTTAACCCGAGGTCTTTTAAAATGGTAAATCGTCATGGATTGACGACAAGTTTGGGGGTTATGAACGTGCTTGGGGACGTGGTTGCATGCTTGTGTTTAATTATGAGTTATTTATGTGTTAGCACATAATTCATCGGGTCGTGGGACTCAGGCGAGATAGGACTCGAACTACGGAATTATAAGGTATGTATGACGTACGAGCATAGCCTGTTATAATGTTGCAACTGCGAAATGCATGGTATGTGGTATTTGCAATAAATGGATATTAAAATGCATGGTATATGGTATTTGCAATAAATGGATAATGAAATGCATGGTATATGGTAATTGGGATAAATAGACATACATTGGGAATTATATGGTGCCGCTTTTTGAGCGAGCAATGATGGGGATGTTGTCGCCGTTGAGCGACCATCAGTTATGACGCCGCTATTGTTGAGCGTGGGTGGGGTTAAAATGCCGCTATTGTGGAGCGAGCTATGAAATAGAACTATGGAATCATTGGCTAGATACATGTGATATCTGTGGTACTCTATTTGATGATTTAATCATATTTGATTATGGAACTGGTATAGTAGGAATGGTTTTAGTTGATCAATGAGATGATCAACTGGCTTGTGAGAATTTAATGGTTTGGTTATTTTGAGAACAGGGACAATACAGGGGATCCGGATAAGGATGATACCATCCAGGGAATATCATTTAAATTCATGGCATTTACATTTTGTAAATTATGAGCTGTAATATTATGAATAATGGATTGGTGGTATTGGTATGCTCACCCCGTGTGGGGGTTGTCTTTGTTGGGGCAGGTGATACAGGTATAGCAGTAGCTTTGGAGTTGAGCTAGGGCTGTCGATTTGAGGTACTTCCAGGATTGAAGTACCAGAGCTGGTTGATTAAATACGTAGCTCCAGAGTTGAGATCAAGCGGTGCATGGGAGGTGCTTCCTGGATTGAAGTACCAGTAACGGTATTCGGTAGAGTATCTTATACATTAGATGCACGCTTATTCATTGGATGCTCTCATGTGAGCACGTTTTTACGTGTATATGGAATGTATAAATGGGCATGGCTTTTCTCTCTTCATTTATGGTCTGCATGCAATTAAATACGGAATTGCTAAATGAACAGAGAGTATGTTAGTGTATTATTATGGTGCATACTATGAAAGTGGTTTTGGTTTGGGAAGTTGAATATTATGGGGTTCTAATGCAAGAAATTTTATAGATGGTATATGATGCTATGCTTGAATGTGGTTTCCTTCCCATGATAATATGATTGTATGCACTAATGGCATGGATTAATACACTAAAATGGGTTAAGGGCACGGGGGTCCTTACATTAGTGGTATCAGAGCCAGGATTGCTCTTTGGGGCTGTTGAGGGCCTAGGAACATGTTAATGGGAATGAGAAGCACATACTTATGCATGATGGTAGTTAGTGTTGTGTGGCACAACTATATCGCTTATGTCCGCTACGTTTATGATATAAGTTATGTTGTTGCTAACCATGGTGGTTGCAGGGTTATATGGGACATGGATTATGCATTACGATTGCATATTGGAGTGATGATTTTAATGCTTTGCCGCTAAATGTTGAAGCGATGGTAAACTCCGCATGTCACATTTGAAGCGAGGTGCATTAAAATACACTCATAGTGATGTTTATTGGAATATGGATTATGCATTACGGTTGCATACATGGCGTAGCGATGTGAATACTTGCCGTTGTCATATTATAGCGATGAAGAATATTTGCCACAAATATGTCGAAGCGAAGGATAATTCCGCTGTCATATTACTATTGCGAGGGATATTATGCCGCTAATATGTCGAAGTGAGGGGTATTTCCGCTGTCATGATAAAACGAGGAGTAGTGGCGCCGCTGTCATACCATCGCGATGAAGAATATTTGCCGCTTAAGCGAGGGATATTATACCGCTAATATGGCGTAGCGATGAGCTTTTCGCTGTCATATGATAGCGATGGAGGATATTTGCCGCTTAAGCGAGGGATATTATGCTGCTGGTATGTCGAAGCGAAGTAGCGAAGAGGGATATTTGCCGCTTTATAGCGAGGGATATCATGACGCTATTCTGTTGGCGATGGTTCATACCGCCTGGTATTATATAGCAATGGTACATTCCGCTACATCTATTGGTGATGGTTTATGCCGCCGGGTATTCATAGCAATGGTTTATTCCGCTACATCTGTTGGCGATGGTTTATGTCGCCGGGTATTCATAGCGATGGTTTATTCCGCTATTATGTTGGCGATGGTTTATGCCACCGGGTTTTCATAGCGATGGTTTATTCCGCTACATCTATTGGCGATGGTTCATACCGCCAGGTATTATATAGCAATGGTACATTCCGCTACATCTATTGGTGATGGTTTATGCCGCCGGGTATTATATAGCGATGGTACATTCCGCTACATCTATTGGCGATGGTTTATGCCGCCGGATATTATATAACGACGGTCATTCCGCTACATTTATGGCGATGGTTCATGCCGCCAGGTATTATATAGCAATGGTACATTCCGCTACATCTATTGGCGATGGTTCATGCCGCCGGGTATTATATAGCGACGGGTCATTCCGCTACATCTATTGGTGATGGTTCATGTCGCCAGGTATTATATAGCGATGGGTCATTCCGCTACGTCTATGGCGATGTTTCATACCGCCGGATATCTATAGCGATGTTTTATGCCGTAGACTCTATGGCGAGGGATCATGCCGCTGATTCTATAGCGATGGGTGCTACATGCGTACCACAGGTAGACAATGGATACGGGTATGCCGCTATCTTGTTAGCGATGAGGTATGGTATGTTACTGTTTTATTAGCATTATTGTAGATGGCATGCGCTGATATAGATATATCGTCACGTGTTTGACGATGAGATTTTGGATGTCATATATTAACATGTACCGTCACGAGTTGACGATGTTATTTTGGATGTCATATGTTGACATATACCGTCACGGGATGACGATTACATAGTGGATATCCTATGTAGACGTGTAGCGTCATTTTGATGAATAATACGTCTGGGTGTATGTATTTAGTCATATGATTTGAGTGCCGAGATGAGCACAAGGTGGTGTCTATGTCACCGGTTGACGAGACGGTTACGCCGAGCAGGTTTGCTCGATGGATTATTGGATGCGTTGTGCCGGTGAGTGTACCGCATCATGCAATACAGGTAAATATTTTTGAGTAATGATACCTTTGGGTATACTCGCTGGAATGGCTAAGACCAAGTGATTGATGGTAAGAGTAGTGATTGAGGAAACTACTCGCTTGTCGTTGTGATGTGTGGTAGACATGGTCACACCCACCCTGAGGGTGAGGAGATAAATCCTAATGGTTAGGATTGCATTGGGGTTGAGCAAGGACACCGGGATGTCCATTATGCTTTGGTGGTTTAGAGAAATATTGGATGATAATCCAATACTATGATTGATGGTATGGTATGGTACACCGGGATGGAACGTATGGCATGTTGGCAGGTTTGGTATAAGCCTATGGGGGCAGCGAATTGCTAGCCAGGTATTGTTGCAGTGATATAGTGTGCTTGTTGTAGCCATTACACTGCTCGCTGGAACCGAGTTTGGTGAATCGTATGATGATACGATGAGAATAATAGTGGACTCTAGTAGTCACTATGTCGCATGAGGTTTGAGGCAGGGAATACCTCACGGAGACGTTTATACGTCAAATGTTAAGGGACTTACACTGGGACAACTCAATCCTGTTGGGAGTACCAACGTGAGTGTCGACAAGTTATTTTTGGCTCGGGTTGAGCATCTTGCATATAGCATGCAATGGGAGTCACAAATGGATTGGGAGATATAGTTAGTGAGGTGACACTACTATATTGATTTTATCTCTTGGAGAGATTTGGATTGTACTGTCATGGAGACAGCTAATTTTGGTTGAGGGTTGATTGTGAATCAACCAGGGTAAGCACTGCTAGTGTTGGACTAGATGATGGCTTTATATTACCGGCGAGACGTTCGAGGAGGCGTCTCTGGGGAGATGCTCAAGGTTTGTGGAGTACTATGGCATTAGTACAGAGCATCGTTAGATGTGTATATGTTGTGTATACGGATTTCGATTTGGTAATAGTGGCATTGAGGCACTAGTCTGAACCAGTTTTGTATTTGTTGGTTCCAGGATATATTTTGGCATAAATATATCCAGTTTCCGAACGGTGGTTCGAGGTTGGAAGGTCATGGTACATGACATTTTCTTTAAGAGGAAAGGCGGTATCGATATACCTACCTTTTGGGAATCTTTGTAGCCTCGATGAATCGGTTGGTGCGGTGTTGATGTTGGAATCACACATTTGATCATTGGTTCGTCAATCATCATTCTCCGCGATGTGAGAATAACTGGGGATTGACAGTTGTTTTTGAGGCTTTGGGTATGATTGGTGATACCCCAGTCGATCGCATTGAGTATGCAGGTTTTATTGGTACTTAGGCATGTGCACCAGTGTGTGTATACGAATGCCAGCTTTTATTTAGTCCTCGTCGAGCATCGGGTTAGTATGCTTGGATGAATGAATCTCCGATGAGAGATTGTGGCAGTTTGAGATTGGTAATCTCGATGTATTCTAAAGAATGATCGTGAGGGCTGGTTGACTTCCCCTGAGGAGGGATTGTCGTATCTTAGGCCATGGTAATTCATTTCTGAGTAATTTGATAACATCCTTGTGTTAGGATCGTTCAATCCTAGGGTAAACGAGGGATGGCCATGTTTTGGATTTGTTAGGTGTCACGGTTGACACGTGTGGCGGGAATGCAATTGATTGTTCTTGCATGTCCTTTCGGGAATTTGAGACCTTGTAGAGTCTCAATGATGTGTTGGACCAAGATGTGATTTCTTGGAACTTATGGATGTAGACATCTTTAGAGATGTGTTTTGTGTTGATCGGTAGCAGTGAATTGCCCGATCCGTGTTGCAAAGTGGTGCAACTGCTCCTTTGATGGAAGTGGAATTGGAGAGCGGGAACCGGATTTAGTATAAGTACAATGTAGGGTACTGGTGGTTTCTTTGGTAACGATGTATGGTTAACATCGTAGGTTAAATCGTAGAGATATCATCGAGGTGATATCTATGTTGGAATCACAAATGATTCGTTTAATTTGCAGTTATGTTTGGCTGACTGCTTTTGAGATGGTTAGCATCGGGGAATGCTGATGTCTTTCGTGAATTTGGATCGGTTTGGGAAGTTACTCCATTCCAGGTGCTGGTACGAGGTCTGTATCCTCGCGGTTGGTGTGTCGTTCATGTTATATTCATGATTCAACAATGTGGATCCGTTTGGATTGCATGGTCTCGACGTTACGTGGAGTACGCCTGTGCAAATTTTGGGGACAAAATTTTACTAGTGGGGACAAAATTTAATCCCGGAGTGGTAATGATCATTAATGGCCTTTAATGGTGGCAATTATGAATTAGCGGTATTGGGGCTCCCGGGGATTTTAAATCCGGTATTTGGAGTCGTTGGATCCAAGGGATGATGTTTTATTCTCATCGTGGTGATAACCTTGGAATTTGATCTTTGGTGGGATTTGGGTTCTGGAGTACTTTGTACTGAGACTGGTAATGAAATTAGAGATTGGGGATGATTTTAAATGAGTCATGATGTATTTGTGGAAGGATTGGAGTTTTGGTACTATATATATACCAAGTAGACTCGGTATTCCGTCATTTAGCACGGATTCCTTCCCTCTCTCCCCTCTCTCCCCTCTCTCTCTACGCCTAACCCTCCCCCATTTCCCCTCTTTTTCCCTTGGAGGAAAAATCGTTGGTAGCTTCGCTCGGGAGCCGGTTTTCTCGAAGATAATCAGGTATTAATCTTCCCCTCGTCCTTGTCTTCGATTTGGTAGTAGTATTGTTAATATTGGTTAAGGTTTTGGTTGGTTTTGGATTTAGGGATTTTTGGTTAAAAATCCAAAGTTGAGTTTTTGGAGTTTTATTGGTTTTAAATGGAGTATTTGAGGTATTGAAGGTGTATGGGGTGTTGGCTTTGAGTTTGGGTGTGAAAAACACCATGGAAGCTCGAGTTTTTCGGAAAATCGCAGGTCGCGAGCAGCTGGTTTTTGGTGATGATAAACAGTGCTGGCGATCGATCGCGAGGTCTCGGCGATCGATCGAGAGGTCTCGGCGATCGATCATGATGAAGCACTTGTTGGCCACTGGTTAGAGGCGATCGATCGCGATAAAATCGGCGATCAATCGCCCCTCGAAGGTTGTTGTTTTTTTCGAAAATTTTAGAAAATGTAGGGATTTTGGAATCGAGGTTTAAGTGGCCCATTTCCGGGACTATGTCCAAATTCCAATGGGAATGCTATACTTTTAAATGGATTGGTTGGAGCCAAAGTTTAATAAAACGGAATTCTCGGTTGTGTTTTTGGCTACCTTTTAAACTTATAAAATGGAATATTTTGGGTATTATGCATGCTTAACCCGCGGTCTTTTAAAATGGTAAATCATCATGGATTGACGATAAGTTTGGGGGCTATGAACGTGCTTGGGCACGTGGTTCCATGCTTGTGTTTAATTGTGAGTTATTTATGTGTTAGCACATAATTCATCGGGTTGTGGGACTCAGGCGAGGTCGTTCTCGAACTACGGAATTATAAGGTACGTATGACGTACGAGCATAGCCTGTTATAATGTTGCAACTGTGAAATGTATGGTATGTGGTATTTGCAATAAATGGATATTGAAATGCATGGTATATGGTATTTGCAATAAATGGATAGTGAAATGCATGGTATATGGTAAATGGACATACATTGGGAATTATATGGTCCCGCTTTTGAGCGAGCAATGATGGGGATGTTGTCGTCGTTGAGCGACCATCGGTTATGACGCCGCTATTGTTGAGGTTAAAATGCCGCTATTGTGGAGCGAGCTATGAAATAGAACTATGGAATCATTGGCTAGATACATGTGATATATGTGGTACTCTATTTGATGATTGAATCATATTTGATTATGGAACTGGTATATTAGGAATTGTTTTAGTTGATCAATGAGATGATCAACTGGCTTTTGAGAATTTAATGGTTTTGTTTATTTTGAGAACATGGACAATGCATGATACCATCCAGGGATTATCAAATTCATGGCATTTACATTTTGTAAATTATGAACTGTAATATTATGATTATTGGATTGGTGGTATTGGTATGGTCATCCCGTGTGGGGGCTGTCTCTGTTGGGGCAGGTGATATAGGTGCAGCAGTAGCATTGGAGTTGAGCTCGGGCTGTCGATTTGAGGTACTTCCAGGATTGAAGTACCAGAGCTGGTTGATTAAGTACGTAGCTCCATAGTTGAGATAGAGTATCTTATACATTAGATACACGCTTATTCATTGGGTGCTCTCATGTGAGCACGTTTTTACGTGTATATAGAATTTGCAAATGGGCATGGCTTTTCTCTCTTCATTTATGGTCTGCATACAATTAAATACGGAATTGCGAAATGAACAGAGAGTATGTTAGTGTATTATTAGGGTGCATACTATGAAAGTGGTTTTGGTTTGGGAATATTATGGGGTTCTAATGCAAGAAATTTTATAAATGGTATATGATGCTATGCTGGCTTGTGGTTTCCTTCCCATGATAATATGATTGTATGCACTAATGGCATGGATTAATACACTAAAACGGGTTAAGGGCCCGGGGTCCTTAAATAATCACTCCGGGATTAACATAATAATATCCGAATACCACATAACCCTTTTGTTCAATCTGTCGAAAGTGCTAATTTCGTAGGGAACCGACCACCACCCAACTACCCCTACCCAATTACATACATTATGGGGTTGAGGAACCATCCACAACCACCACCAGGGTATGCACCTAAACCGAGTATGGAGGAATTGTTGACCAAATTCATCACATCAACGGAGACTAGATTCCAAAATCATGAGGCGTCGATAAAGAATTTGGAAGTCCAAGTGGGACCGTAAGCAACAATCCTAGCCGGGCGAGTACAAGGATCACTACCTAGCGACATTGAAAAGAATCCTAGGGAGCAAGTCCATGCCATAACACTAAGAAGAGTAAGGAGGTGGTTGCAAAGGAGTTTGCTAAAAAGAATGATGCACATGATGAGCATGACGTCAAGGAAAACATCAAACAAGAAGAGGATCAAACACGCGACAAAGGTAAGTCTACTAAGACCACTACACCCATCACACCTGCTAAGGTAGATATCACACTCTCATTTCTCGCTGCATATAAGAGGGCAAAATTAGATGCTAAATTTGCTAAATTTCTAGATTTGATTAAGAATCTCCACATTGATATGCCTTTCATTGATGTTATATGATAAATGCCAGATTATGCTAAGTTTTTGAAGGAGATACTGTTAAAAAATAGAAATTGGGAGAGCATGAGGCTATAAATTTAACTGAGCAGTGTTCTGCTATCATCAAAACGATTCACCTCCAAAGTTAAAGTATCCAGGGAGTTTTCACTATACCTTGCAAATCATTCTATGTTTTCTTCATAAATCTTTATGTGATATGGGTGCAAGTGTAAATCTAATGCATTTGTCTATTTACAGGAAGTTGTGCTTAGGAGAGCTCAAACCGGTCAAAGTGTCACTGATAAGTGTGATTTTTACACTTATTTTACTATGATTTTATAGTGGTTTTTGGAGTGATTACTAGACTATTACGCTTTTTTAATATGTAGTTGTTTTTTCAGGATAAAGGTCTAACTGCACAAAAGGTAAAGAAATGAGCTAATAATGATGAAAAATGAACAAACCGAGCAAACACGTTGAAAGAATGACCGGAATCTCAAGTTTGAAATTGTTCGAAGTTGGCGATCGATCTTGGAGTTCACGCCGATCGATCACGCATTCACGTAAATTGAGCAACAAAATTATCATTTTGGTGATCGGACGGCATTTCACCGCGATCGATCGCCGTTGTCCAGAAACTTTTGGCGATCGATCTCCATTTCTCGGCGATCGATCACGGATGTTAAAACTTCGAAAAATAAAAAAAGAATGTTTTGGTGACAGATCTCAGTTCTCGACGCGAAAAAATCAAGATTTTGTTTCCTTGTTGTATATTTTATGTCCGAAAACTTGTAAACTCTTCTCCCACTATATAAGGACATGTTTGGACGAATTTGGTGGACCTTCGGCTCATATTTCAACCTACAAACAAAGCCTCCACCATACTCCATCTCCAACCTTTATCATCTACCATCACAATCACTGAAGAAGAAGATAATCCGGGAGAGACGGGACGACGCAGGAGCGCAAGGAGTCAATGCCTAGCATTATTTTTGTATTTCTAAACTTTGTTCTCTATTTTTATGAGATTTTAATGTTTAGATTGTTGTAAAATATTTTTATGCATTATTATTTGATGACAATTGGCTAAATTTTGTTGTAAGACTTAGGGGATCCCATGTTTTGGACCCATGATTTAAATTAAGTTTTGATTTATTCTTACAATTCTTTGTGCATAATTTATTGTTGTTCTTGCTTTTGAGGATTGATCACCCTTGAATGATTATTATTGCGATTGACTTGACAATAAGATATTGCAATACAATATAATAAATTAGGCAGTGGGTTCAGATTGAGTGTGGTACTAATTATCATAGGCTAAAATAGAGTTAAACTAGTTGAGTGTGATACTTATTTTCTAGTCCCTGTGGGTTCGACAATCTTTTCTTAAAATCTACTATACTAAAAATTGACAACGTGCACTTGCGGTATAATCGCTACACTGGAATTTTTTGTTTAAATAACTAGCTTAACATATCAGGTGGTTGGTTGCAAATGGATAATAGCTTCGTAGTACTGAATCTAATGGAGTTAAAGGAGGCTTTGTTCCAGGAAGCTCACTACAGTCATTTTATTGTCCATCCGGGAAGCCGCAAAATGTACCAAACCTTGAGACCACATTTCCGGTGGAAAGGTATGAAGAATGATATTGTTGATTTTGTGTCGAGATGTATGACATGTCAGCGAATCAAGGCAGAAAGAATGAGACCTGGTGGTATGCTCCAGATTTAGAAGAACTGAGAACATATTGCAATGGACTTTATGACTCATCTGCTTAGGTCGAACAGAGGTTGGGATGCAATCTGGTTTGTGATTGATAGATTATCCAAGTCAGCACATTTTATACCATAAGATTGTACTTATTCTTACAAGAAGATGGACAATGTGGTTCGTAAACATTGAGTAACAGTTTCCATTGTTACGGTCAGTAGTGATTGGCATTGGAAACACATCACATGAGTACCGCCTAACATTCACAGACTGAAAGAACTATCCATACTTTAGAAGATATGTTACGGTCAGTAGTGATGGATTTTGGTAGGAATTGGCAAGACTCGTTAACACTAGTGGAATTCTCCTACAATAACAATTTCCAAACGACTATCGGTATGGCTCCATTTGAGTCTTTATATGGCAAGAAGTGCTGACCACCGATATGTTGGGATGAGATTGAGAAAATGAGTTGGCACGGCCTGAGTTTGTTGATGAGATGCAAGGAAAAGTAGAACTGGTCAGAAAACGTATGAAGGTCTCTCAAGACAGACAAGACATTTATGCCAACAAAAGAAGGATACCATTAGAGTTCCAAGTAGGTGATATAGTATTTCTCAAGGTATCGCCATTCCGTGGTAATATGCGGTTCGGGCCTCGAGGGAAGTTGTCAACTCGATACATCGGACGTTATAAGATTTTGGAAAGGATTGGTGCAGAGGCATATCAATTGGCTTTACCACAGCAGTTATCGCTGATACATGATGTTTTTCATGTATCTGTACTAAGAAAATATGAATCCGACCCATCTCATGTGTTGCAACCTGATGAGATTAATGTGGACAATGAGGAAAAGACGTTGAGGAACAAAACCATTCCATTGGTTCTAGTACAATGAAGTCGACATGGTATCAAAGAATCTACATGGGAGTTAGAGGCCAAAATGGGACAAGAATGGCCACACATTTGAAAATACTCATTTGTATCCCATGTCGAATACATACGATGATCTGATATATATTTAAGACCAAATGAATGAAATCTATGTTTGAATTTGTATCTTTAGCGATTCGTGGATGTAATCTTATAAGGGGGAGAGACATGTAAGTCCCCGTTACTAATTAATCTAGATTAATGATGATTATGCAGAACTCGGATGACTAATTAAGATTTGGATAATTTAGTTGGAATTGTAGGAAATAAAAAAGTTACTGAAATTCAAGAAAACTCGAATAAAGTATAGACTGCGAATTAAGGTGTTCCAGACTACGGTGACACAAACAACAATTTGAACATGTTTTGTGCATGTGCATGTGCATGACCACATGGCACTTGGAGAGCACATACCACTAATTATTTAACCCCATAACATAGTATTAACTCATGTATAATACATGACTTAGGAAATCAATCTTGCAAGACGTGTAATGCTTGGCACTTGGACATTACTTGGTTGATACATGGACTAAATCACGCACCTCCCCCCACTTAGTGCTTCACGCCACTCACCTTTTTTTATGCATGTCTTCATTTCATTTTGCAAGACAATTTCTCTCTCCTTGTACAAAAGAAAATCCTCCCTCTTCTTCCTCCAAATTTTTCAAAACCATGCCCCTTTTTTGCCACAAATTCTTCTTGAAATCTTGAGCAAAACCCACATGCAAGGGAGGAATGAGAAGCTATAAGGATGGAGGAGTAGATGACATCAAAGAAATTCAAGATTTGAGCTACTTTGGTGGAGATCTTGCAAGGAGCTTGGATTTTTGGCTAGGGCAGCAGCTTGTGGTGGCTTTGATGCTCAAATCTTCAAGCTACACAGGGATATAAATTCAAGTTTATTTCAGTTGGGTTTAGGTTAAAGGTTGAATTTTGAGGCCATGGCATGAGAAGTTAAGTGACAGTTGTTGTCTAATGAATCTGCAGAAATTGATGTTGCATGCAACATATGGTTTTGAAATTTCAGTACACCTAAGTTTCGAATTGGATGATGGTGTTCAAATAGAAGTTGTAGATCTTTCAATTACCTTCGACACGACAATAAATTCATCCAATTTGGAGTTAAGATGGGAAAGTTATGAAGATTTTACCAAATTGTGCACAAATTGAGCCTGCATGTTCATGCATGTCACATGCAGTGACTTCTTTGAATTTCTCGGAAATATATGTTTCGGAGGTTGCACTAAACATGAAAGTAGTAGATCTTTGAATTATCTTCGATTTTATAGTACATTGCTTAATTTGGAGTTAGTATGTGTGGTATATGTTAATTTTACTACGTAGTGCTAGACCTAACCATGGTTCAGAACCCCCGGTTAGAAGGTTCAAAATCGCAGGCTCGACGGTTCAAAAAATATCGACCCTTAACCTTAACCTTCCTTGCGGTGCCAGTTACGATTTATGAACCGCCGGTTACAGTTACTATTCCTGTTAGGGTTAACCAACAGTTACGATTACGGTTTAACCCTTATTTTCTTTTAAAAAAATTAAAAATAATAATAAAATTTGAAAAAGTGTAAAAAGTATTTGAATGTGTTTTCATCAATGGATTAAACATAAAATAACGTGAAATAAATTCAAGCAGATAATTAAAATGTATAAGATATATTTTTTTGGGTAACATATATAAATTATAACACAATATTAGATCAACAAGACACTTATAACTTAGTAGTTGAAGCTAATTACTCAAGTTGGAGGTCATGAGTTCAAATCATAACCATAACATATATTTTAAATTTAAAAATGTAAAAAAATTAAAATAAACCCTTGAACCGCCGGTTAACACATGGTTCACGGGTTAGAATATTATGAATCTTAACCGGCCCACCTATAGACAGGCCGGTTATGGGTGCAACCCTTCGAACTGTTACACGATTAACAGGCCCATTGACCATGGTCTTGTTCCTGGCCGGTTCAGGGTCGTTTATGACCCTTGGTCAGGTCTACATAGTACTCAATCTGGAAAACAAATTGAGTTCGATTTTTAAAAATATGATTGAAAATGTTATGAATCTACCTCAAGATGAACTAACTAGCTTAAGCACATAAAAGATGCATTGTAGTATGTTGAGTTATCTTGACTTCCCCACTAGAATCAGATGATTTGGATATCATATGAATTAAGTATGATTTTCTACAAAACGTGATCAAGTTGGAAATTTAAGTTCGCCCCAGTTTTACTTAGGTACTCTTTAGAAGTATTTTACCCTAAGTAAATGACCGATTTTGGCAAAGTATTAAACATATGAAATGTCACCTTTTGGGTAATATTTTATGCTAAATTGGGCTCATCTTGTTTCGTTACGATTTGGTAAAGTTATGAGTCATTAAGCAAGGATGGGTTAGTTGAATGCTTAGAATAGACCTCGATTTTTAGTGTTTGGTAATTTTTTGATATGCATAGAATATGTGAATGCTTTTGATCAGGTTTGTCCACCATGACGTCCACGTGTGGAGTTCGGACTTTTGGTAAAATTGTAACTTGGTCTGAGATACGTAGAAATAGGTTTTATCACGATGTCTGGCTAAGACATGTGATGATTCCAATGTATGACATTTTATGACATTACTTAATTTATATGTGATATTTGATTTCTGATGTGAATTGCTTAAAATATATTGACTTTCACATGAGATTGCATGACATATTGAGTTGCATATGTCACATGAAGCATAGATGATTCATTGGGCATATCATATTGATCTTACCGCTCCTTTGATACCATTTGATTATGATGTCATGAGGATGCTGGGCACAACGATGACAGGAAAATTAGGTAGGAATTGTAGTCAAGCGCGTTGTCGCCGGACCTTGACACGATGGATGCTGGGCACATCACTGGCACAACGGATGAGAGATGTCGTAGCGCAGTATCTGTGTCACCACCCTCTGCTTATATTGTTGATGATACCTTCTTTGGACTACGATATTTGGTATCTTGAGATTTGATTCATTGTACCATTATGCATAGCATTTGTACAAGGTACGCATTGCACGATACTTTGTCATTCTTGACGTGATTTTATTGATTTCTCGTACTGGGTCGTCGTGAGGGCTGTCATGTCTTTGTTGCTTGGGCATGACAGGGTTAACATGATGACATGATTCGGATGCTCAGGTGACGCATCTAGGGATACCCAATCTCAGAGGTGAGCGAGCTCGGGTTTAATGTATTGTGTCTTGGTCCCAGTAGTAGGATTTTGAATTTTAAATAATTTAAATTTACTGGGGTATGCCCAAGTATTTTGTATTTTGATGTATTACATTATTGGACACTTCACTTGTTATTTAAGTGATGAATGACGTGTTAATTATAAACTATATATATATATATTCATTATTATATATATATATATATATTCTTTATTATATTATATGTATCATTGAAATTTTTTTAGGGCCACTTGTTAATAAATTTAAACAAATCTTACGTTGTTTACGTATAATAATCATTGTTTGATAATTAAACACTTGATTAGGATCCGACCCTCACAATGTATGTGAAATGGTATTATATAGTTTCAGTATGTGTATATGAATATATGTAAAACATGTGGTATGTTTCCCGTACGATGAGGTCATGCCGAAATTTTTAGGGCCACGTGTTCGTAAATTTTAAACTAATTTTCAAATGTTTACAGTAAAATAATTATTGTGTGATCATTAATCACATTGATTAGAATTGAGTCATATGTCACGCCTCGGGCCTAGGCCCGTGCAAGTGGTATCGCTTTTCGTACCATCCCATTTAATAACTGTTAGTTCTAGATTTCAAATATGACAAAACAGATCAGATCGATAAGAGGATCGAGAAGCAGACCATCTCGCAAAATAAGATCGGAGTGATATTTGTCCAGACAGTTCGAAATCAAGCCCGAGCCTTCCTAAGCTATTCAAACCGAAAGTTCTAAAGTATAATCAGTCTAAAGTATCAACAGCTATTTATTGTAGCATTTAATGTGGCATTAAATGATGAAGGCGACTTGAAGTCTTTAACCGATCTGATGCGAAAGTCTTTCCTTCAAGTAGTATAAGACAGAAGAGATATTATCAAACCTGTACTGTAATAAAAATACAAGAAAGGAAAGTCTTCGCACAATAACCAAGACTGAAGACTACAACTAAAGTGTTGCAAACTTTCGGACATTGAAGTTGAAGAAATCTGAAGATGCAAAAATCCGAAAAATGTTAACGTTGGCAAAGACATCTATATAAGAATGCAAGTTCAATGCTCAAACAACAACAATAATGAATACACAATCATTTGAAAAAGCAGTTACTGAAGCAAACAGAGAACCCTTTCAAGCCAAAGTCATTTTGATCTGCTTAAAATCATAGCACGTCTCATTGTTGTATTTGATTATTAAGGATCAATAGTGCTAACTTTTGTTCACTCTATCATTTGTTTTGTATAAAGATAGAAGAGTGAATCTATATTATAACCGTCAGACGAGTTGTTTCTCAACAGATTAAGTCTTAGGAGTTTCATTCTGGTAGTGGGTAAATCAAGCTCAATCGGGGTTGTACATTTGTTGTATTACTCAAAGTCTTCCAGTGAATCCTTCATCGAGTGGAAGAAGGGGAGACGTAAAAGGAATTTCTTTTGAACTTCCAGAAACATATCTTGTCTACTTAATTCCAGCACATTACTTTTGTTTCTAGCCATCAGACTGATATTCCTAAACTTAGCAGACTGGTTCCACACTTAACCAAAAAGTAGTCTGTGAAGTTTAGGTTGATTGAGAAATCGATCTTATCTGTTAACCCAGCTGAAATCAACCATATACATGTAAATAACAAAATTTAGTAAAGTGTTTATTAACCCCCCCCCCCCCTCTAAACACTTTCATCTGATCCTAACAATAATAATGATAAGAATGTAGTAACGTGAGTATGGATTGATCTCAAGAGGTAGGATGTATCTTCTGTTAGCGTATGCAAAGCGAGTAAAAGGGGGTAGGGGTGAAGTTGATTTGATTACTATTACAAAATTAAAATTTAAAAACTATGAATTAAATTACTAAGCTTGATTAAAACTATGATGAATTAAGTTATTAGTAGAAAATCGATTCTTGGTATTCGATCGACTTTACAATTGTGGTTCATTATTTTAATAATCAATCCTCACAAAATATTCAATTTGTATATGAATATCCACTTTGGTCTTATTTCCTATATCACCTTATTTTTAGTTAACCCTTATCAATCACTCAATCAAAATACACGCGATTAAGATTCAAAGACGATAGCTTTAAAAACTAGTGAGACAGACGAAGGTAGACAAGATAATCCACGAGTCTATATTTAATCTAGTTGAATATTTTCCCAAAGAATTTAACGATCTCACGTGCGCAAAATTATGAATGTTTCATAGATCAAGTATTAGATTGCATGCAAAATTACTAGGTGGTCAATCCAATGATTCAACAAAACAACCATGACAATAAATGTGAAAAAACAATCAATATACAAGCAAAATTGATGAATAAGAACATAAATTTCATAAGAATAATAAATCTCAATTGTATTGTCTTCCTCAACCAAGAATCAAAAGTATTTAGCTACTCATAGCTAGACCAAAACAATCAAAATTTATCCTTAAAAAGCATTAACCAAAGCAAAGTAAAAGTTACTGGCGAATAGCATGAGTCCTGAGCAACAATTCCGTCTCCGTACCTTGAAATCTTCGAGTTCTTTTTCAACAATTAAGAGAAAATAATGAAAACTAAGTCTAAACTAGTTATCTAATGTAGCTAATGTCTCTAAAGGTTTGAATACTCGAGTATATAATGTTGGAGGCTGATGGGTAGGTTACAATCCTTGTAGAATGGAAAGAGATCGAGTTTCATTATTTTTTCGGATTCTTCGACCGCTCGATCGGTCCATGTTCAACCTATCGATCGACAATTCCAAGCTTTTATTTTTCAATCTTCGCACTCTACCGATCGATCGGTAAATCATAAATTTTATTTCTTCAATTGCACATTTTGCCGATCGATGGTGCAATGTCTACATCGATCTGTAATTTCCAAAATTTGTTGCTTTGTTTTCGGACATGGCTGATCGATCGATGCATGTTTGGTTATCGACCAATTACTCTTCTTCATTTTTTGTCGGCTTATCTTGTTCGTCTTAAATTTCTCTTGATCTCTAAGCCATCCAATGATATTTATTCATTGCTATTAGCTTGATTCTTCATCTCCACCTAAAGTCAAGCATGTATATGATTAGACAACATATGTGTCAATTTATCTTTAAAAATATACATAATCGTTAACAAGTAAATGCACTATGTGTATATTTCCAAGCACATCAACAAGCGCGACTGCACAATGAGTTCATGTTGCAACTACTTCGTTTTCCGTCATCTCTCTATGAAAATAGTTAACTCAAGTTGCTATATTATTCCATTGTAACCCATTATAAACCATTTTAAACTTCATTTTTCATCCAATGTGGGACAAGTGTATTACAAACATAATTTACAAAATTCATCATCCATAACCATTGAAAATTTGAACGTCTCTAGTATTATTTGTTATATTAATCACACACATAAATGATATGAAACATGGTTATTTAATAGTTTACAACCCATTATCAATAATATAAATAGAGCTAGCTAATAGTTTACAATGTAACTCATTTTTTTTTTTATTTATGTAATAAAATTGAGGAATTTTTGAAATTATATGTACGAGGTACCAAAATCAAAATGATTTATGTAATATCATCTTACTAAATAAATAGTTACAAATTTTCGTATTACACTCGATATTAATATAATTTTTGGACGTAGATTGAACATCCATGCTTCACCTTTTGAGTGATAAATCCAATTTTCGTTTACAGAATTATATTTTTGTTAAAAGATTGAGGCTACTACTACAAATACTCATTTTCTGTGGGGCTATTTAATTTACCCCTTTACATTTAACCGAATTAATAAATGATGGATTTGAAATTCACCTAATATAAAATTCATCCAATAATCAAATAGATTTGAAATCAATCCATGATTTCAAATACATCAATCCATATATACCTTTAGGTTGTATATGGATGAATGAGTTTCATGTAAATAGAATGATTTGATTTGAAAGTGAATTTGAAACTTAGATTTGAAATGACACGTAAAATTGAATATATGAAACAGTGTAAAATCTCTACTTTTACTCAAATAACTAGAGCTACTAATTAGGTGTCTTAATACTACAATTTTTGCTACCTTTGTTCATAAAGAAATAGTCAAAAAGTATGCTTAAGCTTCGATTAACGCGTAATTTAGCCGTCTGTTTGTCCATAGTGCAATCAGCCTAAACATCTTCACAATACAAGACATATGCTAAGTTTTGGAGTTCATGTTTAGGAATCCTATGTGTTACATCTGTTAAATTCTTTTCATTTTTTTAATAATTTATTATTTATTTATTTATCTGCTTAGACTTTATCAATCTAGAAGTACATTTATGAACTGATAAAACACAGTTAGCTGGAATGAGCTACTTATCTTTTTGTATAAACTATTGCATTGAGAATATTACAATGTGTTTTCTGAACTTTGTGCACGGGTCCGGTTATTATAATGGAAAATTACAGCTGTCTCTCATGTATAAAAAAATTATTATAATTTTTGACCTCTATTTCGAACAATAACTGATAAACCCCATCTAGAATAGTTGCATTATAATATCTGTGATATCCGAAAATTATTATATTAATCCTGGAGTGATTATAATGCTTAATGGATTTTAATTGTGGTAATTATGAGGTAATTACGGTGTTGAGACTTCCGATGATTTTAATCCGATATCGGGATTGTTGGATCCAAGGTTGAGATTTTATTCTCATTGAGGTGTTAAACCTTGGAAATATGTTGGTAGTGGGATCTGGAGTCTAGTGAACTTTGGATTGAGGTTTGTGATGTAATTATGTGAGTGAGAGATAATTATTGAACACGTATGATTTTTAAAGAGTTTTGGTGCGAGTATTTGAGACTCGGGTTTTTGGAGCCTTGGTACTATATATACCAAGTGGACTCGGTGTTCAACCATTCCCCACTCCACTTCCCTCTCTCTCCCCTCACCGCCTTTTCCCCCACCCTTCCCCAATTCCCCTTTTTTCTCTCATGGAAGAGAATCGAGCAAGGCTCGACTTTGGAATGAAATCTCTCGAAGATAATTGTGCAATATTCTTCCCCTCGCTTTTATCTTCGTTTTGGTAATAGTTTTGTGGTGTTTGGTTAAGTATGGTTATGGGTTTGGGTTTTGGGAGATTTTGAAAGAATTGTTAACTTGATGTTTTGGGTGTTTTTATTGAGTTTAAATGGAGTTTTGAAGTGTTGAGGGTGTTGGGATGTTGGATTTGAGTTTGGGTGTCAAAAACACCAATGAAACAAAAAAATTTGGGACAAACGCAGGTCGCGATCGATCGCGGCGTTAGCACCGATCAATCGCGGGGATCGGGCTATCGATCGCAAGACCGTGGAGATCGGGCGATCGATGTGAGACCACGACGATCGATCGCCGAAGGGCGTTGATCAAAATTTTGAGGCTAGCGATCTCGTGATTTTTCGCCAGACGAGGATTTTTCAAAATTTTTATGTTGTTGTAATTTCGAAGTGCGCTTTGCCCGGGGCTTTTGGGTATTATATCATCGTGTTAGGATGATATTTTGGAGGCTGAGTACGTGCTTGAATGTGTATTTGGGTGCATGTGGTTAATTGTGAGTTATTAACTGTGTATAGCAAATAATTCACTGGATCTCGGGGCGAAGGCTAGGAGTGGCTCTTCCTACTGGATTGTAAGGTACATATAACGTACGAGCATAGTTAATATATTATTGTCATTGTTAGATGAATAATATATTCTTGTTGCGATGAGTTGTTGCGTATTGTGAATTATGGTGATGCCGCTATTGAGCGAGCAATGAGTATGATGTTGTCGCTATTGAGCGAGCATTGGCAATGACGCCGCCGCTGTTGAGCGTACGAGAGGTTGGAGTGCCGCCGCTGTTGAGCGAGTGATATGATTCAATGTGATGGAACTGTGAAATCATTAATTGAGATTTATGTGATTTCTGTAAATCATTAGTGTAATGATTTAGTTATATTTGATTATGAAATTGGCGGTTTGAGCATGAGCTAGGGTTAATCAGTATAATGATTAACTAATTTTGGAGTTTGATGAATTTGGTTATTGTGAGAACATGAACATCATGGGAGATCCCATATGGTAACTGTACATAGACTTTACAACTTTATATCCTCTAAATTATGAATTGTTAGATTGATGAGATTGAGATTGTGTTATTGATATGATCACCCCGTGTGAGGCTGTTTCTGTTGAAACATGTAGAACATGTACAACATTGGCTCTGAAAATGAGTTCGAGCCATTGATTGGGAATGCTTCCAGGACTGAGGTACTAATATTGGTATTAGGTAACGTGTTTATACAATAGTACACATTTATTTATATAATGCTCGTTTGTGAGCATTCTCATATGTGTATATGGTTTGTATAAAGCTTGCGAGATTTCTCTTTTCATTTATGATTTGCATGCAATTAATTAAGGAGAAATGCATGATGAATTGAGAATATGATATTGGTGCATTGTACAGTGTATACTTGTGCTAGTTAGATTGTATGTGGAATTGAATGAGAAGATGATTAATATCAAAAATGTTATAGTTGTCATGACATTGCTAGTGAAGCATGTATTTCCCTAATGACATGAATGTATGCACTAATATAAGTGATAATTCACTAATAGCGGGTTAAGGGTGTGGGGATCCTTACAATATTATTCCCTCTAATTTGCAAAAATTACAATAACTTATCTAGGGATGGCTACGGGGCGGGACATGTTTGGCAAACAGAAGCCCGCCTCACTACAAAAAATGATTATCTCAGGCCCACCCCGCCCCGCTTGATTTTTTATTTTTTATTTTTTTAAAAAAAAATTATTAGCTATAAATCAATTTTTAAGCACAAAAACTGAGTTTCATTATTGAATTTCATGTTTTTCTCTAGTAAATATTCATAATAAATCGTGTAAAACATTTTTAAGGTACCAGAACTTTAGTAATTTGCTTTCATTCCCTTCGAAATATCCAACTTCTTTAATATGAACACATGAGTGTTATAAAATTAAATAATGTCATGTTATGATTAAGTAAAAGTAGTGAAATTTATATTCGATATTAATTTTTTAAAAAATAAATTTTAATATATAAAACGGGGCGGGTTCGGGGCTGATTTTGTCCAAACCCAGGACCCGCCCCGCTTCAAAACCCATTAGAACGGGTCCAGACTCGCCCTAGTGGGGTGGGTTTAATACTGGTCCGGGTCTACCCGCCCCATTACCATCCCTAAATTCTCATCTATGATGTGACATAACAAGATGAGGTAGACATAATTGTTTAAATTAAATAAACGATATTCGTTATTGTTCAAACTTGAGGAGTTCTATATGTAATTCACTCTTATTATAATAGAAATGTAATTTCCTATAATAGTATTTTAAAATAAGGATATTAATTCCTTTAGTTAGAAAGCTGAATGGAAGGGAGGTGATATCAGTGTTTTTAAAATCGGACCGGACATGAAATCGATGCACTTACTTGTTACATGTTCGATCGGTTCAACCGGTTGAACCATTTGATTCAATCGGTGATGATGTCAGCATTATGTAAGATCTATTTTAAGTTTTGTAAAATATATATACCATATATTTTACTATAGTTTCAAGTTGTTCACAATAAAAAAATATCGTTACGCTAACATAACATGTCAAACTTCAAAAATTAAATAAAATGAAATGTCTAACATAAAATAATAATAATAATAAAACATCTAAAAAACAACAATAATGCCAAAAAAGATCAATATCTCATAATTATAATAAAATATTTAAAATATTATGAAATTATTCATATATATTATATTTTACGAGAAACTAAGCATGTTTATATATAATATATAATATACATAACACATTTATATATAATATACATGACACATTTATTGAATTATATGAAATTTTTGATAAAAACACGCGTAACATATTATTTTGTAATTATTTCAATAACAATAAATTATATATAATATATTTGTTCTACAAATTTGATTTATAATTTTAAAAAAATAAAAAAAATTAAAATTTTAAAAAGAAAAGAAAAATGAAGGAATATACTGGTTCAACCAGTCAACCGGTTCACTGGTTGAACTTGTTTTTTACCGGTTTAATTCGGTTCCCACTTGTTTTTTATCAGGGTGATTTTGAAGGGTCAAGCACTGGTTGCAGGTTAAACCGGCCGTTCGGACCGATTTTCAAAACACTGGGTGATAGTTACAAGAATGGTGGGGAAGTTGATAGTACCCGACGACATTCAGGGTCTTTTAATTTTATATGAAAAATTACAAACACTTACAATCTTGTATATCAAAAATATTTTCTTTAACATGAATCAATATTTTTCTTAATCCTATGTGCAAATTATGATGAAAGATTTGATTTGGTCTAAAAGAGGAAATCTCTAGAAAAAAGGAAGAAATAAATCAATAAATCTTGTTCTTATTGCACATGTAATTTTCCCAATTATTATTGATGAACATTAAATTAAACTAAATTTCATCCTAGGAACTTGACAAATGTGGAATGAATTTAGTGATCTGTTTTTGTTATCACAATCTCATATTAATCATAAATTTAAGGGATGTTCACCCCATTACACAAATGATTTAAATCATTAGGCATCATTAGAAAACTTTAATTTTGTAAGATTTATACATAAACATATAATTGAAGATTTTTTTTAGGGGAAATTATTATTGTCTTCCATCTAAATAGTTTTATTATGACTTCTGGCCTCTTGATTAAACAATAAATGAAGGACCCCTATGTTTTGGCATAAATTATAAATTCATCCCCTATGCTTTAATATGACTACCATCGAATCTTGAATTCACTCTTCTCACAAAAAAACCTAGAAAAGGCGGAGGTGGATATTATTACTTTTAAACTAAAATGGCTAAATAACAATTATTAAAACTAGATGGGACCTATATGCCTTTTTTTATGATTGTAGGTCTACCTTGCAATACCGAGTCCACCTCATTTATAGTTTTTCCAATATATAACGATATCAGTCCTTAATCTTTACCATAAAAAGAGATTCGGTCCCGGGTATTTAGGGTTTAACATAATTGATCTCTCAACATTTTAATATTAATTTTCCCCATAAAAAATATGTCAACATGTGTAAGTCTTTTTTTCCTGAAATTGAGTTTGTTTATAACAATCTAGCATAACTTTTTGTTAGATGCATTTTAATCCAAAATTGAATACAGTAAAAAGAGATATCAGTAATATTATTATTATTATTATAACCATATTATGGGATGAACATTCTTTCTAATTTTGCATAAGAAATTTGGAAGAAAAAAGGTATGAAAGAATCCAATTTTGGATTAAAATGCATGTGGCAAATCTTAATATTTAAGTTTATCACAAATAGATAAAAATTGGGGGGAAAACTCACATGTAATAGGATTTTTGATAGAAAAAATTAATACTAAAGGCTAAAAAATTGTCCAAATCCAAAAAGTTGAGTGACTATGAATCCCTTTCGACAAAAAAAATTAGAGTGAGAATATAATTAGTGCCAAAAGTCCCTTGGTCCGGTGGCATCCAGAGTCCAATTTAAGACTAGATCTCGAAATCGAGACCTCTGTAAATTCCACGCTCCAAATATAAAATATAAATTGTTTTGACGATAGAGAAATAGGCCATTTAGAAGACATAAAAATTATTAAAAAGAGAAGTTTCTTAGCCGGCGAGAATAACAAAACCAAGAAATTCAATAAAATAACAAAACAACATGTCCCCATCAAAATATAAATACAGCATGCTGGGACAACACAATAGCTAGTCTTGTGTTTTCTTTCTTTCCCACTTATCAAGAATTCTTAGCTCTAGTAATTTTCAACCCAAGAAAAATCTTCTCTTGTATTCTTGTAAAACCAGAAGAAAAAAATAAAAAAGTCAAATGGAGCCTGGAGAACAGATACATTCTGATACTTCAAGTGCAGAAAACGACCCTCAACCCGAGAAAAACAACGATGAAACTACCGGAATTGGAAGATCCTACGAGTGCACTTTCTGCAAACGTGGTTTCACCAACGCGCAGGCTTTAGGTGGGCACATGAACATACATAGGAAAGACAAGGCCAAGGCTAAGCAGAAGAATCAAGAAGAGCCCTCGATCAAGAACCCGAAACCGAGCGATGATTACACAAGTTCGAGGTATAACTACGGTCAAACTTTACCTGTTGATAAGCAGCAGCAAATAGATCATTTTAGGCCTGTTGAGGCACATATGAATCATCAAGTTTACTTGCCATCATCAAACCCTAGTTTCCAATCTTTAAACCCTAGTTTCCATTCGGAAACTTATCGTAGTAGTATGCCATTTTGGAGGTTAGAAAACATGGAAGATGATGAAAAAGATGAAACCCTGAGTTTGAGGATTGGATTACCACCTGTTTCTGAAGAGGAAAGAAAGGAAAATGAGGAGAAAAATGATCAAGTGGATTTGGAGCTCCGGTTGGGCCACGATCCTTGATCAAACCCTGCTACCTAAATTTTAAATCTTCTGACATACTTCATATATATATGATCGGATATTCATCATATATCCTATAATTACATGCGAAAAGCTCCAATAAATGTTTCAGAAGATGCAAATGATTCTAGCAGAGGCTTCACAAAGAGTAAGTTCTTAAAATTTCTTGATTTTTCGTTGGTCTATTTCTGTACTTTGACATTTATATGTTGAATTGTTACATAATTTACTGATATTAATCTTGACATAAAGGGGAGGATGAAGTATTACACTATTCTCCTCACTTCTTGTATTATTTTGGACATTTTGTTGTATTAATTTTCATTGTTTTACAAAGATTAGTTCTTCCTCTATTTGAATTTGTTTTTTTTTTTTTTGGATAAGCAAAATTTTTTATTTAAGGATCACTAGAAGTGCTGCAAAGAGTGAAATATATACAAAGTTTGGTTCAATTAGCCTAAAACAGGCTGACTCAACAAGAAAAACCCAGACAAATTAAAGGAAATCTAAACCAGTCATTTACTGAAATTGATCGATGTTTGCGTTTCTAGATGTCAACCAAGACCAAAGATTAATTTTGATTTTGTCCAGAGTGTTGTTGCCCTCCACATTTGCTTCCTTGAAAACCACCGCGTTCCGAAGATTCCAAATATTCCAAACCACACAATTCCAAGTTGCGCATGGAAAATCAAATCCTAAATTCCTAGGCAGAATGCAAAGGTGCTGAGAGAAATGAGAAGATGCAATTGAGTGAGTTACCAAAGAAACACCAAGCCATCTGTAGCAATCCATCCAAATTTCATGAGAGACGGTGCAGGTGAAGAACAAGTGGGATATATCTTCCTCATAATAGCCACACAGAGGGCATTCCAGCGTATGACCTTCAAAGAGTGCACCTCTTCTATTCAAATTTACCTTAGTTGGAAGTCTATCTTGGATAATTTTCCAGGCTAGAAAAGAAGTCTTGCTTGGGGATAGTTTATTCCACGCCTTTGCCAATAGAGAGTCAGTCGGAGAGTCTTCCTGAAGCAAATGATGCGAGCTTGAGTTGCATGCAATGCGTGTAGAGTAGATTCCGTCCGCTCTATTTAAATTTGTTAATCTTACATGTTAATTTTATTTCTTGCTTACTGCCCATTGCTGATAATTACAGCTAAGCTTCTGTGTTCGTGAATCGAACTCTGAAATTAAATTTAGAGAAATGAAAGACTGTTAATTGAAAATTAAACTTGAATGTTTTAAACACAAATCATCAAGAAACATGGATTTTTCATCATATTCTCTAAATGATTGGTTCTTAGCACCCCTTACTGTGTCAATGTAGATTTGTTGATTTTACTTGTAGTAGATGGTTCTGTAGTACCAAGTTTTGTGCATTTGATATAACATTGTAAAACTTTGTTATGGGTTGAAGTGTCGCTTGTTCTTTGTTATTGAATTTTTTTACCATTTTGCATATGTAATGGATTTACCAAACTATTGTGTGTCAAAGTTATTTGCTTAGGATTTAAATGAAATGAGTAGTTAATATATTTCAGAAGGTATGAAAAAATTTTGAGTTTAAAAAATGTGTAAGAAAGTTATATCAAACAACCATCCTAGATCAGCACTATTATGCTTAGTTAATTTCAATTTAATTTCAGAGTAAGAAAGGTACATTGTAATTACCCCCATTGCATCGGTTCTTTCTTTTTGTTTTTTATGTTCCTTTCTTGGTAATTTGTTAGTCCGTATAATATTTACTCACAATTTCATGTAGAAGGTTGAATATGTTTGTGGTTATGAAATGGAGTGAGTACCCTTGTGCTCAATTTTTGGTAGTAATCAAAATTTATTCTTGATGCAGTAACTTTACCTTTTTTTTTACTTTCAGTCATACTTTTTCGGAGTGCTGACATGACACAATAAATATCTAATATGACACTTGAGTTGCTGATATATCCGAAACTATGTCAGTACTCAAGCAAAACATGACTAAAAGCCAAAAAAACAAAGCTATAATACCAAAACCTAACTTTTGACTACTCAGAACTAGAGCTGTCAGAACGGGCCAGCCCGACCCAAACGGGCTGGCCCACCCAACCCGCGGCCCAAACGGGCCCAACCCATTTTGGCCCGCCTCCAGGCGGGTTGGGAAAACCCCAACCCAACCCGACCCGAAGCGGGCCGCGGGTTGGGGCTGGCTGGCCCGCCGAAATAAATTTTTTTAATTTTAATTTCTTTTTAAAAAAAATAAATTTTTAAATTTTTTTTTTAAAAAAAAAACTTCAGAAAAAAAAAATTTCCATCTAAACTTGCCGAACCTGAAACTGATGCTAGAAGAATACTGAAACTTGTTTCAGGTTTTATCTAGATATTAACACTACTACTAAAAAAACTTGATTAGTGAATCATTATTTTACTCAATTTTGAAATACTTGTTGCAACTTTCAAGTAAGACCAAGTGAAAATTATATAGTAGATCGAATGCTTCAATGTGATATTGAGTTTTTATAGCCTAAAAAAAGAAATAACAAATTTTTTTTTTTTTAAATGGGGCCAACCCGCGGGCCAGCCCGCCAAGCCACGGGTTGGCCAGCCAAAACCCGCGGCCCGTTTGGGCTAGCCCGTATAGGCCCACCTGTTGGCGGGCCTTAAAAATGCTGACCCAACACACCTATTTGGCGGGTTGGATTGGGCCTGACCCATTTTGACAGTTCTACTCAGAACAGCAAAATCCATAATAAGCGAACATACATGCCAATATGGTTATTTTCCCTTAAATTTGGAATAATTTTAAAACATTCTTTTATATATATATATATATATATATATATATATATATATATATTGCAAATTAACAAAAGGAATATCTAATAGATATTTCAGAAGACGTGCTATTGGAAAAAAATTATGGTATAGAAAATTTGGAAATTTATTGCATGCATCTCATTTTATTTTTGTCAAGTACAAAATGAAGTATTAAATGTAAAAGAACATATTAAATATAAGAAAATGGAGAAAACCTAATATATAATTTTAGAAAAAAATCCTAATAATTATTAGAATAACAATTAATAGGAAAAAATATCAATTCTTTTTAAAGTTACTACATTGATATCTTTTTTTTTCCAAATTAATAAGAATAAATGTGGCTAACAAGATAGAATTTATCTTTGATATGCTCCATGTATTAAATTAGGGCCTAAATGTGGGCATAGCCCAAAGTATTAAGGCCATTTTAATTACTGGCTGTGTTGGAATTTTGAATCTATAATTTCAAATCTATCTATGAATTTAATTTAGCTGATTTAAATTCATTTTGTATCATTTAAACAATTATACTAATAATTATGAGATGGTCTCGAATACGAATATTTTGCAATAGTAATATCCAATTTTTTAGAATTAATCAAACATAGTTCCAAAAAAAATGTTTTTTTTTTAAAAAAAACTCATGCATAAATAGTTCCAAAATGAAGTTAAGTTCTTAAAACTATTCTGTTTTTAGAAATAAAATGTTCCATTCAATATTGGTCTAGAGTGGGCAACTCTAGCAAAATAATAATAATAATAATAATAATACATTTTCGTTAAAAAAAAAATGCACCTATTAAAATTTAATCTACTCAATCAACGTTGAGCTAAATTTCATAACGTAATAACATATAACAAAATATTAAGTGAATAGCCATTTTAACCCAACTATGGGTTAAAATATTATTCATTTTTTCGCCTTATAATTTGTAGGACGAAACGAATATAGTCACAAACTTTTCTACAAAAATGGTGTCACAATTTTTTTTTAAAAAAAATATAGTTCTACATAAATTATTTTTTTTAATAGAAGTGGCCTCAAAATCACGTTTTCGTACAAAAAATGGAATGGTCACATATCTATTCTGTTCTTTTTTTACTGAAAAAATAATTTTGGAACCACGTTTGTTAAAATAATAATTTTTATAAGAATATATTTTTTTAGTTCTAAAATGTTAGGATTAAACCATACTATTTAATAAGATCACTTTAATGATGATGATGATGATAAAAAAAATTCACTAAATACAAATAATAATCCAACATTTTGTACTTTCGATGAATTTATATTAATTGTCTAAATCATTTCTAAAGGCGTAGAAAATCACTTGGCAAGCCAATATATATATATATATATATATATATATATATATATATATTATTTCCACAATAGAAATAAATTAATACTTTATGAATTTAATGAGTCCATGGGGGCTGACAATGACTTGTACCGTATTATTCTAACTGGAGAGGACACAACACGTCAAGTTGATTAATGCACAAATCCATGAAAACATGTGTTTATAACGTTTGGAGGCCATGTGAATCACTTTTTGTAATTTGTTTTTTAAAAAAATATTTATTTATTTAACAAGTTTTATCTGGGTTTTTGGAATTTAAATGATTTTAACAAGAAGATCACACAATTTTGATGTTCTTATATATCTAACTCTAAAATCTAATGTAAATATATTGTTTAATGAGAATCACATAATGGTCTAGGGGCGAAACATTGAAGGGGCTAGCATTGACTTCAGCCCAGGCTAGCTCATAGGTGGAGGTGTCAAAATTGGTCACGCCCGACCCATCAAATAAGCGGGTAGGACCAGCAATTTTTAGGCACGCCATCCTTGGGTTTTGCGGGTTGGCCCGTGGCCATGCCTTTTTATTAAAAATAAATAAAAAATTGTTATTCCTTTATTGTTTTAACCTTAATTCATAAATAGGAACTCAATATCACATTTAATAATCCGAGCTACTATATATTTTTCATTTGATCGTGCTTGAAAGTTGCAACATGTATTTCAAAATTGAGTAAAATACCAATTTCTTAGTCAAGTATTTTTAGTAGCATGATAAATGTCTAGATAAAACCTGAAGCAAGTTCAAATATTCTTCTAGCATCAGTTCCAGCTCAACAAGTTCAATTTAAATTCTTTTTTGCAGGAATTTTTTTTTAAATTTCTACGGGCTGGCCGCCCCAACCCGCGGCCCTCCTCGGGTTGGGTTGGGATTTACCCAACCCGTCAGGAGGTAGGCCCAAATAGGTCAGACTCGTTTGGCTCGTGGGTTGGGTGGCCAATCCATTTTGGTTGGGCTGACCGTTTTGATAGCTCTACTTATATGTAGTATACTATGATTTACCTTACTCTTCAAATTGAACCCAGAATATTGTGAAATGGGTAAGAGGTGGGGGTGATTGGAAGAGAAAAATGGTTGTTGCTCTTTGATTTCAAAACCCTAAGTTTTGAATAATAATTTGTGGGGGATGAAAAAAAAGTTTGTGATGAGGGCAAAAGATTTCTTTTCTCGGCAAAATTAGAGAGGAAGGGAGAGCTTTGGAGGGGAAATAAACGGGGAAAGTAAAGTGACGCATAGAAGGGGTGATTGGACTGCACATCTGTTACCCCCAAATAATTATACTTAAATTTATATATCTAATGTAAATAAAATATTTAAAAAAATTTCCCATCATATGCCTCAATAAATGTCTAAGATTGTTTTTTTTAATCTTCCCGTTATTTTATAAGTCTAGTATGAATATGTTTCAACGGGTTATATTCAAATATTTAAAAAATATTATTAATTTAAAAAAATAATCGATATTTTAAAATATTTTTAAACTAAACTAAAACGCCACTTAAGGTGGCGACTTCTGTTAACGCCACTTCAGGTGGCGACTTCAACAGAAGTCGCCACCTGAAGTGACGTCTTCAGTTCTAGGAAAAAAATTATGGCGCCTTCAGATATTTTTTTTACGCCGTCCCTTCTTTCTTTCTTCTTTCATCCTTTCTTCTTTCTTTTCTCTCTTCTTCCACCGAAAATTTTCAAATCCATTTTTTTTTTGGCCAAATTCCAAAGTTGTTGTGGTTTGTAATTTGCGGAGCTTAGTTCTTTATCATTCTTGAAGATGAGGTAATATTTTTTTCTATAATATAAATTTCTGAAAGTTGTAAAATTTATATTATTTTGTTGTTTGTGTTTGATTTTTGTTGTTTGGTAGTTTTTATTGAAAAGATAGTTATAGTTTGGAGATGAGTGGCGGAGACCGTCGGATGATTTATGGCCGTTGGGGTGTCGGGAGGTGGCCGCCATTTTTTGGCCCAATCATTATCGATGAGGAGAATATGTTACCTGCTGCTCCATATGGTGCAATGTAATAATGTAATTATGTTTTGTGTTATTTTATATGTTTTAAAATATTTATAGATTTTGTAATTGTGGTTGTTGGGAAAACGATTTCTAAGTTTTGGTGATTACAAACACCTACCGGATGAAGACACCTACCGGATGATAAAGATCAACTGGATGAACACCTACCGGATGATAAAGATCAACTGGATGAACACCTACCGGGTGAAGACACCAACCAACTGGATGAAGACTCCTACCGGATGTTAAACACCTACTGGATGAAGTCCTACCGGGTGATAAAGATCAACCGGATGAACACCTACCGGATGCTAAAGACCTACTGGATGAAAAGACACTTACCGGATGTTAAAGATCAACCGGATGTGAAACACCTACCAGATGAAGACCTACCGAATGAAAAGACCTACCGAGTGATAGACATCAATTGAATGGCTACCAACTGGATAGACATCAACCGGACAAGACATCAACTGGATGGCCACCAACCGGACAATACATCAACTGGATGGCCACCAACTGGACAGACATCTACTGGACAACCATCAACCGGATAAACATAAACTGGATGGACATCTACTCGACAACTATCAACCGGATAGTCTATCAACTGGACAAGACATCAACTGGTCATAACAAGATGAACGACCAGTTGAACAAAGAAAACCAGCAGAAGTCTAAACTTCCAGTAAAGAGCACTAAGCAACGAGACAAAATAAGTACAACATTATCTGACAAAGGTACAACAGAGCGGCGCACCCTGCTATATCTCCTCCACCATTACCGTCAGGGTTAAAAGAGCCGTTGCTTAACAAAATAGGAAAGAAGAGAATATGAATTTGGAAAGCTAATCTCTTCCATATACAGAAAAGCTACCGTTGGACAACCAAACCTATAAATACGTCCAAGCAGAGAATGAAGAAGTGCTGAGCGATTTTCAACAAAGACATATACTTCAAAGCAAACAAGAAAATCATATTACTGATATTTCAAACGTTCAGCAAAGAGCAGACAAGCAGTGAAACTGAATATGTGATAGATTATTTCCAATTGAAGTCTGCTGAGCAAAAACACTCGAAGCTAGAAAGTTTATTCTGTAAAGAGTGTTTTAGAATCTCTTGTAATCAAAAGTTAAGAAGATTGTGATTGCTAGGAGTTTAGGCCAAGTGTGTTAGTGCCTAAGAAGGTTGTATACTGTAAAGTGTAAACCAAGTCTTCTAGTGAATCCTTCCTGCAAAGGAAGAAGGGGAGACGTAGAAGCGTTGTGCTTCGAACTTCCAGAAACAACTCTTGTGTTATTTGTTCATTGCTTTGTTACCTCAGTTTTATTCCTCACAAGTTCAGTAGACGTCTTCCGCACTATAATAAGTGTCTGCTGACTTGCCTGATATTGAGAAGCAACTGTAATACTTAACAGTTTACAGTTAACCAGAAAAAGAAATCGAAATTGAATCTAGTGTTTATTCAACCCCCCCCCCCCCCCCCTTCTAAACACTACCCCGATCCCAACAAGTGGTATCAGAGCTTAGGTCTTCTCAATCTTGAGAAATTACCAATTGCCAAAAACTGATGGCCTCATTCAGCAAGATTCCAATGTTCAAGAAAGATGAATATGATGACTGGAAAATCCGTATGCAAGCACATCTAAGTGCTCAAGATGATGATATGTGGTATGTAATCACTGAAGGACCTATGAAGATCATGAAAATCAATACAGCTGCTTCTATCACAAGTGGTGATCCACAAATGGTAGAAAAGGAAAGATCTCAATGGTCAAACGAAGAAAAGAAAAAAGCAAATCTGGACAACGTTGCTAAGGACATTCTGTTCAAAACTTTGGACAAAAATATGTTCAACAAAATAAAAATGTGCTCAACAGCCAAAGAAATCTTGGAGACGATTGCTCAACTCTGTGAAGGAAATGATCAAACCAAAGAAAACAAGCTTACTGTGGCTTTACAGAAGTTTGAGCATATCAAGATGATGAATGGAGAAACTCTCAACGAGTATGATGAAAGAGTGACTGGAATAATTAATGAACTCAGCAGTCTGGGTAAGGAGTTACCCAACAGAGAAGTCACTCTCAAAGTAATGAGAGGTCTCCCAAGAGAATGGGATGTCAAGACCATTGCTATGAGAGAATCGAAGGACATCAACAAGATAGATCTACATGATCTGTTTGCTGATTTAAAAGCCTATGAATTCGAATTAGGCATTCGGGTTGAAGATGAACCAAATACCAGTCAACCAACCAAAGCTCTCACTGCATCAGAGTCTCTGCCTACTTCTACAGAGATGACTCCAGAAAAGATGTGTAATGATGCTATGGCAATGTTCGTAAAGAAATTTGGGAAATTCATGAAGAAGAACCAGAGATCTTATCAATCATATCCTCAGAGGCAGAGTTCCAAAGGAAATTCAGAAGAAGAAGAGCGAGTATGCTTCAACTGCCTCAAACCAGAGCACTTCATTGCGGACTGTCCTAAACCCAAAAAGGATGATCACAAAAGAGGATCCAAGGATTACAGAAAATCCAAGGAAACCAGAAGATCATCCAAAAGGGACAGAGATCAAAAGGTTTTGATGGCAGAAGAAAGTAAGAGCAAATGGGCTGATTCTGAATCAGAATCAGAGGAGTTAACTAGCTCATCCAGCGAGAGTGAAGACGAGGAAGTCCACTGCTTAATGGCAAATGAGGAAAATGAGGTACACGAATCTAACCTATCTGAATTTACACATAGTGAACTTACCAATGCATTGCAGGACATGATCAATGAGTATCGACGCTATATGAATCCTTTGAAAGCTATAAGACTGAGCACTCAACCCCAACTGAAACGCATAAAAACAAACTTGATTGTGAACAATCGAGGGAGTTAAACTGCTTAAGGGAAACAGCCAGTCTCCTAGTGAAAGAAAGAGATGAAGCCAAGTGTGCCTACCAGAAACTTAGCAAACTGGTTAGCACTTGGAATGCGTCCACTACCAGAAAGGATGAAATGCTTGAATCTATAAGGCTTGCTGGTGATTTAACCGGCATAGGCTATAATAGTAATGAAAGCAGTTCATCAGGTAATGAACCTCAACTGTGTATAACAAAAGACAAGGTTCAATCAATGAACTTTGTAAGATCTAGCACAGTATATGACCCTTATGAACTGGTTAAAGAACCTGTTAAAGCAACACTCATCAAGGAACAGGCACAGCACAGGGGTATCGGTTATGTAGAACCACTCAAAGAGGCTAAACCGAGGCAAAAGTTCAGAAATGAACTTAAACCCACTGGTCGAGCAGCTAGAGAGGTTAAACCCAACTGGTACTACAACTGTAAGCCTGTCCAGAAGAGATATATGCTAAATAACAGGAACTACAAACCAAAAGCACATGCATACACATATTATCACACTTCACAGTCAAAATCATCACCAATCTTTATAAATGCACACACATTTCAGAACACACACCGACCTAAGTCACTCAGGGTCATACAAGTGTGGGTTCCGAAAGGACTAATCCTACCCGGACCCAAGTAGGATTGGGTACCAATCATTTTATCGCTTTAATTGCAGGAAACTAGAATGCATCAAGTTCGGAGCTCAGGATGGTTCCTGGACATCCCTGATGCTCTAGACATATGACAGGAAATGCAAGCTTATTGTCTGAACTGGTGGACTCCACCGGACCCAGAATAACTTTTGGAGATAAAGAGAAAGGTAGAACCGTGGGTAAGGGTAAGATTATCTACGGTAACATAGTCATTAAAGATATTCTTTTAGTTGAAAATCTATGTTATAACTTGATTAGCATAAGTCAACTTTGTGACAATGGTCATGCTGTAGAATTCAATCAACACTCATGCTCAATCAAATCTACTGATGGTAGTATATTATTTGTAGGAAGAAGGCATGATAACACATATAAAATTGATTGGAATCTTAATCAGCCTATCTCCTCCACTTGCTTTGCTGCCATGAATTCTTCCAAAAATTGGCTTTGGCACAAACGATTGAGTCACTTAAATTTTAAAACTATTGCCAGTCTGCGTAAACTTGATCTAGTCATTGGACCGCCTCAAATTGAGTTCTCTAAAGACAAGATCTGTGCAGCATGCCAGCTTGGTAAGCAAATCAGATCCTCCTTTAAGAACAAAGGGAGTAAATCTTCTTCTCGGTGCCTAGAGTTGCTGCATATGGATCTTTTTGGTCCTATACCAGTAACAAGTCTAGGGGGAATGAAGTATACTCTAGTGTTGATAGACGATTACACTCGTTTTACATGGGTCTTATTCCTAAGTGGCAAAGATCAGGCTACTCCAAAGCTGATCAAACTACTTAAAAGACTTCAAAATGAGAAATCGTGTGGGATAGATCGAATTCGTAGTGATAAAGGTACTGAGTTTACCAATCAGTCACTCGAATCATATCTAGATGATCTTGGAATTAAACACGAATACTCTGATGCTAGAACTCCTCAACAAAACGGAGTTGCTGAGCGTAGGAACCGCACTTTGAAAGAAGCTACGCGAACTATGCTCGCGGAATCAGAAATATCGCAGAGATTTTGGGCAGAAGCTGTCAACACAGCATGTTATACGCAGAACAGATCAATGATTAATAAGCGAGCAAATAAAACCCCTTATGAGATCTGGAATGGCAGTAACCCAAATATTTCCTATTTCCATGTGTTTGGTTGCAAATGTTTTATTCACAACAATGGAAAGACTCATCTCACCGCTTTTGATGCCAAATCTGATGCTGGAATATTCCTTGGCTATTCTACAGTTAGTAAGGCCTTCAGAGTATTTAATAATAGAACTCTTACTGTAGAAGAATCAGTGCATGTAAAATTTGATGAACCTACTGACTGTACTGTATCTGATCTACAAATCAACAATTTAAGTAATCGACTGGAAAGCACTTATATTGATGAAAAAGTTGAGGATGAGATAGATTACAGAAGCAGGACTGACTGCTCCTTGGAACCAGAAGTTCCTGAAGCTCAAGCAGAGGAGTCTGCTGGCCAACAAGCACTGCAACCAGCTACCAATGAAACAATTGCATCTACCCCTGCTGCAGTAGAAGGAGCAAATGAGAAAGATGAGTCTATCAGAACCTCTGATGTGCCCACTCATATCCAGCCAAGTGAAGAACTCAATCCTCATGGGCCTTCGCTCCGGTGGAAGAAGGATCATCCACCCGAGCAGGTCATCGGTAACCCTCTTGCTCCTCTACGCACCAGAGGACAAATGATTAATGAATTTCTTCATGCTGCATTCATATCTCATATAGAACCTAAGAAGATTGATGAAGCTATATTAGACCCGAGTTGGGTAGAAGCAATGCAGGAAGAACTAAATCAGTTTGAGCGAAACAAAGTATGGCATTTAGTTCCACGTCCATCGCATCACACAATTATTGGCACTAAATGGGTATTTAGAAATAAGCTAGATGAAAATGGAACAGTAATCAGAAATAAGGCAAGATTAGTTGCACAGGGCTACAGACAGGAATAAGGCATTGATTTTGATGAAACCTTTGCCCCTGTAGCTCAACTAGAAGCAAATCGCATATTTCTTGCATTTGCTGTGTTTAAAGACTTTAAGGTCTATCAGATGGATGTTAAGAGTGCATTTCTTAATGGCAATCTCCAGGAAGAAGTATATGTTGAACAACCTCCTGGATTTGAAAACCATCTGCAACCATCTTATGTTTATCATCTGAACAAAGCTTTGTATGGTCTGAAGCAAGCCCCCCGTGCATGGTATGAAACTCTATCAAAATATTTGATTGATCATGACTTCACCATTGGCACGGTGGACAAAACTTTATTTAAATTTACAAAGGGAGACCATACTCTGCTAGTTCAGATATATGTTGATGACATTATTTTTGGCAGTACTAACCCAAAATTATGTGAAAGATTTTCAAAGATAATGCAGGACCAATTTGAGATGAGCATGATGGGAGAATTATCATTTTTCTTAGGATTGCAAGTCAAGCAATCTAGTGAAGGAATCTTGATAAATCAGTCTAAATACACTAAAGAGCTGCTGAAGAAATATGGAATGAGTACCAGCTCAGCTGCTGCTACACCAATGAGCTCATCTGCCAAACTCGACTTGGATAATTCAGGAATACCAGTCGAAGTTACAATGTATCGAGGCATTATCGGATCTCTATTATATTTGACAGCCAGCCGACCAGATATTATGTTTGCAGTGTGTATGTGCGCCCGGTTTCAAGCAAATCCCAAGCAGTCGCACTTCACTGCAGTCAAAAGGATCCTCAAATATTTGAAAGGCACTGAGAATGTTGGTCTATGGTATCCAAGAGACTCAACTTTTAATCTTATTGGATACTCAGATGCTGACTATGCTGGATGCAAAATTGACAGAAAAAGCACCAGTGGGTATTGTCAATTCCTTGGTGATCGATTGATATAATGGGGATGCAAGAAACAGACATCCATAGCAACTTCCACTGCAGAGGCAGAGTACCTTGCTGCTGGAAGCTGCTGTGCTCAACTGCTCTGGATTCAGCAACAACTAAAAGATTATGGAATTGAATCCACAGAAGCACCCATATTTTGTGACAATACGTCTTCCATTGCTATAACATACAATCCAGTTCTTCATACTCGTACTAAACATATTGACATCCGTCATCATTTTATCAGAGATCATGTTATGAAGAAAGAAATTCGGCTGGAGTATATTTCTACCAAACAACAGGCAGCAGACATTTTCACAAAACCCCTACCGGACGCTAAGTTTTCTTACTTTCAAAATATTCTTGGTTTAATTGAAATTACTCCTTGATTATTTTGTTTTGGTAACAAATTCAGGGGGAATTAGTTAGTTTATTTGCATAAATTTAGGGGAAATTTCAGTTATAATCCTATCTTGGTTATTTAAGCTCAGCTGGTAATACAATGGTCAGCTGCAGTAGGTGTATCCGTACCAGTAGGACTCTACATGCAGTAGATGCTCTCCTACCAGTCGAACCCTACATACCAGCAGATGTTACCAAATATGCTTTGACAAAAATAACCCTCGATACTTATTAACCTAATGAACGTCGGAATTCAAAATTACTTTTGTGTAAAATAAATTATTTCACTCCCGCCTAAATCCTGTCCTCTTATTTATTGGTTAAATTTTTTTTAAATCGCTAGATGATTGCCACGTATACATGTGTCCGCTCATCTACAGTACGACGTTACATATACTTTCTTTTTCACCGCCATTAGTTTCACTACTCTTCATCTTCTCCAACAATTCAATGCAATTATCTTTTCTTTCAGGCAATTTTACTCTAACAAGATTGCTGTTGTTTCTTCCTCATATTCATCCAAAATGTCAAAGAATATACAGCCAAGCTTCATCACCAATGCTGTTCATGTAGATTTTCATTCTATATACACATCATCTGATGAAGAGACAAAGGAGCTGATTCAAAAACTGGATACCTCAGGACTCTTGGTAATCCTAAGCCAGGCCCCCTCATTCTACAAGGACGAGCTACACGAGTTCTTTGCTACGGCCAAGGTTGTTGATGACACCGTGGTGGCATCCGTATCTGGACAGTTGGTTACAATCACCCAACCTGAATTTACCACACACCTGTGCCTTCCCTCCACCGGACTTACTGATTTTTACAGTGTTCCAGTGGAACTACGAGAAGAGATGCGCCTCACAGCTTCTGACTCTGCTCATCGCCTTCAACGTCCCCCATTCAGGAAAGTATTAATGAAGAGTCATTATCGACAACTGGCGGACATCATCTCAAAGGGGCTCCTATGTAAAGCTGGATCATTTGATATGATCACCCATGAAAAATTTGATGTTATGAGTGCAATATGCAAAGGGTTGGAGATAAACTGGTCAGTTGTGTTATTTCAAATTCTGACTAGTCTCGTAGTCTCTGGCAAGGGTCAATCAGGCTTTGCTCTCCCGCTAGTTTTTTTAACAGCAAACACATTAAGACAGGGGCTCTCACCAACCTCCATCCGGGGAGACTTATCACTGCCAAGTATCTTCAGCTTCACCGGCAGAGAAGTGGCAGAGATGTTGGGGTAACTAAGCGCCGATTGACGCAAGTCATCAGCGACTCTGAACAAACCGTCTCAGAATCTGCTGAGTCTTCTCCTCCTCCTCCCCCTCCTAAGAAGCCCAGAACAAGAAAAGCTGCTCCTCCGGCTGTCCGACAGAAAGACATTGCAGCTTCTGATACCATCTCCTCCGCCGGTCCGACAGAAAACATCCCAGCAAGAGAACCCAGCCCTGAAAATCCTCCACCTGAGGAACCAGCTGCTTCATTGGCCATGGTAATCGCTACCTTAGTGGCTCCGACTGACAATTCTTCTGCAATGGTGAGTTCTCAACAAGCACCAGGCTCTATCAGCTTTAGGACACCCAAGTCCTTGTGTCCGTACTGTCATCCAAAGACCACCCCTGCTGGCAAAGGAAAAACTCTTACGACTACAGTGTCCACTCCTGTTGCCTTCGAGATCCAAATGGTCATGGATACAGTTGAAGCCAACCTGCAACCACAGCTAGATATTTTTGATCGTTGGGTAAAGGCTCGAGTAAAAGTTCGATTTGATGATTTCGATCCTATTCTGGATCAGGCCAGGGAAGATGAGAACCAAATCTTGGCCTATCTTCAAATCTCAGACCCCGAGAAAAGCCTGAAGCTGCGGGATGTTTTTCGCCTGATGAACTATGTGGGCGAACTTCAAGCCCTTGTTGAAACCCGCCTTCAACACTTCAACGGTGATTCAGGCACAACGAATGATAGAGCCGTTCTAAATGCTCTTGGACCCAAGCTGGAAATAGCTGAGCTCGCTCTTCATGATATTCACATATCCACTGGAATTCACTCATGCTCCACTGCTGACAATGTTGCAAGCCCCGACCAGCCGGATTTACAAATGGCTATTACAAATTTGGAGATTGTCCCTTCTACTGTGGATATCACTTCTACTGCCCTGGAGACCACTCCCACTGGAGCGGAGACAGCATCAACTGCCTTGGAGGCAGCCTCTTCTGCTAAAGAACTCTCCTCTGCTCCCAGCTCTTATAATGATCAACCGCCCCAATCGATGGTTGTTGATCACACCAATGTGGACACAGTGATTCAGACGGTAGTTCAGCAAGTTACCATTTCCTCTGGCAACCATGAACCCAGTGAGTCTTCACATTCCAATGATCACACCCAGTCGTCTGTTGCTGCGGTTGACCAAGCCACTGCTGATTTGGCTGCCCCACTTATTGAAGAAACTGGTTTACTATCCACTGCAGTTGTAGATGCTCATCCCGGTGCTTTTGTTCCTACTACTGATACTCAAATGATTGCCGTGGATCCGTCCATGGCTCAAGAACTGTCAGAGGATTTCTTTGTCTTTACAAACCCTCTGGACGAGCCACCAAACATCTCTACACAGATAGCAAATCTATCCAATGCAATTTCAGCACTAGCCAGCGATGTCAATAAACTCAAACAGGAAGAGCGCACTGCGACTCTTATTCTTGGAACCCATCAGCAGCACGCGGACTCTCAGTTCCAGCAAGTCTACAGAGACTTAAATAGTCTAACTACTACTGTCACTAGACTTCAGACTTTTGCGGAGACTGCAGTTGCTGACGCATTTTCTAGAATTGGCCAGGCTCGTCTTCAGATTACTCAAAATAATGAATCTCTTCATGCTGCCACATCCCTGGCTCTTGGAGAAAAGATTGAAGACGCCAAGAAAGTCTTAACCGATCAGTTGGCCACCATGCAGGCAGCATTTGCTTCTCAGATTCAAGATATATGCAACAGCCTGCCTGCAGCTCCTCAAATAATCCGCAGACTGCCTGAACCCAGCAGAACTGCTCCTTCATCACAGCGAGCTTCAAGTTCAGCTGGTCGTTCATCCCCTGCAACTGGAGCACTCAATCAGTCCAGATCAACTGCTCAACAAAGATCTCGAAGTCCGCGCCAACCGCCCTACCGAAAAGCGCGACTATTCCCAACATTGGTTCGGGAGAAAATAGTATCATTTTCTGATCCCTCTTTAATTACTCTTATCCATTTACTGTTTTTAGTTGACTTTTTCTTCGCATTTATCGTCACAACATTAATGTGTTCACACTAAATGCATTTCTTCTATAAATAGAGACTCATGTTTGCTTTCATAACTCACATTCACGAATCATGATTCTTTTCAATTCTTTGAAAATTCCTTGGTTTACATTGTACACTTTTTCCGTTTCATGGGTTTATTACTTATCTAAATCAACCACTCATGGGTTGATTACTTATCTAACCCAGCTCCGTTAAGCTTCAATGTTTGGATCCTGCTCTGATGCTCATCATCAGTCAGGAACTGCAATCAGGAGTTATCTGGGTGCTGATGACAAAAAGGGGGAAGACAGAGATAGAGTATTCTCAACAGAGATAGAGTATTTTCATTAGGTGAATCCATAAACCATGGAGGCCTGATGCATATACATTTGAACTCTTCCCGACTTCCTCTCTGAAACAAGGTATACCGGAAGACAAAGTCATGGAGGCCAGATGAATATACATTTGACTCTTCCCGACTTCCTCTCTGAAATAAGGTGGATCGAGCTCTTCCTCTCTGAAATTAGGTGGATCGAAGCTCTCCGGTCTACATTGCTTGTTTAAAAATTTGTCATGTATCAGCTATATTGTGTAAAACTAGATTTGTCTTAGATTCTATTCAAGTTATTAGAATTCATCTTAAATAAAGATGAATCTCTCTAAATTGTCCAGTTTGATTACAACTTGTAATCTGCTTATATTTATAACAAATGAAAATTTCTTTTCCATTATGTCTTCAAGTATTTTCAGGATTCTAATCTTATTTACTCAAGTAGGAAATCGATTATTGCTTAGTTTTGTCATCACCAAAAAGGGGGAAATTGTTGGGAAAACGATTTCTAAGTTTTGGTGATTACAAACACCTACCGGATGAAGTCACCTACCGGATGATAAAGATCAACTGAATGAACACCTACCGGATGATAAAGATCAACTGGATGAACACCTACCGGGTGAAGACACCAACCAACTAGATGACGACTCCTACCGATGTTAAACACCTACTGGATGAAGTCCTACCGGGTGATAAAGATCAACCGGATGAACACCTATCGGATGCTAAAGACCTACTGGATGAAAAGACACTTACCGGATGTTAAAGATCAACCCGATGTCAAACACCTACCGATGAAGACCTACCGAATGAAAAGACCTACCGAGTGATAGACATCAACTGGATGGCTACCAACTGGATAGACATCAACCGGACAAGACATCAACTGGATGGCCACCAACCGGACAAGACATCAACTGGATGGCCACCAACTGGACAGACATCTACTGGACAACCATCAACCGGATAAACATAAACTGGATGGACATCTACTGGACAACTATCAACCGGATAGTCTATCAACTGGACAAGACATCAACTGGTCATAACAAGATGAACGACCAGTTGAACAAAGAAAACCAGCAGAAGTCTAAACTTCCAGTAAAGAGCACTAAGCAATGAGATAAAATAAGTACAACATTCTCTGACAAAGGTACAACAGAGCGGCGCACCCTGCTATATCTCCGCCACCATTACCGTCAGGGTTAAAAGAGCCGTTGCTTAACAAAATAGGAAAGAAGACAATATGAATTTGGAAAGCTAATCTCTTCCATATACAGAAAAGCTACTGTTGGACAACCAAACCTATAAATACGTCCAAGCAGAGAATGAAGAAGCGCTGAGCGATTTTCAACAAAGAGATATACTTCAAAGCAAACAAGAAAATCATATTACTGATATTCCAAACGTTCAGCAAAGAGCAGACAAGCAGTGAAACTGAATCTGTGATAGATTATTTCAATTGAAGTCTGCTGCTCAAAAACACTCGAAGCTAGAAAGTTTATTCTGTAAAGAGTGTTTTAGAATCTCTTGTAATCAAAAGTTAAGAAGATTGTGATTGCTAGGAGTTTAGGCCAAGTGTGTTAGTGCCTAAGAAGGTTGTACACTGTAAAGTGTAAACCAAGTCTTCTAGTGAATCCTTCCTGCAAAGGAAGAAGGGGAGACGTAGAAGCGTTGTGCTTCGAACTTCCAGAAACAACTCTTGTGTTATTTGTTCATTGCTTTGTTACCTCAGTTTTATTCCTCACAAGTTCAGTAGACGTCTTCCGCACTATAATAAGTGTCTGCTGACTTGCCTGATATTGAGAAGCAACTGTAATACTTAACAGTTTACAGTTAACCAGAAAAAGAAATCGAAATTAAATCTAGTGTTTATTCAACCCCCCCCCCCCCCCCCTTCTAAACACTACCCCGATCCCAACAGTGGTTCTACAGATGGGCATGTCATTTAAGGTTTACGGAAACAGGGAGGCATTTTGTACGCATCATTAGGGACATTCTTGATTAGCAACCATCAACTCAAGTAAGCAATATATTAGTAGTGTTTGTTATAAATAATGTTGTTTATCTTATTTTAATACAATTTTGTATTTGTAGTTTAATTGCCAGTCATACCCTGATGAGTGCACTGAACATCTGAGCCAACAATTATGGGCATATGCCGGCCCATTAATTTGTTATGATATTGTTGAAATGCACCGTCCTGATAGGGTTCTTCGTCAATTTGGAATGCTACAAGACATCCCCACAGATCCACGATTATGGGATGATAAATTACATTCCGTTGACCGAAGGGGTAGTATCAATAAGGATTGGAGTGCACATCATGTTGCGTATATACAAAAATAGGAGATGTCACATGATCTATGTGTGGACAGACCATGATATTGTGTTGTAGTGGTTGGATATGTTGAGTGATATGAACGAGTCACCCGTTGATATATTGGCCATCAAAGGCAATTTGTAGCGACTGGATACCAACATGGTGACGGCCCAGCGTGGCATCATGTGGTAAGTTAATAGAATTAAATATTGTTTTTTAAGAATCTATCATATGGATTTATAAATTACAAATTTAATTACTGTTATTTACTTTTTAGATTGATCAGATGCAGCAATTAAGTGTTAGTTGCGATCGTTATCCCACCATACGAAGAAGTTCATGAGCATGATGAAGTACCAGTACCGTCAGTCCATACACGCAGCGAGAGTGATATTGCATATCCGTCTATGTATACACCTAGACCGACAGATGGGGCAGGTCCATCTATGTATACACCTATCTCGACAGATGCGGCAGGTCCATCTATGTATACACCTAGACCGACAGATGGGGCAGGTCCATCTATGTATACACCTATCTCGACAGATGCGGCAGGTCCATCTATGTATACACCTAGACCGATAGATGGGGCAGATCCATCTACATCTTTTGGCACCAATGTATATACTGGTTATTATGTCCCCGAGCCACCGACGTATGATCATTCACCATTCACTCCATATGCTCAGATCTACAGACAACAGGATACAGATGTCGGGATTGAATTTGCACATTCATATGCCACATCTACGGGTCTCAATTTTGACGTATCACCTGTTGTATTCCCACATTTCACACCATATCATCCACCTACTGATATACCTATGGTACGAAAGAGGAATGATCAATTGGGTAGGAGAGAAAGAGTTTGAAGATAGATTATTCCTCCTCGTTGTGGTACAGGAGGACATTTATAGATGAGGCCTTGTTTTGCATTCTTCTTGTACATATTTTGATAGTTATCAAAAAGTTTGAATTTTTTTTGTTTTGTGAGCAATTAAATATATACAAAACTCGTGTTATAAACTGACACTTCTTGTTTGATTGGTATCTCCTCATCTTGATCTGCAATTGTTTCAGACATGACACAAATGTCAACCTCATCGTCATCAGCATCATTCCTCAGACGGAATATTCTCTGGTTCATACTTAATATCATTTCCCAATTCAGCAAAACTATCTGCTAGTGGCTCAGGAGCAATAACATCAGCATCTATGGGATCGTCATCTGGATCTCTACCACTGGTAGTCAGTCCTTCTGCAACTACATGCAAACAATCTACATTTCTAGAATACAATCATAATTTCATGGTTCTATTTCTATGTAAATTTCCAAGCAACTATGACATGTTCTGAATACAATAGCCATGCTAAATTATAATCATTATCTATTGGCAAAATTGTCTGTTGTAGCCCGAAAAAATCTCTGAACATGTGTCTTGCATATATTTTCAGAATAAACTAGTTGCGGTCGATGCCAGTGATATTATATATTTCGTTCAACAACTGCATAAAATTAATTGTGCGAGATATTGTGGTACCTCTTAATGGACCACGATCGTATCTAATGGTATCTGAATCTTGTAATATTTACCTCCCCAATACAATAATATTTGAATCGACATCTCTTAAAAAAATTAAATATTACAAGTAATTAATAAATTAAGTTTAACAAATTTATATAATCTGGAAGATGATAAAATCAATAATATAACAAGATTTTTACCTGAAAAATAATTGAAGGGCGACAAATTAAGATTGGAGATTTGATAATTTCAACGATAAAACCAGAGGAGAAAACTATATGAGATGGCGCCTCCAATAATATATTTTTAAAAATATCTGAAGGAGCCATCTGAGATGGCGCCTTCAATCATATTTAAAAAATAAAATAAAATTAAAGATGCCGACTTGAGTTACTTTAATAAAGTAACCCAAAATCGGTTATTTTGTTAAACAATTTTGTTTTTCGAATAATTTATTAAAAAACCCTGTTTCAACCTATGTGAAATAATAATTGATTTATAAAAATTATGCGGAACTAAAACTAATTGCAAGAAATTTTAGCCCTTAATCTTTAGTCTTTAAATTAATTTAATTCTCTCCGATTTAATTTGGATTTCTAACTACAGTTAGATGTTGGTTTAGTTTTTTTATGGTGAGTAGTGAGGCTTTTCCCCAAGATTTATGTAATTATGACTTATGGGAGCTTCTGTTATGAGTTATAATCTTCTGGTTTGTTTTATTTAATTATTTCACTAATCATACGTAATCTTGTATCAAGTTTATTGAAATCTGCTTTAATTATTTGATGACTGTCTAATCCTTGCTGCAATATAATTGAGGATTAATCTGTAAGTTTGAATAAGATCTGTATACAACAATAATTAAGCATTTAAACCAATGAATTGGGGTAGGCTACAAGAACAGAATAAGATTTTTTTGTTTGAATAAAATCATATCCATTATGATATGATATATTAATATCTTGGCACCTTAAGTTTACATCAATGATTTTTCATATAAAATACATTCCATATTTTATTTAGCCCACCATAATCTAAATTCATGGTTTTGCCCCTGTAATGGTCGATTATAAAATTATAATAAAATACCACTTCATCATCAAGTGTATGAAATATATAGCATAATATATGAATTAGTTGGACAAGTATGGATCTCATTATTGTATTTTTTTTTTTGCTGAATTACTTATAAACTCCATCCAGTTTGGACGAGTATGAATGTCACCCCGCGGTAGTTTGAGTAAGTTTGGTGGATATCTTAGTGTTGGTTCCGAATTTTAAAGATGACAAAAACAGATCAGATTGAAGCAGACAGATCGACGATATACAAACCAGATCAGATCCGAGCAGACAGACCAATGCTAAGACAGATCATATCGAACCATATTGGCTAATATATCAGACAGACCGACCCAGACGGATTTAATGTTATCGTGTTCATCAGTCTGGAAGATCAACAGATATTTATTGAAGCATTCAATGATGCATTGAATGCTGAAAAATACTTATTAATTGACAAAAGTTACCGTAAAGGATAATTAGACAAAATAGATCATGTCTGACAAACGCATAAAGAATAGACGAGAAAGGAAAGTCTTCACCCAATGACCAAAGGGGAAAACTGCACTCTGCACAGAAGATGTTAAAGCTCAGAGTTGCACGCAAATGAAAATATTAACGTTGGCAGAGACGCCTATATAAAGATGCAACTTAATTGCTCAACAAGAACCACGAACAACACACGTGAACAACATTTATTATGGAGCATTTATTTGAGCAGAACCCAATCAACGAAGATCAAATCTTGTCGATCTGCTCAAATTTTCAAAGCACGTTTCACTGTTATATTTGATCAATCTAGGATCATTTTGTGCTAAGAATATTTTACTCTATCATTTGTAACCTTTCTAAGATAGAAGATTGAATTTATGGTAACTGTCAGACGACTTGTGTCTGAACAGATTGAGTGTTAGGAGTTTCAGTCTTGTAGTCGGCAAATCCAGCTGAATCGGGGTTTTAAATTTTGTATTAGCATTCAGATTCTTCTAGTGGATCCTTCCTTAAGTGGAAGAAGGGGAGACTCATAAGTGTGATTTTTGCACTTCATTTGATATATGATTAGGAGTGTTTTGCAGTGATTCCTGGAAAATATTACGCTTTTTGGTATATATTTGTATATTTCAGGAATCTAGGTCCAAATGCATAAAAGTGGAGGAAATGGCTTCAAATGATGAAAAAGGACCAAACCCCGAGCATACACGGAAAAGGAGGGACGAAAGTGCAAAATGTTGAAAATCAGTTGAAGCGATCGATCGGTAATATCAGGCGATCGATCGCCTCAGAATAGTGCACATTCGCGATCGATGGGTAAAGATCAGGATCGATCACCGCTTCGGAAATTTTGAAAAATAAAATCAGAATGGTTTGGCGATCGATCGGCACATATTCGCGATCGATCGCCAAACCCGAAAAACTCAAGATTTCTTTCCTTATCAATCTATTTTGTGTCCAAAGAATGGAAGACTCCTGTAACACAATATATAGAAGATTTCAGATGAAATTAATTACTTTTGGCTCATAAAAAACCCTACAAACTCAGCCATCATCACTCTCCTTCATCTCCAACCATCCACACTCCATAACCGTTGAAGAGAAGACGCATCGGAAGAGACGGGAAGACGGAGAAACACAAGGAGTCAACGCCTCTCGCCTTATTTCTAACTCTAGTTCTATATTTTCATTAGATTTTAATGTATAGAATGTTGCAAAACATATTTATGCATTGTTATTTGATGGAGATTGTTGGCTAAATTTGTTATCAAGACTTAGGGGATCCTTTGTATGAACCCATGATTTAAATTGAATCTTTTTATTGATTCTTAAACATTTAAGTGCATAGATCTTGTTTTTCATGCTTTTAAGGGTTTGACCATCCTTCAATGATAGTAAATTACAATTGAGATCGAGAGATAAAATTGGAATTCGATATAGTGATTTATGCCGTGGATTTCAGACTGATATCGAGAATGAAGTCAAATACACGTGTGATAGCTATACATATCTAGTAATCGAAAGCTAGAAGTTTTCATAGATCAACTTACAATATTAACTGTTCAATAAGGATATGGGAGTAGCTTATTGCAACGTTAGTATTAGATTTGTTATAGCCGGACCAAGGTATAATAAGTGCTTTAGGAAAACTCGTCACCTTAGATTGTTTGAATTCGATTTTTAACTAATAGGCGACTTATGGGGGATTACAGGGGTGAACCGAAAGTCTTGATAATTTTTTCTATTGATTTTAATCTTATTCTTATTCACTATTGTTTGTCGGGTTGATATTGAGTTAATTAGTCACTTTAGTTAATTAATCACAACCAGTTATCGTAGACTAAATATAGTTAAACTATTGGAGTTTGGTAATTATTTCCTAGTCCTCGTGGGATCGACAATCCGTACTTTTCATATCACTATACTAAAACTTGACATTGTGCACTTGCGGTACACAATCGCTACACTGAAAAATACTGTTTAAAATAATAGTGATCAAGTTTTTGGCGCCGTTGCCGGTGACTAGTTTTAATAATATCAAACGAGATTAGTTGACTATAGTTTAGTCATTCATTTTTCTTAGTTTTCAATTTTTTTTCCCATTCTCTCTACTCTTCTAATGTTTGTGTTCTTTTTGGTTGATTGTTACATGTTATCTCTTGGTGTATGCTAAGGATAGCAAGCCTACACTTGAGCCTTTTGATCCCGAGATCGAGCGCACCTGTCAAAGGAGGCTAAGGCAAGCAAGAGCACACATGGCTAATAACGAGGAGATTCCAATACCACCAGTTGCAAGATCACTCATGGACTACGCCCACCCTGCATTCCATGGATCATTGTCGAGTACCACAAGACCAACCATACAGGCTAACAATTTTGAGATCAAGCCTGCTATCATACAGATAATCCAACATTCGGTCCAGTTGGGGGAGCTGATCGCTATTATTTTAAACAGTATTTTTCAGTGTAGCGATTCTATACCGCAAGTGCACGGTGTCAAGTTTTAGTATAATGATATGATAAGTATGAGTGTCGAACCCACGAGGACTAGGAAATAAGTAGCAAACTCCACTAGTTTAACTATATTTAGCCTACGAAAATTGGTTATAATTAATTAACTAAAGTGACTAATTAATTCAATAATAAACCCAAACAATCAATAGAGAGTAAGAATAAAATCAATAGAGACAATTATCAAGACTTTCGGTTCACCTATTTAATCCCCCACAATTCGCCTATTAGTTAAGAATTAAATTCAAACAATCTAAGGTGACGAGTTTTTCTAATTCACTTGTAATACCTTGGTCCGGCTATAACAAATCTAATACTATCGTAACAATAAGCCACTCTCGTACCCTTATTGAGCAATTAATATTGTAAATCAATCTAAGAAAACTTCTAGCCTTCGATTTTGGTAAATCTATTGCTATCACAATGTATTTGACTTTATCTCTCGATCTCAGCCTGAAATCCACGGCATAAATCACTATATCGAATTCCAATTTTATCTCTCGATCTCAATTGTAATTTACTATCATTCAAGGATGGCCAAACCCTTAAAAGCATGAAGAACAATGATCTATGCACTTAGATATATAAGAATCAATCAAAACATTCAAATTAAACATGGGTTCATACAAAGGATTCCCTAAGTCTTGACAACAAACTTAGCCTAGAAACATATTTAAAATCAAATGCAAAATTGTGTTTTTCAACATCAAAAGCATAAAGAAATTAAATAGAAACAAACAAAGTTTAGAAATACGCATAAATTAGCGATGTTGAATCGCGTCGTGACCGTAGCTCCGTCTCTCGCTGCTGTGCTGTTCTGTACGTGAATCTTCTTCAATTCTACTAACGTAAATCCTTCTCTTGCTGCTTCGTGCGTCTTCTCTCTTATGTTCTCACCCTTCTATTCACGTCTGTTTTTCTGTGATATTCTTATTCTTTCTGTACGTCTCTTCTGAAGTCCTCCTGATCTCTCGTTGTTGTTCTGTACGTACGTGATCTTCACTCCAATATTTACGTGAGTTCCGTCTACGTGAATCTGCTCTTCTGTCCGTGAAGTTTCTGTGCACTCAGAATGAATGTGGAGTTTAGACAATTGTTGTTGTTGCTCTCTTCCTTCCTCCCTCTCTGTAAACTCTCCTACTGCTCTCCTTACTCGTCACTTTCTGTCTCGTTCACACCTCTGTTCGTTCCAGTATGCTGAATAAATTCTTCCCTCTATCTCCTTTGAAAGTATTCACGTAACTCCCGTCTGTTCCTATCTTCTCACGTCCAGAATTTTCGTTCGTATCTGTATTGTTGTGCTCCTTCCCTTCTCCCATAAAACTTCTTCTCGTTCCAACTCCTCTCACGTCTATCCTTTCCACTCACGTAACTCTTGATCTAATATATCTAGTATGTCTCCTGTTCCCTCCTTCACGTAACTCTTCTTCCCTTCACTTATCTGCTGCCCTTAATCCTCACTCATATCTATTCACGTCTCTTCTTATCTTTCTTGTTGCACGTCTCTTTCTCCTCGTTTCAATCTGATATGGCAATCTCTTTTATCTGAATTGATTCTCTTCTTTTATTCTCGTCTCCTCACGTCTGAAGTCCTCACGTTTACAGTAAGCTCTAAATGCTGGAAACTCCTTTTTAAATCTGATCATTTCTCTTGCTTCTCTTAAACTCTCCAATCTATTTATATGTGTTGCTCACGTGAATGCATAAGTAATGTGTCCCACTTGATTTCCTTACTTGTCCGATAATATCCGGTTGTGCTCGATTTGGTCATTTTTCATTAATTAAAGCTAAGTTTCTCCACTTTTATGCATTTGGACCTGGATTCCTGAAATAAACAATTATATACCAAAACGCGTAATATTTCCCAGGAATCACTACAAAAACGTCCCTAATCTTATATCAAAATAAGCGTAAAAATCACACTTATCAACTCCCCCAAACTTAAACTTGACCGTCTCGAGCAAGAAATAAGATCAAAAGTCGAGTTCAATATTTGAAGATTCAAATAAACCAATTCGTAGTCAGTTATGTAGCTCAGACATCTCACTTTCAGATGAACAATAATTAATCAGAAAGTTTAACAAGTTGTGTTTTCTCCTAGATCAGGCAACATGTCTCCAAATTAGAACGTGTGTGTGTGCTATTGTCACTTTCGAGTTCCATGCAATTTTAGATCAATCATGCTAGGTAATGAAAGTTAAGATTATCATTGAGCACCCCATAGTCCTATTTTCAAACACTTCTCCACTAATGTAGTCACTCCCTCAACTTGGATCAATAGGTCTTTTAAAGCTTGTATCGTTAGGCCTAGGTGTTTGGCTTCAAAGAAAGGATAGGATAACACAAAGAAGAGAGTATAATCATGTAAAATTCAATTTTTTAGCACAACTTGAGCTTCTCTCCTTTTTCTCTTTTAGCCTTGGTCACTTTGGATCTTGTTTAGTTACTTTTTTTCTCAAGGCTTTACCAATCTTTTTCTTTTCTCATTCATCATTTTTTTTTCAACAATAAGCTCATCAACATATAGCAAATTGTGTGCATCTAATGAGAATCATTATACTCCCTTAGGGTAAAGATAAAAATATTCAATTTAGGCTGAATTAGGTGGGTATAATGAGTTTGCCAAAGAATGTTGAATGGGGGTTAATAGTATGTAAAACATACTCCATTCTTTTGCAGTTAGGCTCAAAATGGGATACTAGAGGTTGATGTTTACATGGTAAGCTTGAAAGGCTCAAACGGTCCAAAGATCGCCTAGATCATCTCTTAATCAAGTTCATGACTATAAATTTCGCCTCAAAGTGTCATCGTCAAATAGTTTCTAAGGTACTCTAAGATGCTCAAACACAATTCATCAAGTTCACAAAAATTTTCACTACTCCAAATGCACTTCACAAGATTTTGACTCAAATGTGCTCAATGTATTCCTCATCTTAGACATGCTACTCAAAACAAGATATTCACAAACAAGTCTTACTATCATCAAAACTTATGTTGACATGCAAAGTGAGATTAATATCATCATGTAATAGAGACAAGTACTATGATTCATTCTTATCTTACTAATTGAACTCATTTTCAAGAAAAATTTTATTGGTGCTCCAGAAACGATCAATTTTCAAATAATAAGCATGACACAATAATGCACTCCCCCAAACTTAATTCATGCATTGTCCTCAATGTAATAAGCATGAAAAATAAGACAAAGCATTTAACTTTGACAACGACCGTCAGTGATCGTTGTCCAATTCCTCGTCAGCTCATGGGGTATAATGTTGGACATATCATAACACGAATGGAGTCTCGCCAAAATAAAAAACAAAACAAACGAACCAAAATAAACAAAAACAAAGCAAAGGTTTAAGAAAGAGTTCTTGATTTATAGTCACAAGCTGGAATTTTTACCGTTTACGCTCAAGTGCCGCCAGGGGCAGTGGGGGGTGATTTCACATCATCCTTGTGGTAGTGTCGTAACCACTTTTCTTTGACCATGAACAGTGCCCATTGGTCATCTCACAGCTTGAACGTGTCGAATGGTAGAACATCGACAACTTTGAATGGTCCAGCCCATGGTGCGTCAGACTTCCATGGAAAAAATCTCATTTTTTTCCTGTTCATTAATACCGAGTCTCCTACACCAAATTTACCTCCTCTTTGTTGGTCATTCGATGTGACTTCCACCTTATTCTCACTCTTACCCTGCATCGCATCAACAGATAATGTATCAATTATATTGACACTAAAACATCGGTGCTCAGTGCATGTAGTGTTCACAACTTTGAACATATCATAAGTAACTTGATCCCCCCATTATCGAAGGATCAACTTCCCTTCTTGGACATCTATCAATGCCCTTCCAGTAGCTAGGAACGGTCTTCCTAGTATCAATGGCATGTCCGCCTCATCCTTTATGTCTAACACCATGAATATTTGCCACCAAATGTTGAAGCGAGGGTATTGCCACATGTCGCATTTGAGAGAGGTTATTCTATGCCGCTGGTATGTCGAAGCGAGGGGTATTAGTGCCGTGGTCATGACAAGCGAGGTGCATTAAAATACACCACTGTAACAAGACTAGGGATCGGCTATTCTTTTGGATTTGGTTATGCCTTCGGATATTCATAGCGATGGTTCATTCCGCTATTCTATTGGCGATGGTTTATGCCGCCGGATATTCATAGCGATGGTTCATTCAGCTATTCTATTGGCGATGGTTTATGCCGTCGGGTATTCATAGCGATGGTTCATTCCGATATTCATTGGCGATGGTTTATGCCGCCGGGTATTCATAGCGATTGTTCATTCCGCTATTCTATTGGCGATGGTTTATGCCGATGGATATTCATAGCGATGGTTCATTCCGCTATTCTATTGGCGATGGTTTATGCCGGCGGGTATTCATAGCGATGGTTCATTCCGCTATTCTATTGGCGATGGTTATGCCGCCGGATATTCATAGTGATGGTTTATTCCGCTATTCTATGGCGATGGTTCATGCCACCAGATATCGATGGTACATTCCGCTACATCCATGGCGATGGTTCATACTGCCGGGTATTATATAGCGATGGGTATTTCCGCTACCTCTTTGGCGATGGTCATACCGCCGTATATTTATAGCTATGTTTTATGTCGCTGACTCTATGGCAAGGGATCATGCCGCTGATTCTATGGTGATGGGTTATACCGCTATGTACGTAGCACTGGATTCTGCCGCCTATGAGCGATGGGTGCTCTTGCGTACCACTGGTGGACGATGGACACAGGTATGCCACTATCTTGTTAGCGATGAGGTATGATGTATTATTGTTTTACTAGCATTATTGTGGATACCATGTGTTGTTATATGCTATCATGCGTTTGACGATGAGAATATCGATGGCGTGTATCGACATATACCGTCACGTGTTTGACGATGAGATTGTGAATGTCGGGTGTCGACATGTACCGTCATGAGTTGACGGTGTTATATTGAATGTCATATGTTGACAGGTACCGTCACGAGATGACGATGACATAGTGGATGTCTATGTAGACGTGTAGCGCCGTTTTGATGAATAATACGTCTGGGCGTGTGTGTATAGTCGTATGGTTTGAGTGCCGATGGTGAGCACAAGGTGATGTCTACGTCACTGGTTGACGAGACTATTACGACGAGCGGGTTTGCTCGAGAGATTATTGGATACATTGCACCGGTGAATGTATCGCATCATGCAATGGAGATAAATAATTGTCGAGTAGTGGTACCTTCGGGTATACTCGTTGTAATGGCTATGGCCATGTGTCTTAGGACTAGTTATTGAGGAAACTACTGCTTATATCAATGTGACATGTGGTGGACATGATCACACCACCCCTGAGGGTGTGGAAATAAATCCTGCCGGATTGGGATTGCTTTGTGGTTAAGCAAGGACACCGAGATGTCCCTTGTACATTGGTAGTAGAGGAATATTGGGTAATGACCCGCTATTCTAATGGTTTGAATGGTATGTTATACCGGGATGGGACGTGTGTCACATTGATAGGTTGGTATGAGTCTATGGGGGTAGCTAATTGCTAGCCAGGTATTGTAGCAGTGTTATAGTGTGCTTGTTATGGCAATTATACTACACGTTGAGACCGAGTTCAGTGAATCGTATGATGATACGATGAGGACTTATAGTAGACTCTTGTGGTCTCTATGTAGCATGATATTTGAGGTAGGGAATACCTCATGGGAACGTTTTCTACGTTTATCGTTTTGAGGGGCTTGTACTTGGACAACTCAATTTTGTTGGTGGTACCAACACGAGTGTCAACAGGTCGTTAGCTCTAGTTGAGCATCCTTGCATATGGAGTGCAACGGGAGTCAAAATTGGAATTGTGAGATATAGTTAGTGGGGTGACGCTACTATATTGATTTTATCTCTTGGGAAGATTTGGATTGTACTGTCATGGAGACAGCTGGTATTGGTTGAGGGTTAATTGTGAATCAACCGGGGTAAGCCCTACTAGTGTTGGACTATGTGATGGCTTCGTACTTCTGGTGAGACGTTCGAGGAGACGTCTCCAGAGTGATGCTCGAGATTGTGTAGTATTATGGTATTAGTACGGAGCATCTTTAGAACGAGTATACATGACGTATATGGGTTTTGAGTTGGTAATAGTGGCTTGATGCACTATTCTGAACCAGTTGCGTATTTTGGTTTTGGGAGATGTTTTGGGCATAAATATATCCAGTTTTTCCGAACAATGGTTCGAGGATTAGAGGATCATGGATTCATGACACTTTCCTTGTGAGGAAGGCGGTATTGATATACCTACTAGTTGAATCTTTTGGGAGATTGGTTGATTTGGTTGCGTAGTGTTGATGTTAAAATCACACTTTTTTGGTTTGTCAACCATCATTCTCCGTGGAGTGAGAATAATTGTGGATTGACAGTTGGTTTTGGAATTTTGGGTATGATTGAAGATACCCGAGTCTATTGCATCGAGTATGCATGTGGTGATAGTGCTTGGGCGTGTATGCCGGTGTGGGTATACGACTGCCAGCATTTTCTTGATACTCGTCGAGCATCGGATTTATATGCTTTGAATCTACGGTGAGATTGTGGCACCTTGAGTTTGGTAATCTCGATGGCACGATGTATTCTGAGGAATAACCGTGAAGTCCAGTTGACTTCCCCTGATGTGGGATTGTCGTGTTTTGGGACCGTGGTAATTCTTGCTGGTTAATTCGATAGCCTCCATGTTTTAGGATTGTTGAATCCTAGGGTAAACTAGGGATGACCAGGATTAGATTTGTTAGGTGTCGTGGTTGACACGTGTGGTAGGAATGCAATTGATTGTTCTTGCATGTCCTTCCGAGAACTTGAGACCTTGTGGAGTCTCGATAGTGTGTTTGGGACCAAGATGTGATTTCTTGGAACACACGGATGTAGACATCTTTGGAGATGTGTTTTGTGTCTATTGGTGACCGTGAGTTGTCCGATCCGTGTTGCAATGTGGTGCAACTACTCCCCTGTTGGAGATGGATTTGGAAATTGGGAATCGGATGTACTTCAGGTACACTGTGGTGTACTAATGGTCACTTTGGTAACGATGTATGTTTAACATCGGTGACTAGGTCTTGGAGATATCATTGTGGAGATATCTATTTTAGAATCACGAATGATTCGTTTGGTTAGCAGTTACGGTTGGCTGACTGCTTTGAGATGTTTAGCATCGGGGAAGAATCACGAATGATTCGTTTGGTTAGCAGTTACGGTTGGCTGACTGCTTTGAGATGGTTAGCATCGGGGAACGCTGACGTCTTTCTTTGAATTTATGATGGTTTGGGAGGTTTACTCCATTCCAGGTTTGGTGCGAGGTTGGTATCCTCGCGGTTGGTGTGTCGTTCTTGTTATGTTCATGATTCGACATCGTGGATCCGTTTGGATTGCGTGTTCTCGGCGTTACGTGGAGTACGCCGTGCAAATTTCGAGGACGAAATTTAGTGGGGGATAATTGTGATACCCGTGAATTATTGATGTTAATCCCGGTGTGGTAATAATCCTTAATGGATTTTAATTGTGGCAATTGTGTATTAATTGCGGTTTTGGGACTCCCGTGGGTTTTAAATCCTGTTTTTGGAGTCGTTGGATCCAAGGGATGAGATTGTATCCTCATCGTGGTGATAACCTTAGAATTTGGTTCTTAGTGGAACCTGGGTCCGGAGTACTTTGTACTGGGGCTGGTAATGGGAATTGAGGTTAGAGAGATGATTTTTGAAAACGGATGATTTTTAATGAATCACGATGTATTTGTGGAGGTATTGGTATTTTGGAGTCTTGGAACTATATATACCAAGTCGACTCGGTGTTCTGAACACAATTCTCTCTCTCTCTCTCTCTCTCTCTCTCTCAACACCCTCCCTTCTTAATTGTTGCCTTGGTGCATAAATCGTTGAAAGCTTGGCTTGGGAGCCCAATTTCTCGAAGATAATAAGGTATTATCCATCTCCTTGCATTTATCTTCAATTTGATAGTAGTGTGGTGGTTTTTGGTTGAGTATTTTGTTGGGTTTTGAAATTGGGTTTTTTGGTAAAAATCCAAAGTTATGTTTTGTAGTGTTTTAATGGAGTTTATGAAGTGTTGTGGTTGTTGGTAATTGTTGGTATGAGTTTGGGGAAGGATTTGAGGTGCTAAAATGGTGATTTTCGAGTTTCAGGGTTCTACCAATCGATCGGTAGGAGTTACCGATCGATCGGCCGAATGTCGTAGCCAAAAATGAAAAATCTGGGTTCTACCGATGGATCGGTAGAAGTTATCGATCCATCGGTATGGATGAATAGTAACTTTAAAAAAAAAAACTCCTTAAAATTTTAAGAGATTGTATGGGTACATCTATGATGTATATGAGAGTTTGATTCATGCTTTGGTATGCGTTGTGTGCTCATAAATAATTGTGAGTTATTAATCGTGTTTAGCACATAATCCATCGGTCAAGGGACCAAGGCAAGTTTGGAGTCGAACTACGGGAATATAAGGTACGTATGACGTACGAGCATAGCCCTTTAATATAATTACAATTGTTGAGTGCTTGGTACACTGTATTGCAATGAATGTGTATGGAAATGCATGATATATGGTATTAGCAATAAACGGATATTGAAATGCATGGTTTATGGTAATTGCTACAATTGTATATATATGCATTGGGATTTATATGGTGCCGCTTTTGAGCGAGCAATGATTGGGATGTTGTCGCCTTGAGCGAATATCGGTTATGACGCCACTACTGTTGAGCATGCGTGAGAACGAAATGTCGCTATTGTAGAGCGAGCAATGGAATAGAACTATGGAACCATAAGTGAGGTATTTGGAATATCTGTAATCATTGTTTAATTA